>CAWUFW010013546.1:0-469662 GCA_963921515.1 Calotriton arnoldi
CCTGTGGGCAGCCACCCCCAGGCTGTGCACGTGTTCATGGGGACAGGATCCTGGGTGTTACATGTACATGACCACTGTGATGTGCAACTGTTCATATCTGTGCATGTGCCATGGTCACATTTCACGGTGGTGTATGTGTATGTCATGTCACATACCCCGTGAGTCCCATGTGGGACGGTATGTTTGAGCCAGGGTGTCCCAGTGGCACAATAGTGATGGTCCTCCACAGTCTTTGTGCATGTAGTGTTTACAATGTCTCTGATTTCATGTGCACAATGGGAGACAGTCTCCACATCCAGGTTGTGTGTGCATGGACTTTGATGTTGTGCGTGTGTGTGTCACAGACGTCCATGTCTGTCCTGCCGTGGCAAGTGGGGCCACTACCTGTGGGGGTCATGGTTGTTTTGCTGTGGTGTATACATGATACTCCATGTAATGCCAGTGTCCATGTGGCAATACAGGGTCCCTGGGAATGTACCTGTCGTTGAGCTGTGGTGCCTGGGGCACATCTGTCCTCACATGTCACTGTGGGGGGTTATTGTGACACAGCAGCAGGAGATGGGAACTGTGACACGGCCTCATGATATCCAATGGGCCAACCTGGGACTAATTGATGCCACCTGTTGGACCGTGTTGACAGATGTTGGCCATGTATGTACCATACATGTCCTTCCGGAACTGCACACTTCATGTAGTTGTGCCTCATAATGATGTATGTTGGGATATTGAGTGTGTTCAATGCCGCATATGTGGGGTGACTGACAATCTTGCTTACTTCTCCTCTGCACTGCAGGTCTCCTGCTGTCCATCGACCATTCCCAGACCTGGCAACGATGGTGGAACGGGACAGCATCCGACGGTACCGCTTCACCAGGCAGCTGATTGAGGATTTGGCAGTGCAGTTGTCCCCACATTTGCAGCCTTGCCGGCCGTATCCTACAGCGCTGACCCCCAAGGTGAAGGTGATGGCAGCCCTACACTTCTTTGCCACCGGTACCTTCCAACATACTGTGGCGACTGCTGGTGGGATGTCACAGACCATGTTGAGCCGTGTGCTCCGCGATGTTTTGGCGGCAATGTTGCTATTCCTGAACCGGTACATCTATTTCCCTAGACTGCGACGACTCACTGATGTGAAGAGTGACTTTTATGCCCTGGGGAGGATGCCGCATGTCATTGGCTCCATTGATGGGACACATGTGGCTTTGGTACCACCACAGGCCCAGGAGCAGGCCTACAGGAACCGCAAGCACTACCACTCGGTCAATGCACTGGTGGTGTGTCTTGCAGACATGACCATCACACACGTGTGTGCCCGTTTCCCTGGTTCAGCACACGATGCCTTTGTGATGAGGAGTAGTCGCATCCCCAGGATGATGGCACAGATGCAGAACCAGCGTGCCTGGCTTGTCGGTGTGTACTGACTTTGTGCCATTGTGTGTGATCTGATCTGTAGTATTCCGCCCACTTTTCCAAGTCAGCTAATGTGCACTTGTCTGTCCGTAGGTGACTCGGGATACCCCAACATGCCGTGGTTGCTGACACCCCTCAGGAACCCTGTGACACCAGCCCAGATGCGCTACAATGAGGCACATGGTCGGACCAGGAGAGTGATTGAGCGGACATTTGGTCTCCTGAAGAGCCGCTTCCGCTGCCTGGACAAGACCGGAGGGTCCCTCCCATATGCCCCTGCGAAAGTGTGCAAGATTATCATCGTCTGCTGCATGCTCCACAACCTGGCAGTGCGGAAGGAGTTGCCTCTCATCCAGGATGACAATGACCAACATCCGCCACCTGTGGAGGATCCTGGCCTGGACCACGATGCCAGTGACGATGATGATGATGATGATGATGGTGATGTCCGCACACAGCTCATCACCAACTTCTTTAGCTGAATGTGAGTATCCTGAGGTGTCATGTCAATGATGTGAGTTGGCATGATGTGTGGGTGATGCTCTGGTGCTGTTGGAGTGTGTCCATGGGCTACTTGACTGGATGTGTGTTGCGATGTGTGCTAACAGGTGGGCTGTACTCCCCAACAGTGTTGACATGCTAACTTGGTTCTGGGTGGGTATCTTGTAACATGTATTGTGCATGAGTTTTGCTGTTCTGTCCTGTACTCCATTGCTTTTGACTGTGTGTCATTTCTGTCCTTCACAGGGTACTTTCAGATTCGTTTGGTCAACTGTGTCCACCGACGACGTGATTGCACTTCCAGGCTGGTAGCTGTTGTGTCCCTACAGGTGATGTGCGCCACACCCATGGACTTCCTTCCGTCTACAGTTGTTGACTGTGTGCCCGCTGCCAGGTGGGATTACCTTGCATCTGTAGTGGTTACGACATGTTGCAACTGTGTATTAAACCTGTGCTTCACTTTGTGATGTGCGTTGTCTGTGGTCACACATTTGAGTGCCATTTGCTTACTGCACCTGTGGGCTACTTGACTACAACTGGGAATGGGTGTGGTGTCTGTGCATTGCACCGTCTTCCCTGGCAACATCAGTGTAGGCAATGAGTCAGATGGCCTAGGTGTGTATGTGTTGTGTAGCCCTGGTGGTGTGCCTCCCTCATATGTGTCACGTTGCCTTTACTCACATGCCTGTGTTGTCCTTGCTGTTGCAGTTCGCATACACAGTGTAATTTTGCAGTTCATCATCCCCATAACAGCACCCACGTTGGAATCACGACAGAGGTAAGTATGGTGTATTAGTGTGTTTATTGTGATACATTTGTGTTAATAGTGCATAGGATGGGTAGTGCTGTACATAAATCTTGCAATCCGAAGTTCCTAGGTGAATTGAAAGTCCTGGTAGACAGGATCCCCAGTATCGGGGCCACAGTTGTCTGACACATTGGTCCAACTTGTACTCCCCATGCAATGTGTGGGAGTAGTGTTGCCGTCAACAGGGTGAACAGTCTGTGCACAAAGGCGAACATCCAGAACAGGTTCAGGCTTCCTGGGAGTTGCGCTTGGCCATCGGCCTCTCACTTTCCCCTCCTCGGACGACCCCTCTTCTTGGGGGGGGCCCCTCAAGTACAGGCTGCTGCGGTGCAGGGACTCTCCGCCAGAGTCATCCTCCCTCCCTGTGGCAGTTGCAGTTTGTTCGGCACCAGATGTTGTTGGCACACAGGGAGGTGTGGACTGGTTGCTGTTCATCTGGCGGAGGCATTGTAAAATGTCCCTGTGCACCGCCGTCATCTCATGCAGTGCATCCCACTTGGACTCCACGCGGGACATGTGTGAGTCCACGCGGGACATGTGTGACTCCACGTGGGACATGTGGGAGTCCAAGCGGGCATGATGGGCAGCCTGCTGCTGTTTCATGTCTCTGAGGAGCCCCACTACCTGGCTGAGGTCTCCGGTGCTGGACTGGTACGCATCAGCTATGCGTACCAGTTGTGGGTCATCATGCACACCAGCAACGTCTGCAAGCAGCGACCTCTGTCTCCCACCCCTCCCACCACCCCTGCTGACATGTGCAGTGTGTGCAGTGGCACGCACAGATAACCCTGGTCCACCTTGGGGGTTGGTGGTGGTGGTGGTGTCCATGGCCCCAGGTTGGTCCAGGGTCCCTGTGCTGGTGTTGCTCCTTGTTCTGTCCATGTCGGCAGGGATGGTATTTGTGGTGACAGTCGTTGGAGGGGTGGGTGCAGGGGGTGCAGCTGGTGGTCCTGCTGGTGCTGCAGCTGGTGGTCCTGCTGGTGCTGCATGTTGACTTGCACCGGATGTGCCAGGTTGGTCTTCATCGTCCGAGGAGGACAGAGGCTGTACGACGCCAGTGAGCTCCGCATCCTCCTGAGCCTGGGACTGGGACTCCTCAGCGTCTGCTGCTGTGTCCCCATCATCACCTGTTTTTGGGAGACACAAACAATGTATGTTATATTTCTGCAGGCATCAATGGTTGACACACATGACAGTTGTGACTGTGCCTCTGGGTGCGGGCCTGTACATTGCATTGTCCTAAGTCGTCACAGTCAGGGGTTGATATTGGTGTGGCATATTGTCCTGCATTATTTGGGCATTTCTATGTATTTTTTGGGATGTGAACATGGTCTGCATTGGTTGTGTTTGGTTGACAGCCGGCCCTCCTTCCCACCCACCCAGCCAGTCAGTTATCCCACCATGGAACGTGCTTGCGTTGCAGGGAGTGGAAGTTGTCTCTCAGGATGTCAGTCAGTGGTGTCCTGCTGTTTGTTGGTGCACAATTGGCAGCAGGGCCTTGTGCTCCCCACAGCAGTAGCCAGTGTCAGCCATCTTGTGAGTCCTTCTCCACTCCCTGTGATGTGAGCATGGTTCAGGGTGGTGTTGATGGGACAGTTGTGGGGGTGACCAATATCAGTGGCTACGACTCCCATCATGCTATTGCCTCCACCCCCTTCCCAGCATGCCCATGCTTCCTTCCTTTGACTCTGCTTCCCTGTGGGGTGGGCTGGCTGTGCTGACAGGATGGCTGGGAGTGTTGTCCTGGCAGTTGTTTGGCTAAAAGTCCCAAGAGTGGCCCTGTGCTTCACACAACATAACCCAGGGTGGTGGTTCTTTGTGGGATCTTGTGTTAGGATGGGGGGCATTGCATTCTACCAGGTGGGTTCTGTGGAGTTTGTGTTGGGGTGTGTGTGAGGGGAGGTGCTTGTGACTATGGTCAGTGCTGCAAGTCCTCCTTCCCACCCAGCTAGCCAGATATCCCACCATGGAACGTGCTTGCATTGCAGGGAGTGGAAGTTGTCTCTCAGGATGTCAGTCAGTGGTGTCCTGCTGTTTGTTGGTGCACAGTTGGCAGCAGGGCCTTGTGCTCCCCACAGCAGTAGCCAGTGTCAGCCATCTTGTGAGTCCTTCTCCACTCCCTGTGATGTGAGCATGGTTCAGGGTGGTGTTGATGGGACAGTTGTGGGGGTGAGCTATGTCTGTGACTACGACTCCCATCATGCTATTGCCTCCACCCCACTTCCCAGCATTCCCATACTTACTTGCTTTTGTGGGGAGTTCAGTCTGTGTGGGTGTGAGAGCAATGGCAAGATGGCTGACAGTGGTGTCCTGCTGTTGGTTGGTGTGCAGTACCCAGCATGCCCTTGTGCTCCCCACGACACAGCAACAGTGTCAGACATCTTTGATGGCCCTTTCCACTCTCTGTGGGATGTGCATGCGTGAGTGTGAGCTTGCTGGGCCATGTGGTGGGGGATGTAGAGCTGTGACTATTACTCCCATCATGCTATTACCTCCTCCCCCCTTCCCAGCATGCCCATGCTTCCTTCCTTTTGACTCTGCTTCCCTGTGGGGTGGGCTGGCTGTGCTGACAGGATGGCTGGGAGTGTTGTCCTGGCAGTTGTTTGGCTAGAAGTCCCAAGAGTGGCCCTGTGCTTCACACAACATAACCCAGGGTGGTGGTTCTTTGTGGGATCTTGTGTTAGGATGGGGGCATTGCATTCTACCAGGTGGGTTCTGTGGAGTTTGTGTTGGGGTGTGTGTGAGGGGAGGTGCTTGTGACTATGGTCAGTGCTGCAAGTCCTCCTTCCCACCCAGCTAGCCAGATATCCCACCATGGAACGTGCTTGCATTGCAGGGAGTGGAAGTTGTCTCTCAGGATGTCAGTCAGTGGTGTCCTGCTGTTTGTTGGTGCACAGTTGCCAGCAGGGCCTTGTGCTCACCACAGCAGTTGCCAGTGTCAGCCATCTTGTGAGTCCTTCTCCACTCCCTGTGATGTGCGCATGGTTCATGGTGGTGTTGATGGGACAGTTGTGGGGGGGCAATATGTGTGACTGCGACTCCCATGATGCTATTGGCTACACTGACTTGGCCAGCATACACAGAATTCCTTCCTTTGAGTGGTCTTCACTGTGTGTTGGTGTTGTTGTGGTGGCTACATGTCTGGATGTGTTTGTTAGTTCTATTTGTGCCACTGCCTAGCTGTAGTTGTAGTTGTGTTTGTACATGTGTTGGCACAGTTGGATGTGACTTTTTTGATGGCATGTGTTGTGTTTATCTGACTGACATACACATTTTGGGATGATTCTGTTCTGGTTCCTGTGTAATTGCTATGAGTGCATGGTTTGACTCTCCCCTTGACAGTGATGTGTGTGTTTTGTGGCAGTATATTGTGTACATTTGTTGTGTACTCACCAGGCTCTGGGATGTCCTCTAGTCCATATACGCTCACTGGCGGAAGGATGGCCCGCACCTTCTCCTCCCAGGGCCTGAGGTATATTGGCTTGGCAGGAGGGCCACTGCCGGTGTATTGGCTGTTGATGTAGTCCTTCTTGAGCAGGTCCCGTACCCTCCTGCGCACGTCATACCACCTGTTCTGGATGTCGCTCTTTGTGCGCCCGACATGGTGATTGTGCGTTCACCCTGTTGATGATCCTCTCCCACATCTTGGTTTTCTGGGAGATGGGGGTCTGTTGGACCAGTGTGCCAAACAGCTGTGGCTCTACCCTGAGGATCTCGTCTACCATGACTTCCAATTCACAATCTAGGAACTTGGGATTCTTCTTGGGGGGCATGGTGATGGGTGGTGATGGTGAGTGATGTGTGTGTTGGTGTGCAGGTGAGGGTGTGTGAGTGTGTGTTTTGCTGGGTGTATGTGAGGTAGGTATTTGTTGGTGTGCTGATGGTGTGTGGCTTGTGTGAGGGATGAGCTGTGGGTATGTGGTTGCTTTCTCTTGGGTGCTGGCAGTGGCATGGCATTTGCAAAGGCTCATGGTTGTAATTTGTGTCCTTTATATGGGTGGAGTTGTGGGTGTGTCTTTGTTCTCTGTCCCCACCCACCCCAGTATTTATTGGCTTGGTAATTGCTTGTTTGGCCTTTTTTTGGATGAATTTTCCTTTGTACTGTCTGTGTATGTTGGAAACGTTCTTGTGACCGAGTCGGACCCTGCATTTGTCTCGTACGGTCTTCTCCGTTTCGTTCACGCTGTGTTTGTGCAGTTTTCTATGCTGCGTACGAGTCGGTCGCGGTGTTTTGTGTTGCTTCGGCTCGGTTTTGTATGCGTGTCGGTCGTGCGGCTTGGCCTCCGTCCGACTCGCTCGTGGTTTTCGCGCCTTGCATCGTACTTTGCGGTTTGGAGTTCGCGTGTACGTTTCGGTCGGATTTGTTCCGGGTGCGTGTCGGTCGGTTGGATTCGCGTGTTTTCCGGCCGGATTGCTGTTTTCCGTGCGGCTCGGTCGGTCGACTTGGGTTCGGTACGTGTCGGTCGGATTTTTCACGCCTTGCATCGTACTTGGCGTGTCGGGCGCCACAGGTACGTGTCGGTCGGTATTATTTCCGAATCCGAGTCGGTCGGTGCTTTTTCCGGCCCGAATCGGAATCGACCCCTAAATGTGTCATGCAAAGTAGTTTAAAATATTTCCTTGAAATAGAACTCATGGTTTCTGGAGAAATATAAAAATCATAACGATCAATATCCAATAAAAAATTTCTAATATAATTCAACCAGTTAATCCTAGATGCATGATCCAATTTCATTGTATCCTTAATAATATCTCTATTCAATCCTGTACTAGTGGATGTCCAAACTCGATGCCATAATAATAGAGGTTGCATTCTAATCATATCCGAAATATAGGGAATCCCTAATTCACTATGACAATTAAAAACTGGGGAACTCTGTGGGACCGCTAAAATGAATCTTAAAAATGTATTTTCAACTAATTGAATTGGGGAGACATCATGGAAACCCCAAATTCCTGCCCCAAACATTGCAATACTCATGCACTTAGCTTGATAGATTTTGAGGAGAATCTCCGGGGGCCTTTTGCCCATCTTATTTGCAAAATTAATCACTGCCGCTATTGACCTCCTAAAAAGGAGACTCCTGCTCTTGATCGCCGCTCCCCAAGAACCGGTACGCTCAAATAAACCGCCCAAGTAAGAAAACGTACTAGTTGACTCTAACCTGTCTTTCCCGACTAACAAACTTCTACATTTGCTTCTCCCCTTCCCACATGACATTACGAATGTTTTTTTGACATTAAGTTTTAAACCTCGGCTATCCATAAAGCTAATGTACGTGGCAAGGGCTCTCTGTAGACCCAACTGAGTTCTGGCCATAAGCACAGCGTCATCCGCGTAGAGAAGAGATACTATCAGCTTATTGTTGATCCGTGGTGGATCTCTCGCCCCGGCCACCAGTTCCTCCTCTAAAGCATTCGTGTATAGAGAGAAGAGGAACGGGGCCAGGACACAGCCTTGTCTCACCCCCTCTCCACGCTGAATGACGCTGTACATTCTCCCTTTAGCCCATACCTCACCTTTGCACTGGCCCCGAATATAATTGTCTTAAAAATTGCACCAGAGCTGGATCGACCTTTAGATCCATCAAGATTTTCCACAGACTATTGTGAATAACACAGTCGAATGCGGCCGTGAGGTCTACAAAGGCTACATAAAGCTTGCCAGCCTTAGCTTGTATATACTTCCCCATTAAAATACTAAGATTTAAAACCTGCTCGTTTGTCCCCAACCCCTGTCTAAAACCATATTGGACCGCACTTAGAATATTATTATCCTCAGCCCATATTTGTAGTCTGTTCAAAACAATCCTGCCCGCTACCTTCACCAAAGCATCTAAAAGAGATATTGGTCGATAGCAGGCTGGATTGTTCCGATCCCCTTTTTAAAAATCGGTATAATCACAGATTCTGACCAAGACCTAATAAATCCCTTGCACAGCAAGCTTCTAAGACCCTTGTTAACAAAGGGGACCATAATGATGGGATGGATTTAAATAAATCCATCGGCACACCGTCGGGTCCCGGTGCCTTACCTCCTTTACTAGCATTAATAGCCGCTATCACCTCCTCATGTGTTATATGCAACTCAATAGGCAGGAAACCAACCGAACCTTCCCAATGATGAAGTTCAGGATCTAGAAATTTTCTTCCTTCCCCCTACTACTACTATATACATTTGAAAAGAAGTCAATCCATGATTTTTCGTCTATTGCGACCTCAATCTTTGCTCCATCATTATTAGAAAAAAACGGGGCATTTACTGCCTGCCAGAAAGAGGTGCAGTCCTTACATAGGGATGCTTCATAAAGAGCATCCCAAGCTTGATCTTTTAGTTCTTTCTTTCGTACTTTTCTGCAAGATTATATGCCCTCCTACTTTCTCTAATTTCCCCCTGATCTCTCACAGTTCTATGGAGTGCATTTTTCAAACTAGTATAAGTCTTGGTACAATTAGAATCAAACCAATCTTTTTCCTTAATAGGAGCTCCCTTTATCTGAGCTGTTAACGAATTTTGGACCAATGTAGTGATTTGTGCAAATGCCCTCAGAGTGTCATCAAAAGCAGTATTTTCTTGTAAACACATTACTATATAATCGTATGCTTTAGTAATAATCTGTTTATTGAGCACCTCTGGGTCTTTCCTACCCCATCGCAGGGAGTAACCGTTTTGGCGGGCTAAAGCAATATTTTGGGTCCATGCCAAACTATTATTATTAGAATAAACACCCCGCTTGGGGAGGATTATATTGATACTTATGGGCAAGTGGTCGCTCAAAACATTGGGATGGGTTTTAAATTCATCAAACCAAGTAGCATAGCGATTTGGAACAATTATGAAATCGATTGTAGATTCACAACCTCTGCCAATGAATGTATAGTCAAAATCCACCGGCGGAGAGCACAACAAATTCGCAAAACCCAGATCATGTGAGGCCATTAGATCATTAAGCTTCTCCCCCCTATCGGTATGAACAAAATGAGTCATGGGTTCGTTCTCTTCATTTACTACACCACACTGCCCCGATCCAGCCTGAGAACAAATGTTTACATTAAAATCACCTCCCCAAATCGTGATCATATCAAAACCTTTTGGAGCTCCTATTTTGTCCAATTCCTCACTGAGTGACTTTAAAATATCACCCAATTGTCCCTTCTCCGTGTTATTATAAAAATTGACTACAGACACAGCTATATAACAGTTCAGATAAATAGTAACAATTGGATAAAATATAGTTGATTTAATCATTTCAATTCTTAAAACCACCAGCAGATTAGAGATATAGACACATATCCCTCCTTTGTGTCTCCCATGGGTTGACCGAATTGCTGGCGTATGATAGGTCTTATACCCATCAATATTTACTTCATCCAGCAACCAGGTCTCCCGAAAACATAGGATATCAAAACTACGGATAAAGTCTATCCAGATGGAGTTATTCACCTTGGTTTGCAAGCCAGCAATATTCCAAAAGAGCACATTAATACCCACAGATGCACATACATTAGGAATTGTGTTGACCAGACGTTTCAAAACCTGACCCATAACCTCCACCCTCCTTGGATCACTGGTCAAACTTTCATCGGTAGTTTCACTAGACAGTGATCCATCCAATTCCCCCCTGCTACTCATTATCTCTCTCTGATCGATATTGAGTTCCCTTGCATAAAATGTTGGAGTTCTCTCCCGGGTAATTTGATGTATCAATCTTTCTTCGCCGGTACATTGATCATTAATATCAAGGAGTCAATCATTCTCATCTAGAAATTGAAGGGGCCTAAATCTATTTGACACCTCTAAATTGTAAGTAGAGTGGTTGGTGGACTGTGTGCGAAGGTGCGGGCTTAGATGTCCATTAGTTGTATTAGGCTGGTAAAAATAGCCCAAGGGGAGAACTTGTATGCCTGCCACCATATTATTAATATCGTTGGTTCTAAGAATGATTTCTCGAACCAATAAAGGGTTCCCCAAAGAAAGAACAACGCAGTCCCCTCGGAAAACTTTCCTACTTGTACCCACCCACAGGACGCGTCTTACCATCTTAAAGGCAGAAAACATCTCTCTAGTTAAACCTACTCTTTGTCCCAAGCAATGAATAGCACTATTCCTCAGGGTGATCCATGTTTCCTTACCCTCCTCAGTCGGTGAAGGGACATTAGCCAAAACGACTGTATAAGGAGTGGCAGCAGGGGGCAAATTTAAATTCTGCAATTTAAATGAATAATCATACATGTTTGAACAGGAAGACCCTAAGCTAGGGCGTAAATCTCTCATCAGGGGTCCACCCTGCTGTACTTCTGATCTTCCTTTTTCTGTCTCTCTAGGATCCACCTCTTTAGACAGCGCTCTACCTCTCAGAATTTCATTTGAGCTCTTGGGTCTAGAGGCACTATACTTCCTGGCCCTCCCAACAATCTGATTACCGGAACTCGTAGAGCTAACTGGTGGAATCTGGTTAGAGGACTTTAAAGTGCTGCAAATTCTATTGTCAGCTTTCTGTTTAATATTCACTTCCTTTGCACAATTCAAATGTTGTTTCTCTATAATAGTTTCCAGCCCTGCTTCTATTTTGTCTAATCTTGCCTCTAAAGTGCCAATCGATTGTCTAATGTACTGAGTAAGATCAGTTATCAAACTTACTACTCCATTTATTTCATTAATAGGGGAGCATTACCCTTGCTTTTATTTCGTAAAGCCAGATCTTTATCTTTACCTTTATGATTTAACGGGATGCCTTTCCCCTGCTGTTTGTAAGCTTTGGGCTTACTTGTAACGGGCACAGAGGGTACCTGATTTATATGCGGCAACAAATTTCCAGATGATTCCTTCACTTTAAAGTTACAGGATCTTTTTGGCGGAGGGAGTAACTCTAGATCTGGGTCACTAAGAGATATCTCATCTCTGATGACCTGGATGCAGCCATTTAGAGGCTCCTCATCCGCGTTAATTAAAATACCAACATCCGTGCTCTCATTATATTGTGGCTCTTTAACTTTACTATTTAGTGAGGAACCCTGTGAGTCCTTAGTTAAGGACTCCTCTACGGTAGATATCTGTTTCTCGAGGGCTCCAACCGCCCCGTAAGATATTTCAACAGAGTCATATTAGCATCTTTTGGTTTACTACCTGTTTGCCCTGAATTCGTACTACGTAGTTTCCTCTTACCCATATCCAGTATATCTCAGGAAATAAAATCTGCGTAATACACAAGCCCTAATAACACAGTAAATAGAATGTGTCACTATCTACTATAATCGCTCCCCTCTACTTCCACACATCCATACTACGGCAAAAATCAATTAAATACCGCGTATAAGCCCTCTATCATAAATTTCAGAAGTGTAAATCAAGTATCCAGTACAGTTGCTACGAAGGCGTTTCAGTTCTTCAACATACCCCATACAGCGTAACTAAGAGATATGGCCCAGCCCAGCCTCTTACAGTCTCTGACGGGCTCAGACGGGTCCGCCCTTGGCCCGGGCTTCGCCCGGCACGTCCCGCGCGGGTCCCGCGATGCGGGAGTTCAGCCCCGCTATATGCGCCACCTGGCGCGAGTTCTCAGGCGTGGGCGGCCCCTGCAGCAAGGCGCTGTGGGCGCTGTAGTCCCGTTGTTTCCCTACGGGGAATAGTAAAGTGCAGTAGTGCGGGATACAGGGGCAGGTACACCTAAAAACACGGTCTCCCCAGTCTCGATATTAAAAATGCAGCGTGCAGCATGCGGGCCAGGAATCAACGGCCCCCGCTCCTCCAGAGTTCAGCCCCGCTATATGCGCCACCTGGCGCGAGTTCTCAGGCGTGGGCGGCTCCTGCAGCAAGGCGCTGTGGGCGCTGTAGTCCCGTTGTTTCCCTACGGGAATAGTAAAGTGCAGTAGTGCGGGATACAGGGGCAGGTACACCTAAAAACACGGTCTCCCCAGTCTCGATATTAAAAATGCGGCGTGCAGCATGCGGGCCAGGAATCAACGGCCCCCGCTCCTCCAGAGTTCAGCCCGCTATATGCGCCACCTGGCGCGAGTTCTCAGGCATGGGCGGCTCCTGCAGCAAGGCGCTGTGGGTGCTGTAGGCCCGTTGTTTCCCTACGGGGAATAGTAAAGTGCAGTAGTGCGGGATACAGGGGCAGGTACACCTAAAAACACGGTCTCCCCAGTCTCGATATTAAAAATGCGTCGTGCAGCATGCGGGCCAGGAATCAACGGCCCCCCATATTGCATGTATTGTTTTATAATTTTGGAGTTGTGTTAATAGGATGTAATGTTGGTTACTGTTTTATACATTTATTAAAAATATTAGAAAACATTAAAAAATAATTATTATTTACAAAAATTTCAAAAATAATGTTTACAGCGTAACTTTTTAATTAATTAATATATATCTTTATTTAAATATTAATAATTAATACATTTTAAGAAGTTAAAAAATGTAGTATTATAATTGAAAATATTTAATATTTCATTTGTTAAGAATCAAAAAATTTAATTAAAAATAAAGTGAAAATGTTTGTAATACTCAATCAAAAATATAATTTTTTAAAAAGAATTACAATTTAAAATAGAAATATTTATATTTAGTTATTTAATGTAGATATATTATTTATATGTGAAATTAAAAATTTAGTAAAATATATTAATTTTGAAAAATTACCTACAAAATTAATATTTTACATTTATACCATATAAAAAATATAAAATGTATTCAATTATATAGTGTAGTAATTTATTATAGGTGTTGTCAAATATTTGTAATTTTATGTATAGTGTAGTTAGTCATATTATATTAATTTTAATATGAAAACAAAAATATATATGTAAAAGGTCTGGCAACTCCTTTCAATTTACAGTAATTTCTGTGGGTATAGTTAATTAATTAATTTTAGTGTCCAGCACCTACCTGTAATTAATAATAAATGGAGTGGGAATAGTAAATTAATAAAGTTTAGTGTGCAGCACCTACCCCTGATTAATACTAACTGAAGTGGGAATAGTAAATTAATTAAGTTTAGTGTCCAGCATCTACCCCTAATTAATACTAAGGGCCCGATTCTGATGCGGTTAGAAAATCTTCCCGATCAAATCGGTTTGGAAATGGTTTCCGACCGACTCGGATTGGGAGAGTCCGACCGACCAAGTATGATGCATCCGGATGCTTACAGATACGATTTGGTTGGACTCCCATTGACTTCTATGGGAGCCTATGTTCCTCACCTCATCGTAATCTGGCCCTCGGTTGGGAAGACACGTTCCCGATCCGATTCGGAAGGAGCAAATGCCATTAGGAGGCCTTCCTAACCGCATCGGAATCGGGCCCTAGGTGGGAATGCTTTCCTAACCGCATCGGAATCAGGCCCTAACTGGAGTGGGAATAGTAAATTAAATAATTTTAGTGTTCAGCACTTACCCTGAATTAATACTAACTGGAGTGGGAATAGTAAATTAATTAAGTTTAGTGTCCACCACCTACCCCTAATTAACACTAACTGGAGTGGGAATAGTAAATTATTTAAGTTTAATGTCCAGCACCTACCCCTAATTAATACTAACTGGAGTGGGAATAGTGAATTAAATAATTTAATTGTCCAGCACCTACCCTGAATTAATACTAACTGGAGTGGGAATAGTAAAATAATTAAGTTTAGTGTCCAGCATCTACCCCTTATTAATATTAACTGGAGTTGGAATAGTAAATTAATTAAGTTTAGTGTCCAGCACCTACCCCTAATTAATACTAACTGGAGTGGGAATAGTAAATTAAATAATTTTAGTGTCCAGCAATTATTAGTAACAGGAGTGGGAATAGTAAATTATTTAAGTTTAGTGTCCAGCACCTACCCCTAATTAATACTAACTGGAGTGGGAATAGTAAATTAATTAAGTTTAGTGTCCAGCACCTACCCCTAATTAATACTAACTGGAGTGGGAATAGTAAATTAAATAATTTTAGTGACCAGCACTTACCCTGAATTAATATTAACTGGAGTTGGAATATTACATTAATTACGTTTAGTGTCCAGCATCTACCCCTAAGAAATACTAACTGGAGTGGGAATAGTAAATTAAATAATTTTAGTGTCCAGCACTTACCCTGAATTAATACTAACTGGAGTGGGAATAGTAAATTAATTAAGTTTAGTGTCCAGCACCTACCCCTAATTAATATTAACTGGAGTTGGAATAGTAAATTAAATAATTTTAGTGTCCAGCACTTACTCTGAATTAATAGTAACTGGAGTGGGAATAGTAAATTATTTAAGTTTAGTGTTGAGCACCTACCCCTAATTAATATTAACTGGAGTTGGAATAGTAAATTAATTAGTAAGGTAAGGTAAGTTTATTATGCTTGATTAATTAAAACCATTGCATACATGGACATTAAAATCACAACAGATTATGTTAATACAAAAATTAAACAATGTTAAAAACGTTCCGCTTTGTTTTTATACATAAAACGATTAAGATTATCTCATGGAAAATAGTTTCCTCAACAATTAATGCTCAGTCTAATTAAAAGTCAATTTGGTAAGAATTATCTATTTAAGTTTTCACTCCACCAAGTTCTTTCGCAAACTTTCACTCTAAAATTTTTAACTTATTTTAGAGGTACACTAGTCATTCAAGATGATCCCAGGCTTCAGGTAGCAATTACAGATTGCGCCTGTTTGAGGCATCATAATGCTATTGTAAGGATTCTCAAGTTAACTTGATGGAACAAGATCAAAAGATACCCTTGCCCATCTTATGGAGCAAAGTTCATGGCCGATGACGTTACGTTTTTCAATCTCAATGTAGTGAGATCTAAAAATGTTATAAGGCGGCAATTTAGCTGTACTAAAGTTGGTTTAAAGCACAGCATTGCCGCCTGCCTGCAGGACCTGACTCCATGCTGGTTAAAGGATGGTTTTAATAGGGTGCACCTTATATCCTTTAGTTTGTTACAAATGCAGATAATGTGAATAAGGTTTTCCGTGCCGCAGGCACACAGACGGCATGGCTGGTCTCCTCCTCTTCTTTCCCAGGGCGGCAAAAACGGGGCAATTGAACCAACTCCCAATTGAAGTTTTAAGAATTTTTCCTTGGTCACCAACTTAGTTCCTGCCTTGAGGTAGGGTTGAGGTTTAAGGACATCAAAATTGTTGAGCACAGCCCACCCATGGGCTCTCTTTGACAGTACTTTCTTGTCCTCTATGACTGATATTAATCTTGTTGTCTTTGTAACAATGTTTTTAAATACCGAATAAGCAGTTGGGCAATTCCAAAGGTCTGTTAGGCCTAGAATCTTGATGGATTCCAAGAGATACTTGTTGGCTGGCGATTTTCCAGTGCGAGACAACTCTACCCAAAGGTTGTTATTCAAAGTCCCTTCTTCGGCAGCTTTGATCTTGTGCCAGCATTTTACGAAGGCTCCCCTTCGCTCTATCACCTGGTCTTGAAGCCCAAATTCCAACCTTATTTGGGCTGGAGAGACATAGGGGCCGATTCCGATTCAGGCAGGAAAACGTACCGACCGACTCGTTACGGGAATGTAGTCCGACCGACACGTACCGGCGCTGTCCGATCCACGTAGTACAATGCAATGCATGTGAATTACGACCGACTCGCACGGAACACAAGCCGAACTACCGAAACGCACGGAAAGCAGCCATCCGGACGGAAAATCTACACAAATCGAACCGACCGACACGCACCAGGAATGAACCCGACAGATACGTACACGCGAACTCCGACCCGCGCAGTACGATGCAATGCGTGTAAAACCAGACAGAGTCGCACGGAGCATGAGCCGTACGACCGACAAGCATAGAAAACAGGGAGCCGAAGCAACCCAATACTCCGCGACCGACGCGTACGCCGCACATGAAACCCAGCAGAAAGACAGCGTGAAAGACTCAGAGAAGCTCGCACGAGACAACTGCAGCGTCCGACTCGGTCAGAAGAACGTCTCCTACATGCCCAAAAAATACAAAGTAAAAAATACAAAAAAAGGGCCAAACAAGCAATGACAAAGTCAATAAATACTGGGGGAAAAAAAACATGGAACAAAGACACACCCACAACTCCACCCATATAATGGCCACAAATCCCTACCATGATCCTTTGCAAATTCAACAGACCTGCCAGCACAGAACACCATCAGACAGCAACCACAGACACACTCACAACTCATCCATCACACAAGCCACACACCATTAGCACTTCCCAAATAGCACCCTCACATACACCCAGCAAAACTGACACTCACCCACCCTCACTTGCACACTCACACACACATCAATCCCCACCACCACCCATCACCATGCCCCCAAAGAAGAATCCAAAGTTCCTAGACAGTGAATTGGAAGTCCTGGTAGATGAAATCCTAAGAGTAGAGCCACAGTTGTTTGGTACATTGGTCCAACAGACCCCCATGTCACAGAAAACCAAGATGTGGGAGAGGATCGTCGACAGGGTGAACGCACAATCACCATGTTTCACACAAAGGAAGACATCCAGAACAGGTGGTATGACGTGCGCCGGAGGGTCAAGGACGTACTCAAGAAGGAATACGCCTTGAGTCATCGCACCGGCAGTGGCCCTCCTGCCAAACCAGGATACCTCAGGTCCTGGGAGGAGAAGGTGCGGGCCATCCTACCACCAGAGAGCGTACATGGACTATCAGACATCCCAGAGCCTGGTGAGTACACAACTAATATACCCAATATTGTGTGACAATACACACACATCACTGTCAAGGGGATAGTGAAACCATGCACCGTTAGCAAAGCCACAGTAACCAAAAGATAATCATCCCAAGATGTGTATGCTAGTCAGACAAACACAATACCTGCCATCTCATAGTGATATGTAACTGTGTCATGACATGTACAAACCTAACAACAAATAGAGCAAGGCAGTGGCACAAATCTAACCAACAAACACTGTCAGACATTTTGCCACCACTAGAACACCACCTCACAGGGACGCTGACTGAAAGGAAGGAATTGTGTGTATGCTGGTGAAGTGAGTGTAGCCAATAGCATGATGGGAGTTGTAGTCACAGATATTGGTCACCCTCACAATTGGCCCATCAACACCACTCTGAACCATGCTCACATCACAGGGAGTGGAAAAGAACTGACAAGATGGCTGGCACTGGGTACTGCTGTGGGGAGAACAAGCCCCTGCTGGGTGTTGTGCTAAAAACAACAGCAGGACACCACTGCCTGACATCCTGAAAGCCAACTTGCACTCCCTGCAATGGAAGCACGTTCCATGGTGGGATATCTGGCTGGGTGGGAAGGAGGACTGACAGCTCTGACCATAGTTACCAGCAGCTTTTCTCACACACCCCCTTAACACAAACTCCACACAACTCACCTGGGAGAATGCATTGCCTCACACTATAATTCAATATCCCACAAAGAACTACCACACTGGGTTATGCTGTGTGAAGCACAGGGACACTTTTGAGATTTGTAGCCAAACAAACGCCAGGACAACACTGTCAGCCATCCTGTCAGCACAGGCACACTACCCCACAGGGAAGCACAGTCAAAAGGAAGGAAGTATGGGCATGCTGGGAAGGGGGGTGTAGGCAATAGAATGATGGGAGTGGTAGTCACAGCTCAACATCCCCCACCCACATGGCCCAGCAAGCTCACACTGAAGCATGCACACCTCACAGTGAGTGAAAAGCCACTTCCAAGATGTCTGACACTGGCCTCAGCTGTGGGGAGCACAAGGCCCTGCTGGGAACTGTGCATCAGCAAACAACAGGACCACACTGTCAGCCATCTTGCCATTGCTGTCACACTCACACACAGTGAAGTCGACTCAAAAGGAAGGAAGTATGGGCATGCTGGGAAGGGGGTTGTAGACAATAGCATGATGGGAGTGGTAGTCACAGCTCAACATCCCCCACCCGCATGGCCCGGCAAGCTCACACTGAAGCATGCACACCTCACAGGGAGTGAAAAGCCACTTCAAAGATGTCTGACAATGGTGCTCTGTTGTGGGGAGCACAAGACCCTGCTGGGAACTGTGCACCAACCAACAGCACGACACCACTGACTGACATCCTGACAACCAACTTGCACTCCCTGCAATGGAAGCACGTTTCATGGTGGGATGTCTGGCCTGGGGGAGGAGGAGTGCCAGCTCCGACTACAGCTACCAGCAGGCCCTTACACACACACCACTTCCACTAACTCCAAACAACACACCTGGGACCGTGCTCCACAAGAGAGTGAGTGAAAAGCCACTTCCAAGATGTCTGACACTGGCCTCAGCTGTGGGGAGTACAAGGCCCTGCTGGGAACTGTGCACCAACAAACAACAGGACCACACTGTCAGCCATCTTGCCATTGCTGTCACACTCACACACAGTGAAGTCGACTCAAAAGGAAGGAAGTATGGGCATGCTGGGAAGGGGGGGTAGGCAATAGCATGATGGGAGTGGTAGTCACAGCTCAACATCCCCTACCCGCATGGCCCGGCAAGCTCACACTGAAGCATGCACACCTCACAGGGAGTGAAAAGCCACTTCAAAGATGTCTGACAATGGTGCTCTGTTGAGGGGAGCACAAGGCCCTGCTGGGAACTGTGCACCAACCAACAGCAGGACACCACTGACTGACATCCTGACAACCAACTTGCACTCCCTGCAATGGAAGCACGTTCCATGGTGGGATATCTGGCTGGGTGGGAAGGAGGACTGACAGCTCTAACCATAGTTACCAGCAGCTTTTCACACACACCCCCTTAACACAAACTCCACACAACTCACCTGGGAGAATGCATTGCCTCACACTATAATTAAATATCCCACAAAGAACTACCACACTGGGTTATGCTGTGTGAAGCACAGGGACACTTTTGGGACTTGTAGCCAAACAAACGCCAGGACAACACTGTCAGCCATCCTGTCAGCACGGGCACACTACCCCACAGGGAAGCAGAGTCAAAAGGAAGGAAGTATGGGCATGCTGGGAAGGGGGGTGTAGGCAATAGCATGATGGGAGTGGTAGTCACAGCTCAACATCCCCCACCCACATGGCCCAGCAAGCTCACACTGAAGCATGCAAACCTCACAGGGAGTGAAAAGCCACTTCCAAGATGTCTGACACTGGCCTCAGCTGTGGGGAGCACAAGGCCCTGCTGGGAACTGTGCACCAACAAACAACAGGACCACACTGTCAGCCATCTTGCCATTGCTGTCACACTCACACACAGTGAAGTCGACTCAAAAGGAAGGAAGTATGGGCATGCTGGGAAGGGGGGTGTAGGCAATAGCATGATGGGAGTGGTAGTCACAGCTCAACATCCCCCACCCGCATGGCTCGGCAAGCTCACACTGAAGCATGCACACCTCACAGGGAGTGAAAAGCCACTTCAAAGATGTCTGACAATGGTGCTCTGTTGTGGGGAGCACAAGGCCCTGCTGGGAACTGTGCACCAACCAACAGCAGGACACCACTGACTGACATCCTGAGAGTCAACCTGCACCCACTGCAAGGGTGGCATGCTTCATGGTGGGATAACTGGGCTGGGGGAGAAGGAGGTCCGGATGTCAACCAAATACCACCAATGCTGGCCATACACACACCTACTCTGCAAAAACACATTGCACACGTGGGACCAGTCACTCCCAAAGTAAAAGCCCTGGCAAGATGGCTGACACATGGGCATGAGAAATGATGTGCCTGCAATTCACACCCATGCACTGGCCAACCCAAACACGTACACACTCACAGCCATTGCAACTCTATGTTTACACACACTGTCAGGGGATGCAGTGTTCATGGGTGCCCCCTGGCCTGGCTGTGAAGGTGTGACTTGCAGATGACAACTGTGGAGAATCAGACATACTACATAGCACAAAACACACAGGAAGTCACAGAGACATCATTGGCAGGAGACACCTGACAGTGAATGCAATGGACACACCAATATACCGGACACTGTACCATGGTGTCAGTCACACAAGTTGCGGTTGTGATCTGCATTCCACTCCCACATCGTTCGGCAACATATGCATCCTTCACACAACACACCACTCACTGTCATAGACACTGTAGACACAAGCACCAAGCTGGACTGCATTTGAGGAGACATGCTACTCACAGCAGCAGAGCTGCAACACACACCACTGGCCATCACTGTCATGAGAATGGAAAAGCCAGAGAGCTGCTGTGCCCAATCCTTATCACCATGGAGGACATTGACAAGATTAATCACGTTTCCACGTACAAAACTCAGCAACAACATCATTAGCTACGTTAACAACATCACTTGTATGAAATGAGACGTGAACTAGGAACCCAGACAACAACACAGATACTCCCAAGAGATCCCAGGCATCCCGGACTGTGACCATGTTGTCCAGACACACCAATGTGACGCACAAAGACTGGCAGAAACTGCCACCACACATGTCCCAATCTTAAAAGGTATCCTAAGTGGAATTGCACATATGTCCCTGTTAAAGGACAAATGTGGACAAGGATGACACACCTGTGTCAGGCACGTGATGGCCCTTGAGTAGCAATGGCAATGTACAGCCAATCAATACATGAGCTGGTCATGCACACACCTCAACATTCACATTGAAATGTTTCAGGTTGGCAGGACAATGTGCTACAACAATATTAACCTCTGGCTGTGACAACTTAGGACAATGCAATGTACAGGCACGCATCCAGATGTACAGTCACAACTGTCATGTGTTTGAACCATTGATGCCTTTAGAAACATAACATACATTGTGTGTCTCTTCAAAACACAGGTGATGATGGGGACACAGCAGCAGATGATGAGGAGTCCCTGTCCCAGACTCCGGTGGCCCCTGAACTCTCTGGTGTGGAATACCCTCTGCCCTCCTCGGATGGCGAAGACCTACCTGGCCCCTCCGATGAGAGTCATCATGCAGCACCAGCAGGACCACCATCTGCACCCCCTGCACCCACTCCTCCAACATCTGCCAACAAACAGACCACCCCCGCCGACACGGACAGACCAAGGACACTGAATGACAACAGCACAGGGACCCCGGACCCCCGGGAAGCAACGGACAACAACCCCAGTACCAACCCCCAAGGGGGCCTAGGGTCACCTGTGCGTGCCACCGCAGGTCCCGTACATGTGGCCAGGGGTGGTGGGAGGGGTGGTAGGCAGAGGTCGCTGTTTGCAGAGGGGTCTGGACTGCATCATGACCCACAACTGGTACGCATTGCAGATGCGTACCAGAATAGCACCGGAGAGGTCAGCCAGGTAGTGGGGATCCTCAAGGACATTCAACAGCAGCAGGCTGCCCATCATGCCCGCTTGGACTCCCACATGTCCCGTGTGGAGACACACATGTCTGGCATGGAGTCCAAGTGGGACACATTGGAAGAACTGACAGCGGTGCAGAGGGACATATTGACATGCCTCCGCCAGAGTAGCACCAACATGTCCACACCTCCCTGTGTGCCCACAACATCTGGTGCCGCAACAACTGCAACTGCCACAGGGAGGGAGGATGACTCTGGTGGAGAGTCCTCTGCACCGCAGTGGCCTGCACGTGAGGGTCCCCCCAGAAAGAAGAGGGGTCGTCCGAGGAAGGACAACTGAGAGGCAGATGGCCATGTACATCCCCCAGGAACCCAACACTTGTTCTGGAAATTCTCCTTTGTGTGCAAACTGTTCACCCTGTCGAATGCAACCCAACTCCCCCACATGACATGGGGAGTTTAAGTTGGACTAATGTATCAGATGACTGTGGACTTTACTCAGGACATTTCTGCTACCAACACTTCCAACTCATCTGGGAACTTTGGATTCCAATCCCAATGTACAGCACCCACCATCCTGTGCACTATCCTCAGACATGTATGTAAATAAACTCACTAATACACCATACTTGCCTCTGTTGTGATTCCAACGTGGTATTTTGTCATGGAGATGATGATCTGCTAAATGACACTGTGCATGCTAACTGCTCCAGCAATTCCAACACCGTCATGTGAGTCATGGCTAAGTGACACATATGAGGGAGACACACCACTAGGGCAACACAACACATACACACCAGGGCCATCTGACTCATCGCCTACACTGATGTTGCCAGGACATACAGTGGAATGCACAGACACCACACCTATTCAGAGTCTGTGTTAACTAGCCCACAGGTGCAGTAAGCAAATGTCAGTCAGATGTGTGTCCACAGACAACGCACATCCCAAAGTGAAGCACAGGTTTATTACACATTTGCAACATGTTGTTTCCACTACAGATGCAAGGTAATCCCATGTGGCAGTGGCCACACAGTCAACAAGTGTAGAAGAAATAAAGTCCAGGGGTGTGTGGCACATCACCTGTAGGGAAACGACTGCTTCCACCCTGGAAGTTGAATTATGGTGTCGGGGGATTACAGTTGACCAAACAACTCTGAAAGTACCCTGTGAAGGACAGACATGACACACAGTTAAAAGCACTTAAGAACAGGACAGAACTGCAATACTCATGCCCAATACATGTCACAAGATACCTACACGAAACCAAGTTAGCATGTCAACACTGTTGGGGAGTACAGACTACCTGTAAGGACACATCGCTGCACGCATCCAGTCAAGTAGCACATGGCCACACTCAAACAGCAACAGAGCACCACCAACACATATCATGCAAACTCAAATCATTGACATAACAGCTCTGTATACTCACATTCAGCTGAAGAAGTTGGTGATGAGCTGTGTGCGGACATCACCCTCATCATCATCATCATCACCATCACTGGCATCGTGGCCCAGGCCAGGATCCTCCACAGGTGGCGGATGTTGGTCATCGTCATCCAGGATGAGAGGCAACTCCTTCCGCACTGCCAGGTTGTGTAGCATGCAGCAGATGATGAAAATCTTGCACACCTTTGCAGGGGCATATGGGAGGGCCCCTCCTGTCTTGTCCAGGCAGCGAAAGCGGCTCTTCAGGACACCAAATGTCCGCTCGATCACTCTCCTGGTCCGACCATGTGCCTCATTGTAGCGCATCTGGGCTGGTGTCACAGGGTTCCTGAGGGGTGTCAGCAACCACGGCATGTTGGGGTATCCGGAGTCACCTACATACAGACAATTGCACATTAGCTGAGTTGGAAAAGAGTGTGGAATACAACATTGCAGAACACACACAATGGTACAAAGTCAGTACACACCGACAAGCCAGGCACGCTGGTTCTGCATCTGTGTCATCATCCTCGGGATGCAACTACTCCTCATCACGTAGGCATCGTGTGCAGAACCGGGGAAACGGGCACACACATGTGAGATGCTCATATCTGCAAGACATACCACCAGAGCATTGATAGAATGGGCATTTTTCCGGTTCCTGTATGCCTGTTCATGTGCCTGTGGTGGTACCAAAGCCACATGTGTCCCATCAATGGAGCAGATGACATGTGGCATCCTCCCCAGGGCATAGAAGTCACTCTTGACGTCAGTGAGTTGTTGACGTTTAGGGTAATAGATGTACTGGTTCAAGTATTTTAACATTGCCACCAAAACATTGCGTAGCACACGGCTGAACATGGTCTGTGACATCCCACCAGCAGACGCCACAGTGTGTTGAAAGGTACCGGTGGCAAAGAAGTGTAGGGCTGCCATCACCTTCACCTTGGGGGTCAGCGCTGTAGGGTATGGCCGGCCAGGTAGCAAATGTGGGGCCAACCGCCCTGCCAATTCCTCAATCAGCGGCCTGTTGAAGCGGTACCGTCGGATGCAGTCACGTTCCACCATGGTTGCAAGGTCAGGGAATGGTCTATGGACAGCTGGTGCCCTGCAGTACATAGGTGAACAAAGAAAGATTGTCAGTCACCCCACATATGTGGCATTGACCACACTCAATATCACATGATACATCATTACGAGACACAAGTACTTGATGTGTGTGCCGTTCTGTATGGACATATATGGCACCTACATGGCCATCATCTAACATCTCAGTTCAACATGTGTTGACAACAAGTTCCAGGTTGTGCTATGGGAAATCATTAGGCTGTGTCACAGTACCCATGTCCTGCTGTCACGTTCCAAACACACACCACAGTGACAAGTGAGGACAGATGTGCCCCAGGCATCACAGCTCTTTGACAGGTAGATTCCCAGGGACCCTGTATTGCCACATGGACACTGGCATGACATGGCGTATCATGTACACGCCAGCAAAACAACCATGACTCCCACAGGTAGTGGCCCCTGTTGCCCTGTTGACACACACACGCACAACATCAAAGTCGATGCACAAACAACGTGGATGTGGAGACTGTCTGCCATTGTGCACATGGAATCAGAGACATCTGAAACACAACATGCACACAGACTGTGGAGGGCCATCACAATTGTGGCAATGGGTCACCCTGTGACGTACATACCATCCCACATGGGACTCAGGGTGTATGTGACATAACATACACATATACAACCTGGAAATGTGACCATGCCACATGCTCTGAACTGAACAGTTGCACATCACAGTGGTCATGTGCACAACACACAAAGGATTCTGTCCCCATGAACACGTGCACAGCCTGGGAGTGGCTGCCCCCAAGTGCCACACAACAAACCACATGTTGACCCCCATACACACACAGGTAATGCAGCCTTACATGCCTTAGGATACAGTGTGGACAGGCTGTGGTGTTGTAGGTGTGCCCCTGAGTCCCTGGCAAGTAATTGTGGCTGGCATACGTTCACATGTGACAACCATGGTGATATATGCGAGTGACTTGTACAGGAACGCGTCGTACAGCAATGGACCGATCCGTGCGCACGCATTGGCCATTGCATATGATGTTGACGGATGCGTGTTGTGTTTTGAAAAACGCGTCGTACAGCAATGGACCGATCCGTGCGCACGCATTGGCCATTGCATATGATGTTCACGGATGCGTGTTGTGTTTCGAAAAACGCATCGTACAGCAATGGACCGATCCGTGCGCACGCATTGGCCATTGCATATGATGTTGACGGATGCGTGTTGTGTTTCGAAAAACGCGTCTTACAGCAATGGACCGATCCGTGCGCACGCATTGGCCATTGCATATGATGTTGACGGATGCGTGTTGTGTTTCGAAAAACGCGTCGTACAGCAATGGACCGATCCGTGCGCACGCATTGGCCATTGCATATGATGTTGACGGATGCGTGTTGTGTGACGAAATACGCATCGTACAGCAATGGAACGATCCGTGTGCACGCATTGGCTATGGACTGACATGGTAACGGATGCGTATTCGAAGCTTGTACAAGTCGGATGCAGTGAATTCAGTTGGCCACCCACAACAATGTTGCAAAATCATGGGTGTCATCAAGTTGAAATTTTGAAGGATGCTGTAGTCGTGTATAAGTGGTGCAATTCCATGGATGGGCAAGATTCAGAAGATGCAAACGACTTGGACCTATCACTTTGGACACATGGGACAGTATCTGCCTCTGCAGCACACATATAATGCTGGCTGTTCCCCTGAGAGCTCACTTGCCTGCACTACATGCTCCAGGACGACATCTGCCACCACCACTGCTGCTGTCTCTGCATCCTCTGGCTACTGCAATGGCACGTACTGTGGATAGAGCCCCAGCCTTCAGCACTGAGGAGAACCAGGCCCTACTGGACAGCCTCCTTCCACAGTACAGCAAGCTTTATGGGAAACCAGGGGAGCAGGTGAGTGTGCTGTCCACTGCCTTACTAATTGTGCATGTTGTCTGACTAGCAAGACTTACAGTGTGTACACCAGTGGCTAGCATGCTCACTGAGTGGTTGTCACCCCCCAAAGTGTGTAGTTACATGCACTGATCAGGTATAGTGCAGTAACAGTGCATTCCAACAAGGTTTTACTTCCCAGGCAATGATACCATTTAGTAACTGCTGGACAACTGTTCATAGCCATAGTTGCACTACCTGTGTACATCATATGCCCCTGTGATTGAGACATGTATATCCAACTGTGTGATGCACGGATATATTGCATGTGTAGTAATGGCCTTTTCACCTAGTCATCCTCACAGGTTGATGCCCACCAGAAGCAGGAGATCTGGCTGACCATCGCCCGGGCAGTACGATCTGTGGGGGTCTACAGGCGCAGGATCCGCAACTGCCAGAAGAGGTGGCAGGACCTTCGTGGCTGGACCCGGAGGATCGCAAGGGTCCAGCTGAAGCTGTCGCCTCCTCGCAGGAAGGGTGCACACCGGACCCTGACCCCCAACATGCTCCAGATTCTGGCGGTGGTCTTCCCTGACCTGGATGGGCAGCTGAAGGCCAGACAGCAGCAAGGAGGGGGTAAGTGCTAGCCTTTTCTGTGTACTATGACTAACATGGTCTATGCACTCCTTTAGCCTGGTTACACTTCCACAGTACGACTGTCTTGTCGTCCTGGACTCATGTCCCTCACTTGTGTCATGCCCCCTCCTCATCTGATACACAGGTGTGGCCCTTACAGTCTGTGACTTAGGTCACTTGGGTACTGTGTACTTGCAGTTACCTATGGTTCAAGTTGGGGACAGAATCAGTTACAGGAACTTTGTTGTGGGCTGCATGGGTGGTACAATTGCTCACACAATGCCTGTGATCTGACATGTACTCTGGGTATGGCTTTAATATGTGTTCCAATTGCTGCTCTGACTCACCACATGTCTGGGGTATGTGCCACACACCCATGCTGCAGCTGAGACCAAGCTAGGAGCCTCAGAAGTATGTACATCATGTGTGTGACACATGCATAGCCACCTGCCTATTGTTCAGGGTAATACCATGTTGCACATGGACCAGGACTGTAATGCCTACTCCGGACATCGAAGGCACTCTGTTCTCCCACTCCCGTGTGTCAGCATACATCTTGAGCATTGTGAAGAGTGCACTCAGGTGTCTGCCTCTGTGTCACCGTGGTGTGGCCTTGCTTTTGGACTCCTGGAGTGTTTAACAGTTTGGGGTGGCCAGCCATCTGAGTTGTGACTATAGGATCTGCACATTGGTTAATGCATAGGTCTCTGATCCCTTGACTGTGCACAATGGTGTATGAAACATTGAGGTGCAGGCAGCTTTGTTTCATTCTCATCAGACGGTGAAGTGCTCATGTGTATGGATTTGTGTTTGCAGTCACTCAAATGTCTCATTTGAATGACGTGGGATCATCTTAGTCCTCATGATGTGGGTGGCCAGGGGTGCACATGTGCACCTGTCAGCTACAGGGCTTGCATTCCCAAAACTTCCATGATTGTGACACAGTGCAGACTGGTGTTGTGTGTATGCACTGCCCCTGTGACAGGAGACAGTTATGACTGACTTGCCAGACAAGCCTGTGCCATGACATTCAACTTGCAAAGGGTGATCCAGCAGTAGTGTGATATGTCCTGCATGCACACCATTGTCGCATTGTCTATCAGGACATGAGGACATCATTGTGTCTGGTGATGGAAGCAAAACCCGCATATCGACAGAGACTCTGCCCATCACTTTTCCTGACACATGTACTGAGTCAGTGGCAGGAGATGGCATGTGTTTGGAGTGACACATTTCCATATGTTCTCTTGGATGTCCAACAACTGTGTATGTGGTGCATGTGTGCACATATGATTAGTGGCATCCAACAGGCACCAGACAGATGGGTGCATGGACAGGTAGGATATGAGTGGCATGAATGACTGTCAGGCAGACAATGGGCTTCTTCAAATCAGTGTCAGCACTTATTGCAATGTCTAGCAAATGATGGCAGGGCTTGCTCTGTGATGTGCTGTACTTACTGTGGTGTGTGTGGTCAGTACAGGTGGCTAATGTTGCTCTGTTTATCCTGATTGTTTGCAGATACATCCACGGCCACAGGAGGAGACAGCTCCATGGACCAAGAGGAGCGGCTAAGCCAGACTGAGTCCACTGCAGAGGAGACCGAGGGACCCAGTGGCACGGAGGGTGAGGGGAGCCACACTGAGGAGACCTCAGCTACGACCACCTCAGCTGAGGAACACAGCACTTCCAGTGAGGACTCCCTTGTGGAGGCAGGTGTCAGCAGACCAGAGACAAAATCGAGCAAGTCTGTCCCCGCCACCACCACCATCTCCACCCTCCCATCTGCTCCCATCCCACATGTCCGTGGAGGCTCCCGTGTAGGGGAGCGTGTCGCCTTCATGCCAGGCACCGCACCCCCTGCCTCTGTCTCCCCTGCTGCCCTGAGTGTGGAGTCTGTGGACTTGCTGAAACAGATCCATGTAGGGCAGACATTAATGCTCAGTGTCCTCCATGCACACATGGGTCTGTTGACACAACTGGTGTCATTCATGGAGGGCATGTCATCTGGCATGTCTGCCCTACAGTGGACCAATCAGTCCATGGCCTCCTCACTGATGGCAGCAGTGTCCCTCCTGCAACAGTCCCTCACCCCTCCTACCTCTGCCCCATCCACAATCCCCAGCACCCTACCTGTCCCAAGCACACACACACCGGCACAGGCACGCACCAGCACAGACACAAGCAGCACACAGACACACAAGCCAAAATCCAGACGCACACGCACGTACAGTCAGGGGACTGATACCTCACTCACAGGGGATGGGGCCCAGACACACACACACGCATCCACGAGCACTCCGCAGTCCTCAGATACCTCTCCCTCCAAAACCCCTTCCCTTGCTTCACCTGCAACCCCCCCCCTCCCAGAAGCTCTTCCTCTGTGAGCTTGGCCTCTTCCCCACAGATCCATCTGACACAACGTACAGGCGGAAGAGGCCACCACCACACACAGAGGGGAGTGCCCCTCACACCCGGACACCCTCCCCCAGGCACAGGCAGACTGAGGACCCCATTAGGAAGTCCCCCCGGACCAGGAAGGGCAAGACCCCACCACCACCACCACCACGCAGCTCCACCACACAGTCTCTTTCCTCCATCCCCCAGGCCACCACTCCACAGGTTCCCCCGCCACACCCTGCCTCTGGTTCCCCCACACACCAATACTGCATCCCCAAACTGCTTAGGCCCTCCCCCTACCACTTGCTCTTCCACCCCCAACCCAGACGCTCGGCCTGTTTGTGCCACTGGTGTGGAGACCGGGTCCCCCCCCTCTGTCCTGCCCACCTCATCTGCCCCCCCTTCCACTCCCTTGGAGTTATGCACTGCAGTGGAGTCCACAACCACCCCGTCTGACTTGAGCACTGCAGTGGGGACCCAGTCCACTCCATCTGACCGGCCCACTGCAGTGGTTGCAGCACCCACACCATCTGACTTGTGCACTACAGTGGTGCCGGCCCCCACTGAGTCAGACACCTCCACTGCAGTTGCCGGTGGCACTCCTGCACCCACCACCCCTTCACTGCCTCCTTCTGGCATCCCCTGATCCTGTCCCTGCGGTGCCTGGCCTGCCCCTTGTATGCCCCTCCGAGGGGGATGTCCCCTGTCCGTACCAGTGCAGGCAAGCAATGGGTGACAAGTTGTCACATGTCACCCTGTTCAGACTGTGTATGTGGACTGGCCATTGGCCTTAGTTTCTTTTGGACTTCAAATTTTTCTTTCACATTTGCTGAATAAAGCCTCTTTTTGTTTACTAGTGGTTTCTCTTTTGATGTACATGATGTAGATGAGTATCATCATGCATTTGCTGTTGTAATAGTGTTCAGATCAGGAAAATGAAGTGTTGCTGTGATGGACTCCATGTGGTCCATGGGATATGTGTCCTAATCTAGTCTGGATCCATAGCATCCTTTGCTGCAGTCTGAGGGTGTAATATTCAGCATTTGACACAGGGATGTACGTTTTGCATTTGTAAATTAACATATGTGGCTTACACTCATGCACATCTGGTGGGCTTACCACTGTTCAATGTTTCTATTTCCCTGACTGTGTGCCCATCTCCACTGGACATGCAGTTTAGCACATCAATGTTGAAGGACTCATCTGTGTATACAGTGCAACTTGCTTGACACGTCTTTTGGGTATATGCAGATGACTGAAGTGACTCTCCCGTACCCAGGCTGATGTGAGCAGAGCCTTCAGTGTGTTGTAATTGTTGACTCACTGACCGAGTGTTCTGCTGACATGTTTGAGTCATGCACAGACAAGGTTTGGCACAGCGGACCTTCCACAGGAGTGGAGTGCCCTCATGGCAGTGTGTAATCCCGTGACATTGCCTGGGCCCGTGTTGTGTGTTGTGTAAGCATGTCTGTGTGTGTTCCCTTCCCTTTTCCTACACATGGTGTCCCTATGGATGTTCCTGTTTGTGATGCTTGCTGAGTTGTCCTGTGTTCATCCAGCATCTTGGACCTGGTTTCTCCGGGATGTGGGTGCATGGCAAACTAATGTTCATCAGGTTGTCATCCCTAGTTGTCTTTGTTGTCAGGGCTGGGGATGTGGGCAAACGCAGATGGGACACAGCCAGGATTCCCCTTGGCACTTGTTGGTTACACAAGTCATGTAATTTACACTTTGTGGTACCTTTCAGTGATTGGGACACGTTGTGTGTGTGACTGCTGCCACTCCTCAGGGTCAGAGCTGCAATGTTGGAAGTTGTCTACGTGTGTTCTTTGTGGGTCACCTTGGCTTCTTCATTGGTGTGTGACTGTGGCCGGGATCCCATTGATTGGGGTGGATTTCACGTCATGCCCATGTACCGCGTACTGTGCAGTGTGTCAGACATTCACGAGTCTTGTTGACTGGCCATGTGTGATGGGTTTCTGCACCTTAGTTCCCACCACCACCCCTGGGATTGTCATGGGTGCATGTGCAATGTCACCAGTCCATGTGAGCTTCACTGCTGCACATTGGTGGAGATCAAGGTGTGTGGTGTTGAGTGTGTGCAAATGTGAGTTGTTGCACGGCTAGACCCCTACCTCCATATTGGCCTTGGCTGACAGGCCGTGCTGATTCATTTGTGCTTGTGTAGGTGTGATGGTAGTTTGTTGCTCAGGACACATGGCTGTGGTTTACAGTGTGAACGACATCTACCTTTGTCATCACAGTGGGATTATCATGCAGGCTAGTGTCACCACAATGTGGGGTCCCTGGGGGTAGTGCTGTGGTGGGTCTGTCTCTTGCTGTGTTAGTTGCTGTTCCTACAAGCTTGTGTGACATGTGTAATTTGGGCTCCCTCTCATATAACAATGCCTGATTGCCCACATAGGTGTATCCGATCCATGAGTTACTTTTGTATGGCACTGTATACACATCTGTGTAATTGGAATTCAGGCCTCCTCATGTGTTGTGTGGTTGCCTGGAGACACTGGCACACCCCCCCATCTCCTGTTGTGTTTGATATGCAGTGTGAGGCTGACTGTTTGTGTTTGTGCATCTGCACCACTGCATTGGCATATCTTTAGTGTGCCATTGCCTGTATGTTGTTTGGAGGATTTCCCCTGCTGTCCCTGGGACAACTAGGTCATCAGTCAGCACAATAATCATGGTTTGTATGTCCCATTGCTGCCATGGTATGGTATTTGTTCACCTCACATCTACAGTCTCCACAGGATATCTACATTTGTGTGTCCATTAGTGCAGATATGTGGGTCTGCATTATGATGGTCACTTCTGGCATTGTGTAATTGATAAATGGAGACAATGTCAGCCCCCATGGGTGATGTGTGTCTGCACATGGCCAAAGGTATGTTTTATTTGCACTGCACTGTTTGCCTCACCCAATCTATGTTGCTATGGGACACAACCACTACTTTGCCACTGATGTGTTTGTTGTTCTGTGACCAGGAATCATCCATGCTGTTTGGCAGTTGTAGCTTTTTCCATGACAACACTTACCTTTTGGTCACTGTGATGATGGGGGTTTAGACCCCATTGCCACAATGTTCAAAATGTGCTTCAGCTATGGACCCCACACTTACCTTTTGGTCACTGTGATGATGGGGGTTTAGACCCCATTGCCACAATGTTCAAAACTGTGCTTCAGCTATGGACCCCACACTTACCTTTTGGTCACTGTGATGATGGGGGTTTAGACCCCATTACCACAGTGGTCATGGTCTGCTTGCATTGTGAAGGCCACACACATTTTTGTGTGACACATGTGATAGGGGGTCACATTGTATGTTCAATGTCATGTTCAGTGTTGTAGGAATTTGACACAGACTACACACTCTTGTCATGATGTTGGGGGGATGTCTTTTGCTGACATTCATTATGTTGCAGTATGCTGGTTGTGTCATGCATTACCCGTCCTATGAGTGGGGATGGTAGTAGTGGTAGGCATCCAGCCCCCTATGAGTAGGGGTGGTGGTAGTGGTAGGCATCCAGGCCCCCATGAGTAGGGGTGGTGGTAGTGGTAGGCATCCAGCCCCCATGAGTAGGGGTGGTGGTAGTGGTAGGCATCCAGCCCCCATGAGTAGGGGTGGTGGTAGTGACAGGCATCCATCCCCCTATGAGTGGGGATGGTAGTAGTGACAGGCATCCAGCCCCCCATGAGTAGGGGTGGTGGTAGTGGTAGGCATCCAGCCCCCATGATTAGGGGTGGTGGTAGTGGTAGGCATCCAGCCCCCCATGAGTAGGGGTTGTGGTAGTGACAGGCATCCATCCCCCTATGAGTGGGGATGGTAGTAGTGACAGGCATCCAGCCCCCCATGAGTAGGGGTGGTGGTAGTGGTAGTCATCCAGGCCCCCATGAGTAGGGGTGGTGATGGTGACAGGCATCCAGCCCCCTTGAGTAGGGGTGGTGGTAGTGGTAGGCATCCAGGCCCCCATGAGTAGGGGTGGTGGTAGTGGTAGGCATACAGGCCCCCATGAGTAGGGGTGGTGGTAGTGGTAGCCATCAGGCCCCCATGAGTAGGGGTGGTGGTAGTGGTAGGCATCCAGCCCCCATGAGTAGGGGTGGTGGTAGTGGTAGGCATCCAGCCCCCCATGAGTAGGGGTGGTGGTAGTGACAGGCATCCATCCCCTATGAGTGGGGATGGTAGTAGTGACAGGCATCCAGCCCCCCATGAGTAGGGGTGGTGGTAGTGGTAGGCATCCAGCCCTCATGAATAGGGGTGGTGGTAGTGGTAGGCATCCAGCCCCCCATGAGTAGGGGTGGTGGTAGTGACAGGCATCCATCCCCCTATGAGTGGGGATGGTAGTAATGACAGGCATCCAGCCCCCCATGAGTAGGGGTGGTGGAAGTGGTAGGCATCCAGGCCCCCATGAGTAGGGGTGGTGATGGTGACAGGCATCCAGCCCCCATGAGTAGGGGTGGTGGTAGTGGTAGGCATCCAGGCCCCCATGAGTAGGGGTGGTGGTAGTGGTAGGCATACAGGCCCCCATGAGTAGGGGTGGTGGTAGTGGTAGCCATCAGGCCCCCATGAGTAGGGGTGGTGGTAGTGGTAGGCATCCAGGCCCCCATGAGTAGGGATGGTGGTAGTGGTAGGCATCCAGCCCCCATGAGTAGGGGTGGTGGTAGTGGTAGGCATGCAGGCCCCCATGAGTAGGGGTGGTGGTGGTGGTAGGCATCCAGGCCCCCATGAGTAGGGGTGGTGGTAGTGGTAGGCATCCAGGCCCCCATGAGTAGGGGTGGTGGTAGTGGTAGGCATCCAGCCCCCATGAGTAGGGGTGGTGGTAGTGGTAGGCATACAGGCCCCCATGAGTAGGAGTGGTGGTTGTGACAGGCATCCAGCCCCCCATGAGTAGGGGTGGTGGTAGTGGTAGGCATCCAGGCCCCCATGAGTAGGGGTGGTGGTGGTGGTAGGCATCCAGGCCCCCATGAGTAGGGGTGGTGGTAGTGGTAGGCATCCAGGCTCCCATGAGTAGGGGTGGTGGTAGTGGTAGGCATCCAGCCCCCCATGAGTAGGGGTGGTGGTAGTGGTAGGCATCCAGGCCCCCATGAGTAGGGGTGGTGGTAGTGGTAGGCATACAGGCCCCCATGAGTAGGGGTGGTGGTTGTGACAGGCATCCAGCCCCCCATGAGTAGTGGTGGTGGTAGTGGTAGGCATACAGGCCCCCATAAGTAGGGGTGGTGGTAGCCATCAGGCCCCTATGGGTGTTTATGGCATTGGTGATAGCCATCCCTCCCCTATGGTCCTGCTGTTGCTAGTGTACGTCATTTCTGCATCCCTATGTGTGTGTGTGACATATGTCGGGTACGTGTCGTTTGTTTGTGTAGTGGGTGTCTGACTTACCGTCTGCGCCGTACGCGTCCGTACCGGTTCCGGTAATAGATGTACAGTATTGGTAGGACCTGCGTGATGGGATTCATGGTTTGTTCGTCTCGTTCGGGTTTCTCGTGGCTTCGACTCGTAGCTGGCTTGTTCGTCTCGTAGCCGTGGATCGTCTTGTGGCGTGAATCGGAGCTTATGTGCAGCTCTCCCGGATGCTCTGACGTGCCGGACGTAGCGACCAGTTCGGCGTGTACGGAGTGTGCATCGTACTAGTCCGGCCGGAAGGTGCTGTGTATTTACTTCCATGCGACTCGAATCAGCGTTTACGGATCCGGCTCGCTCGGGGAACTGGAGCTGGAATGGGTACGTACGGCTCGTTCGGAATTTTAGCAGTAATGCGCATCGTACTTGCTCGCTCGGACGACTGTTGGAATCGGTCGGGCAAAACGCGTTCGGCTCGTATTTTTTCCGGACGAATCGTATTCGGTGCGCTTCCGGCCGAGATCGGAATCGGCCCCATATTTGGGGAGCTGAAAGATCGCTCGATAGGAGGTCGCTATTATCCTATCTAGAGTTGTTGCGTCTTTCCCTCTCAATGATTCACTCCCATAGGTGATCGCGGGCTGTAATTCAGCTTGCAGGACTTTTAGAAAAGGATCTAACGTTAGGTCAGGCAGCAGCTTCTTCAGAGGTTTTAGTGCTAGATAGGTCATAGTTCCCTTCCTTCGTAAGGATTCCATCTGTGGCTTGAAGGAGTTGTGTTGGTCTAAGAGGATGCCCAAGTACTTGTAGCTTGTTACGTGGTTTAGTCGATTACCATCCAAATTGCAACTGGGATTTGTCTTCTTATGGTAATTTACTATCATGATTTTAGTTTTTTTGAAGTTTATTTTCAAAAATTTTGGGTCACGTCCAGGAGGTGCTGAAGGCCAATAGGGGTCCGACTAATCAGGACTAGATCATCAGCGTATAGCAAGTTTGTTAGTGTCGTATTACCTAGCTTCGGTGCGTGTGATGAACAGTTATCCAATTCCGTGGGCAAATCCGCCAGGAAAAGGCTGAATAGCAGCGGGGCGAGGACGCATCCTTGTTTTAATCCCTTATTGGTGGGAATTCTTCTTGATAGGTGCGACCCAGCACCTAGCTTTATTCTTATCCACATATTGGTGTGCAAAAGCCTGAGTTGATCCAAGAGGGGAGTTGGCATCCCCCAGCTGTCCAGTTTACGCCAGAGCTTTATGCGGTCTACGTGGTCGAAGGCTGCGGTGTAATCTATAAAGTAGAGATATAAAGGGTATTTTCCCTGCTTCGCAGTATCCATAAGCATGGTTAAGGCCATGATGTTGGTAGTAGTACCTTGCCCTTTGCGGAAGCCTGTTTGTGTTATTGGAATAATGTGGTTCGTAGAAGCCCAACATGCCAGTTCATTTAAGATGATCCCCGCATAGTACTTTGCCTCGGTGTCTATGAGGGCTATTAATCGATAGTTATTTGGAACAGACCTGTCTCCCTGTTTATGTATTGGGCTGATAATTGAACCTAGCCATGACTCTGGAATTATGGTAGATCCTAAGGCGTGTCTAAAAACTGGAACTAATGCGTTGCTCCAGAATTCACGGTCAGATTTATAGAGCATTGGAGGGATGCCATTGGGGCCAGGAGCTCCAGCCCGTCTGCCTCTTGCAATTTGTTTCCGTATTGCCAATGCTGCTGGACCATTCTGCTCCTCTGCTGCAGTTGATGGACAAGTTAGGCCTGGTAACAAATACGGCTCCTGTTGCGTCAGCAATAGTTTTCTACTGACCTCTTCCTGCAGACAGTGTTGATTTAGTGCTTCCGTTGTAGGGTTATTAAAACAGATTTTACCCTGGTGGGAAGAATGGGGACTAGCAGATTTTGGCTCCAGGTTGTTGAAATGTTTGAAGAGATAATCAACCCAAGTGGCTTCTGCAATAATGGAGTCTATGCCATGGTGATTGGGTCGCTGTAATTTATTAACAGTTTGCCAAAATTTAGCGCTGTTTTTCTGATTGGCATCAAAAAGAAGTGTCGCCCATGACTCATTTTCCGTTGCTCTTTTGTGTGCCCATCTCCTCCGTTTTGCTGTTGTCTTTAGTTCACGGAGAGTACTTTGTAAACCGAGGTTGTTTGGAGACTTACGAAGTAATTTTAAGGTTTGGTCTATGGAATGATTTAATTTTTTTGAATTTGGGATTTTTGTCGTCTTGGCTGTAGTGGCTGAGACTTTCTTCTGCCTGTTGCTCTGCCTATTTGTGAATGCCACTCCAAGAGATGTAACAAACTTTTCCCAAAATTCCAGAGGCTCGGCTGACTTGTCACCTAGTTGGTTATACAGATCTTTAGCTTTAAGTGATATTTCCTCAATATTATTAGAGTTGCACCTTATTCTTTTGAGATTGCTGGTCTCACCCAGTACAATGGTTTTACTGATGTCTAGTGTTTGACTTGGACTTGTTAGAAGGCTTAGCTCTTGTGGCATGTGATCACTGAGTTCGTTATTTCCAATATTAAAGGTGGCAATTTTATGTGTAAGAGTTGTGAAAGTATAGTCTAGATGTGAAGAGACTGTTGCCGAGTGAAACGTGGCTGCTGGTGGATTGTCCTCCTTAAAACGACCATTTAGGGCTCTCAAACTTAGATGCTCCAATTCCCGGAGCAGATTTTTCACGCTTCTCGCTGGCTTGGTGGACTGTGTTGCGCCTTGCGTCGGGATTCTCCATGCGCCTGTGAGGTCTTGAGTAGGGTCGTCATCTGGAGTGAGCCCTAGGAGATGCATATTAAAATCTCCTGCTAGAATAATGAGATCGGTAGCTTGCTCATCCTTTACTATCTTTAATTCTATTGGTAGCTCATTCGCTGCCCTTGTTTTCTGTTTTGGGTGCACATAAACGTTTATTATTATTATTTCCTGTTTGAGCTGGTTAAGCTTAAGCATTATTTTTGCGGCCTGAATACAGCTTGGAGGTGTTAGATGAATTTTTATTGGAAGGATCACTCCTATTTCAGTTATGGAGGCTAAAAGCAGTAAGCCCCCTGAGCGGCGGCCAAATACTGAGCCCTTGGTTGCCGGGAATAAATAAGAGGTATAACCTTGCAGTTCAAAGGGCTTGTCTTCCCAAGTCTCCTGTAGCAGAATTATGTCGAAAGATTTCAAGTAGTTTAGAGTCTCTTGAACTCTCGCTTTGGAAGCTAAGCCGTTGATATTCCAAACACATATGGTGGTACCATCCCGCTCTGTTAAAGATGCGTGAGTTGCAGTCGTCTGTTGTCAATTTGTACTCACTGATGTTATTAGCCGCTGTGTGCATGCCCAATTGTTATTTATTGGAGGGTGTGTTAGGGCGGATTGTCCTTGAGTTGGTAACAGTGAAATTGTCAGCTGGCGTCGGTCAATGTGCCTGGAGTTCTACTCCTTGCTCCTTTCAGGACAGAAAAAGTCGACAGGCTTGGGCTATTTTTTTCATTCCTTAAAAAAGGTGTTGGATAAGGTGGCTTTGGAACTGACTTCAGCATTATCCCCCAATTTAGAAATTTATTTATTTCCTGTAAAATTCTTCCTGCTACCTCCAAAGTTCTCCATCTAGTATTGGTCGCTTCAGGGCTTTGGCTACTGTTATTAGGCAAAAATTCAATTGACAGTAGATCAGAGGTAGTGATGTCCGCTAAAGTTGTAATAGAGTGTAAGAGACATAGTACGTTCCCTCTGTTCAATATGTCCACGCGACAGCGTGACTTGTATTGAGGAAGAAGTGTTATAGTATTTGTCACTTCCTCCTGTAGTGTTTCCTGATTGTGAGGGAATGTGCCATCATTACTGATTGCTTTATGGACAGTTGATTCCTGATTTTGGGGATGTTCGCCGACCTTTTTGTTTGCTAAATTAATTAAGTTTAGTGTCCAGCACCTACCCTGAATTAATACTAACTGGAGTGGGAATAGTAAATTAATTAAGTTTAGTGTCCAGCACATACCCCTAATAAATACTAACTGGAGTGGGAATAGTAAATTAATTAAATTTAGTGTCCAGCACCTACCCCTAATTAATACTAACTGAAGTTGGAATAGTTAATTAATTAAGTATAGTGTCCAGCACCGACCCAGAATTAATACTAACTGGAGTGGGAATAGTAAATTAATTAAGATTACTGTCCAGCACCTAACCTGTATTTATGGTAACCAAAGTGGGAATAATAATTTAGCTAAATGTGTTTTAATATGTAATTTAAAAAAAAAAGTTATAGTTTAAAGTAGTGTAATATTAGTTTTATAAGAGACATGTGCATGTAAAAAATTAACATTGTATATATACTTAATGAAAAGATAATATTTTACACAGTATATTTATTAAAAATAAAATTAATATGTAACTTTAAATGTAACATTAATAAAATGGTAGACAATACATTAGACATTTTAATTTCTTTATTGATGTTTATTTATTGTAAAATATTTTGAAATGAATAAGAAATATATTTTTTATTAACAATATGAAAGATAAACAAATACATAGAGACAGGATATCATATTTATTTTTATAAAAATAACATTGGGGGTGATTATGATGGTGGGCGGATCGATACGCCCGCCATCTCAACCTGATTTACCCCTGCCATTTTATTATGGCGGGGGTAGCGCGGCGGACGCAAAGTGCGTACGCTGCTTTTCCGCCGGTCGGCAATAGTTCTGATTGCCGGCCGGGCAGAATTGGGCCTCAATATGGTGGCGGTGCCTAGCAGGCACCACCATCCATATTAGGATGGGTGTGAATCAAGGCCTTTCCATGGCGGCGATGTGGAAAGGCTGGCGAGGATTCACTTTGGGGGCCCGTTGCGGGCCCCCGGGGGTGTGGGGGGCTGCACTTGGGGGGTACCTATGGTACCCCCCTACATTGCCATGCACAAGGTGGCAGGCACCGCGCGGTGCCTGTCACATTGTGCATGGCAATGCACAACATGCCTTTTCACCATTGCGGCGGGTGCAGCTTACAGCAGCACCCGCCGCAATGTTGGAAATGCGGAATGCGTCCGCCAGGGTGGCGGTCGCATCCTAATTAGCGGTGCGGGACCGCCGCACATCTGGTGGCCGGTCCCAGCACCACGAGGATGGCGGGCGGACTAAAGTCCGCCCGCCATCCTAATGGTCCCCATAGTTTGTACATATGTAAATTTTTACATGTAATAATTACTGAAAAACATTTTATAACATTTGTACTTTTTATTTAAACAGTTGTGTAAACTTTGTAATATCAATAATGTAGTGTCACATTTATTAATATACATTTGAAAAATAATATATTTATTTATAACAGTTGTTAATTTTAGTTTGGTATTGTTAACATTTTTTAATATATTACATATATTCATAACATTTTACAAATATAACAGTTTTAGCAATTTTATAATATCATTTTTATATATACTTTTAGTTACATTTTTTAAAGAAATAATAATACTTTAATTAATAATATTAATATATGAAATATTAATATTAATAAGTATTACATTGTTTAATTTGTATACATTTGTTTTATAAAGTAAACAGTTTTTAATATACAAAAATATAACAATTTTTAAATACAGTTGTATGTCACATTTAAATATATGGAATTATAATATTAAATATTATTTGTTTAATAATATTTATTTTTATAATTTTACAATACCAAAAAATTAACAATACATTTAAACAAATAATATAACATTTGTAGTATTTTATTTAAACATGTAATTAATTTTGACATAATGTTATAACCTTTTTTTAAATAAAATGCATTTATTTTCTATGTTTAAAGCTGCCATATTTGTTTTGGGCCTTGTATTTTGTAACCTGTCGCAGTTGTTTTGGGTTATTTCGAAGGGGAGAAGGATGCAGTCGGGAGCTGCTTCTCGTCGAGGAAGGTAAGATTAATTTTATTTATTTAAACTACATTTTTAATTACACTTGAAGGTAGTTAGGTTGTAGTTAGTGTGTCTAGAGTTAGGTTTGTGGAGTTTTGGCGTTTTTTATGTGTATGTTAGGTTTTGACGATTTATGTATCGTTAGGTTTTGAGGCCTAGTTTAGAAATGTTAAAGTATGGTACAATATGTGTTATTATCGTGTGTGTAATGTTTGTAATACTGTTATATGGTGTAATATGTGTGTATTTGTGTGGGTGGAAATGTTTGTGTTTTTTACAGGTTTTGTTTGACAAAAGTTGCCGTTTCCAGAAGATTGCATTTTTTCAAATTAAGGAAGTGTACATTAGTTTTAGTAACTAATGGTTATTTTACACTTTCTTAATTTTTCGGGTTTTCATGGAGCGTTTCTTTTTTTAAAACAGTTTTTCGGGTTTTTTATGGTTAACGGATTGTGGATTTATGGACCGAGGATTACTTTTGAAACAATTGTATTTTTTCATTTTTTTTGGGGAAACTTTTTATTCTATTTGCATTGTGATCTACCTGGATTGTTATGCAAAATGTGGAATTTTCTATCTACAGCTACGGAAATGGTAAGTTATTTAAATTATTTATTGTGGTAGGGAAATGCAATGAAATTTACTATTGTTGTTGTTTATTTTTTCAAATATCTAATCAATGTGTCTATATATATTTTTATTTATTAATAAAAATATATTAGACAAATTAAATAGTATTGTGAAAAAATTAAATTATTTAGTATGCATTTTAATATTTGAAACAGAGATGTATTATACATTTTACACTGTTTTGACATTTTAGAGTAGGCTTTTTGCAATTATTGCTAAGTATTCTAGGCCTCTTGTTGTAGGGTATAGTCTGACTTGTTGTTGTAGGTATTCAAACATTTGTTTAGTTTGTTTGGATAGTTTAGGCCTAATTTGTGTAACAGATTGCTCTATTCTTAGCTGTTGGTAGCTCTGTTCTTTTTGTAGGGAGAGTAGGAGTTTGTGTAGAGTAGGTGTACCTCGTCCTGTTGATGCTTGGAAGGCATTATGCCAACCTTCAACAGCATTGTTTGTTTTTGCCTCTTGGTTTAGTGTGCTAAGGTAGACATTCCACCAAGGTACTTGGTATTTTGGTTGTCTTCTATGTCCTGATCTATGGAGTCTTCCCACCCAGGTATCTTCAAAATAGTCTAGGAGGGGACTTAATTTTTGTTCGTGTTGCTGGTAGTAAGGACTTTCTATTAAAAGGTTGTAATGTTCGGCCACGTCAGTAACTGGGACGTAGGCCAGTGAAATAAGCTTTTTTATTTGGTATGCAAATTAACTATTTGTCGCATATTCTACACTTAGGGCCGGATTCCGATCTCGCTGGGAAAGCCCTATGGCCGAATGGCGCCCGTAGAGCTTTCTGTGCGATTCGGGCTCCTGGGCTCCGAGCGACAGAGTACGATGCGCTGCAGCGCTGACGGACTCGGGTTCCTCGGAGCACCATTGAAGTCAATGGGAGCCTGGTGTACGTTGCGTACATGGGCTCCAATAGACCAAAAACGCACGTCTCGGACAAGGGTGCCCCCTGTCGCGGGGCGCATCAGTCCCGCCCGCACCGTGCAGGCTTGTATAGGGCGGACCCCCCCCAGTGATCGAGTCGTAGGGCTGCGGGTGAAGGGGGGTCCGTAATGGACCCCCGAAGTCCGCTTACTGGAGCTTTTTCGATCTGGCTGCTCGACGCTCGCATTGTACTTGGTCGCTTGGAAATCGGACCCATTGCGCGGTGCGCGTCGATGAAGTCGGAGTCGTCCGAACGGCATCGCTGACAGGTACGAGTTGGTCGGAGCGCAAGGCTATCCCCGCATCGTTCTTGCTTGCTCGTACAGCGGTACGAGTCGTCCGGAAACTGGGGCTACGAATCGGGCTCGCTAGCTACGGATCCCGTTCGGTGCCCTTCCGAGCAAAATCGGAATCGGGCCCTTAGTGTTGACTTCTGTAGGTGTCTCCATAGACACTGATTGAAATGATAGTAACATCCCTGAATTGATGTGTGTGGGTATCATTTTAGAATTGCACTTATCATGGCCTGCTCAAAATCTATAATTATTTTCTGTGGAAAATAATTATTTGTTTCTTGTTTAATTTTAGTTAGCACTTCCATATATGTGGAGTTTTGTTTATTGGGTAGCAAGGCGTAGATAAAGGGGATGTTGGTATTCTGGTATAGGGCATGGACAGTGTATAGTTGATAGAATGGCTTGGGACAGATTTTAATGTTTTTTTTTTTCAAATAAACTTCTTCTTGAACTTAAAAAGTCCCGTCCATCATCCATGTTTCTGATTGTTGAAGCTTGATTAAATTGTTTGCAATAGCAAACATTATTATTCTTTTGTCTTTGCATTTGTTGTGATAGAGAACAAAGGGTTCTTCATTATGAGTTATAGATAGTTCTAGGGGAATTACCACCTCTTCAAATGTTTTTGAAGTAGGTGTGGTAGTTGTTGTGGCTTATTTTTGCGAGCTATAGTTCTTTTTAATGAAGAAATAGAGGGCATTTGCCCCGTAGCATGTTTGGGTACTCTAGGCAGCCTTTCTTTAAGTATTTGACTGGTAGGTTTTTGTGAGCTAGTGCTAGCTTCTCTAATGTCATCAAGGGCATTTCTAACATCTATTTCAGTAACATTTGGAGGGTGGTTATGCTCCCTTGTATACAAAACAGTTGTATCTCTAGTTGTTGCTCGACCATAACACTTATTTGAATAGTACTTGCTGCATTTCCAATTGACTTTTAGTCCACTTTGCTTTTCCTGGGTATAGACATACCCCATGTAACAAAGCAAAAATGTTCCTTTTGGGATGTTATAAATTGGGCGCCTTCTGTCATTGTGATGTGTTAAGTTCTACAACAAATGTATATCAAAATTATTAAAATGAATATTATGCTTGTTTATTTCTTAATAAATGCACATTGTTATTAATATACTTACAATGTTGGTTTTCAGCTGCTTTTCAATGGAGATGTTCTTTGTTTGTTTGTTGAATCCTGTTAAGTTGTTTATTTTTCTGTTGCAACAGTAAAACACATTTTTACTTATTTTGTTACATTTCTTCATGGGCTGGGGTGGGTGTTTGGGATGGAGTTGGGGTTTGGTTGGGCGTTTTACATGATTTTTAAAAGGCATTTTACAAAATACATTATTTGTTAGATGGTTTTAGGAGCTGGTCTGTACTTTTCTTGATGCTTTGAGAAAAATCTGTAGAGGAGACAAAAATTAGAAAACGATATATATTCATTAATTGAGTAAGACAAATAGTTGTTTTTCAAGATTAGCATTATTGTTATTTTATAGATGGTAATTTACTTACTTTTGGAAGGATGCAATAGCTTTTTCTTTGATGAAGTCCTTGCTTCTGCTAGAAATCTGGCAGAGTTTCGGCTTCCTTATTGTTTTTGGTTTAAGGTGTAAAATAAGACTAAGTTTTCCTTCCTTACATAGGGGCCGATTCCGATTCGGGCCGGAAATCTCTCCGACCGAGCCGGACTCGGAGAGATTTCCGACCGAATCGGACTCTCACAGCCCGACCGAACGAGTACGATGCGCACGTATGCCATCGGACTCGAGTCGGATCGGACTCCCATTGAAGTCAATGGGAGCCGGTCGTACAACGCGTACGCGGGCTCCCATTGACTCAATGGGTGCGAGGCGAACAAGGGCGCCCTACAGCGGGTATGCGTCGAAGCGACTCGCGCCGCGCACGCACAGGTAGGGGGACCTATGGGTCCCCTGTGTGCGACTTCGCGCGGCTACACGTACAGGGGGTCCGACACGGACTCCCAAAGTACGCCTCCGACTGCTCTTTGGAGCCGGAGTGCGCGGCTCGGTCGGACTGCTCGAGGCGCGCATCGTACTCACCCGGCCGGGGAACGTCTCCATTGCGCGGTGCGAGTCGAGTCCGAGCGAGTCGGTCGGTGCGGCTCGACCCGGGAACGAGTCGGTCGGAGCGGTCGTGACGCCCGGACGAGTCGGTCGGCGACTCGCATCGTACTCGCTGCGCCCAGACGCGCGTATGAATCGGTCGGAAATAGGGCTCCGAATCGGATCCGGTAAGCCGAATCCGATTCGGAGCCCTACCGCCGAGATCGGCATCGGCCCCATAGTGTGTATTTAATTGTTTGCTTAACCTCATTGGTTTATTTTAATATTGTGTATTTTCATTGGTTGATGTTTATTGTTTTAATTGTTTTGGTAGTTGTTTTCCATATATGGAAAACGCTAATTAAGAGTCAGTTACTTTTTTTTTTTTCCACATGTTGAATTATTTAAATGTGTATTATATTATATGTGATGTTAAATAAACTTTGTAGTTAATGTAAATATAACATTTAAATGGTTATTAATAGTTTATTTATTATTTAATGTTTTGAGATATGTTTTACTGTGTTCTAAAAATATGTTTTTGATTTTATTTTATATGCAATGTATGTTTATTTATTTTACTATATTTATGGTGTTTAATTTTGTGTGTTTTATCTATTTTTTATGTTGATATTTTTACAAAAACGATAATAATGCTGTCTATATTATTGTGATCGATATTTTGGACATGTATATTTTTAAAGGATGTTCGATATTTTAAATAACGATATTTATGTGTTCGATATTACTGTGATCGATAATATTGTTTTACGATATTTTGGGTTCAATATTAGTGTATTATTTTAATTAAGTATAGAGTATCGATATTAGTGTTGCCGATATTTTTGTGTCGATAAAAATGTAGGTCGATATTATGTCTGTCGAGGTTATGTCAGTGATTCATGCTTTCTGTCACAGGCTGGGATCTTGTAGCACTAAAATTTACAAGTCACTATTCTCTACTGCACCAAACAGGATTCAATTTTGTGCACTACGACTGCTGGTAACAATACATATAAGTGCTGTACATGAGCAGAGAGTGCAAAAAGTGACAGCCCGACAGTCCCAGAAAGCTTTATTTTCTCCAAACTTTTCAAACTTTGCATGTGCGCTGCACCTTACAGCACATGAACAAAAGTATTCCTGAGAATAGTATTTTTTTTACTGAAAGGGCCCCCTTTCAGTACAAAACCTATGCTAGAGATCACAAACATACTTTTGCGCAAGGCTGCCTGCTGGAAACCGGTACTTCTGGTTGGCTGAAGGGATGCCCCAGCCAGGCAGAAGCCACCGGTCCCATCAAGGGCAGGTGATTACACACACTGTGCAACCCGCACTCACCCTCGGGTAGCTTGGTACTGAGCAGTCAGGCTTAACACAGAGGCAATGTGTAAAGCAGGGGTCTCCAACGAGTAGCTCGTGCGCTACCAGTAGCTCTCCAGCTACCTCTGAGTAGCTCTTCTGTGTGCAGCTTACTAATATAAAAGCTTTTGCTTGGTTGAGTTTTTATTTGTGTACCATAATTAAAAAGCATATATTCGAGATGAAAATATGTATATTTTTTAGAACTCATAAGCTGATGGTTAAAGAAAAATGGTTACATTTTCAAAATTAATGTAAAATTATTATTTAAATTGGAGAGATGTATTAATCATATTATTACCTTGGTGCCAGGGGGTTGCAGCTATACCCGTTATGTATTACCCATAGATGCATTCAAAATTGATTGTGCTTTTATAACTTGACTGCTGGCAACCCCGCCAAATGCATTGATGTGATCACTGTTGACAATCCTGGATGGGGTGGTCACTCTACTATCACTAACATTAGTAGCTCAGGATGATTTTCATTGAACTTAAGTAGCTCTTATTACAGAAAGGTTTGGAGACCCCTGGTGTAAAGGAACGGCACAGCACGCAATCATTGTAAATATTCAGCACCTCACAAATGCGAGACTTTACACAGAATGTGAATAAACTATCGTTTATGGTGCTTTTGGCATTCCCACTGCAGTACAGTGGGAATGTGCCCAGATTCCTAGGGTCACGATTCACAGAGAGAAGGCAACGACTAGTAGGACAAAAAGCAAAACGTTTCATACCACCAGCGCAGCAACTTCGGTTCACAATTGCACTGTGTTTCTAATGGAAATCTGATCGCTTAAAACCAGCCTCCAAGCGTGCTGCTGCATGAGGACACTCAGTGTTGCCAAACAACCATGTTGTCACACAGTAAAAAGCTGTAAGCGACACCCCTGACAAATTGCTCAAGATAAACCTTTGGGTCTGCTAACTGAGCGAGAACATGTGTCCGTGATTATCATAGTGCCATTATAGGCAACACTCCCCCACCCACTGCCAAAGCATGCATGACAAATAAATAAATACACAGCACAACTTTTGTTTGGGAAAATATTGCTGCAGGTTTATTCCATACAAAAGTATGCAATATGGTAGGTTATCTTACGGGCGATACAAGGGCAGGCAGCGGTAACTAACCTATGCTGCCCTGCCCGCCTGATGAGCCAACTTGCACTGTGGCCAACCCAATCAGTGCTACGCATTATAGAGTGATCCCCTTCCCAGGATCACGTGCCCCATTGGACTATCTTACTCACACCCCTTTCAGGGCGGAGCGTTACAAGGCAAGCCCCCGGTTGTTCAGGCTTACAACCTCCCTCAGGACTAGCGGGGCGCCGACGATTTTCTACCAGGGACCTGCCATGAGGACTCCTGGGATTTGGCACTGGCACCCCTATTGTGCTCCTGAAGAGGTACCCTTCTGTACCCTTCAGCCTCCAGATCGCCCTGTAACTCTGCCTGCAACACAAAAGAAAACATTACAAAGTTCCACCTACTCAGCTCACCAGCCACACGCCGGGTAAGCGGTAGGGCAGGAGACGGCATGTCCGGCGCAAAGAGGGCGCCAGAAAGGCAGGGGGAGGTATAAGTACCCTCCCCCGACCCTCTAAGCGCCAGAAGTGATGCATCTAGCGCGCCGTGCAGAGGGACTCCTCCCCGAGTCCCACAACTAGAGGGGTGATGGCTGTGCCTAATTGGCACTAAGGGGGCCGCCCTTATAGGGAGGCCCACTGCGTGGGCCGTGGGCAGCCACAATCCGCTGACCGATTACCAGTAACTTGGCTGTCTACTTCTGCCAATCAGGCTGCAGTGGCCAATTAATCCTGCCGTCAAGGAGCCCATGTATCGATGGCAAAGTGATGTCCACCGGGCTGCTTATTCCGGAGTGGGTTTCGTCATCCAGAGATTTCTTTTAGAACCAGTTACACGGCACGTACCCATTGTGTGAGCTATTTCGGGAGAACATGAGACATTGAAGTACTTTACCTGCGCAATGCGAAATCAGATGGAGTATGTACCCTCTGCCGCCTCTGCCGTGTGCACCTCTCTCTCTGGAGTTAGCAAAAAATAACCAGAAAACTGCGGTTCTGAATGACAGGGGTAGACACCTCCTCTCGGAGTCTCTCATTGTTCAGAGGAATGAAGGAGGGGCTTGAAGAAGATGTGGTAGAACGTGTCTCTCAAATTGAGCGTGCCAAGATGGCGTTTGTTTAATTATGATTCAAAATGTGGTATTTGGAAAATGCTAGAACCTTTGGCAATAGTGATACATTTTGACACTGGAGACGCCCAGTTAAAATGTATGTTTGATTTAAAATCACAGTGAAAAAAACTGAATGAGAGAGAGAGGGCAGGAAACCGGTGGAAAACGAGTTGAAGACTTTAAACATAAAAGACCTCTAATGGAAAAGCTGTGACACTCTGCCATGGCTGACCTTTTGTGTTTGTGTATCTTCTCAGCGAAATCGATGATCTGTGAGTCCAATTCAGTTCTTCCATGTTTAGTAATGGTGTTCAAAAGTATATCCTAGCCTCTTCTGCTTAAGGGAAACCATTCAATGTATTTCCACCTGTAGTCCAGGGTGCCCTCGTAAGAAGATGTAGGAAAATCGGACGACTGACAAATGGGCCATCTACTTCCATTTTCAGTGGCACAGGCCTTTTTTAGCTGTACCACTGGAAGGCAAAAGTTATTTTAGTCTCTCTCCTGGAAAATTCAGACAGCTCCTTTTTTAGCACTCAGGCTTTGGACTTAAAGGCGTAAGCACCGTTCTTTAAGCAGACCCATAGCCTAGCTGCACCCTTCTTCAGCTGCTACAGGTTTAGCATTTGGTTTAATAGATAGTTATAAGGAAAAGAGATGAAAGTAATAACATGACATTCTAATCCACACACAATGATCGAAATACGAAGAGTAGAGAACATATATATTCACACTAAGGGCCTAATTACGATGTCGTCGGAAACTCTTCAGACCGACACCGTCTCGGATTCGGTTCTGACCGACTCGTATTCGGCGGGTCTTCCCGATCGATTACGTTGGCTCCGAACACAGTTCGGAAAGTCGCCCATTGACTTCAATGGGAGTCTGTGTTCTGACCGACAACACAGGCTCCCATTGAAACAAGCATTGGCATAGCTAATAGGTCTCGCCTTTGGGACCTTATGTGTTTAGCTAGAACTTTTGGCTATGTTGTAGAGCATTGTGGCTGCTGTGCATTATGTTGAAAAGTTATAATAAAAAGTGTTAAGCATTTTTGTTACCTTTATACAAACGAAGACGACATTATATACAACTGAAAAACCTGATTAAAAAAGATTTTAACATAAAAAATGTCTTCTCTACACAAGCATTTGCAATGCAATAGGTCTCGCATTTTAGAAACTTTGACCTAATGGTATTGTAAATGACAAAGCCTTTTATTATTGCAGGTTTTTTTAAACAGATAAATAAAAGGGATTGTCATTTACATGCCAATAGCTCAAAATCTCGCAATTGCAAGACCTATTGCATTGCAAATGCTTGTTTAAGAGTAGGCAGTGGTCCATGGGACTACTGCCTGCTCTTAAAAAATGCTGTAAAACACATTCCCAAAAGGGAAGGGGTCCCCAGGGGACCCCTTCCCATGTGCGAATGGGTTGCCACCTACTTGAAGCCGGTGGTAAAATGTGAATGTTTTGCGACTACATTTCGGTTACAAACCATTCCTACATACCGATGCGATTCGGTATGAGGAAGGGCCACCCTAAACACGCCCCTTCCTAATAGTCAATCGCAAACCCAATTTGCGATTCGGTACCAGGTTACCTAATCGCAAAATGGGTTTTAATACATGTAAAAATCCATTTTAGCGTTCAAAAACAACGTAAAATAGCTTGATACATGTAGCCCAAAGTGCGATATTGTTTCTTCACATAAGCTCTAGCAAACAGCTAACACTCTATTTATGCCAGATTGCTTGATTGATTCATCTATATAATCACAAAATTTTAAAAATGCCTTTTCAACTGAAAGTGCGGCGCAACCTTAGCTACACAGTGGTGAGCGCCACTGTGTAATCCAATGCATTGGTAGCTTGGGATGTCCTGTTGCTGAACTACAGCTGCTTCCCAATAACAAAGTGGCAGACTAGTTCTGAAAACAAAAATGCATCAATTGTACGCGGAACAATATTTGATTAATTGGTGGTAAAAAGTGACGTGGGCAGGTTGCTCCAAATAGTGTCTATTCTTAATAATATCAATTTATATGAATTTCAGTTGCTTATATTTAGTTTTTACATCATTTACATCATGCCATTTCAGTTTGTCAGTCTGAACGTTTTACACATTAGTAAAGTAGTACAAAATACCATGAAACAACTAGAATAGCACGTAGCGGGGAGTTTACGCTCTTGTCATAGAGAAATTACAATTTTTATCCATTGAACTTTCATGTGAAGGAGATGCAAAAAGAAGAAGGGTCTGAGAGAGATGCAAGGAAGAAATACTAAATAAATCCAGCCAACAGTTCATTTGGCGAATCTGTGCACCCCTTTGGTGACACGAAGAGTTAAGCGCTCGCGCCTGACATCTGATTGTGTCCTGCACATCATTGGAATGAATAACAGCTAGAACTAACCCCGGCATTTATCCTTCTGCAGACAATACATCGAGCACCATTAGATTGCATAATCGTACGCCGTTTTAGTTACAGCGCTTAGAAATTGAAAACCTGCACTGTAAAGCACTATATACAAGCAATTTCTTATTTTATCAACTCCATACGGTTTTATCAACAAATTGCTCACAAACCCTGTAAATAAATCCACTCAAGCGCACTGAATGCTGAAAATCACATATTTGTAATGTTATTATTTAAAAGCATGGCTAGCCTGAGAGCACAGTTGATCCTGGCCATATCTGGAATATACAGTACTGGGTAGAAGTGCTGTTGGCTTTCATCTTCTTTTGTTCTCTGTGTAAATGAGGGTTCTGTTGATTAGGCCGTTCCATTGGGTACATAGGTGATGCCTCTCATAATTGCCCTAGTTTCGCTTCTTAGCCACGCCCCCTTTAAAGCGCCTGGATTCCTTTCATCCCGCTGAAAACACTGCTCTTAGGTCTAGTGCAAAGTAGTATTAAACACCTCTCTGGGGTGGTGGGGGGGGGGGGCTTGTGAGTCATCACCAGAGGGACAGTATTGTCCCAATAGGTAGAAAATGTTGGTTGCACCATAACTATGGGGCATGTGGCAAAGCCACGTCTCCTGGGACATCACAGCATCCTTGCACCAGCCCAGTGCTGGGGTCACCCAGTGAGAGGCCCAGGTGTAACGTGCGAGGAAGACAAGCGACGAAACGTAAAACCGACCGTTGAGTAAGCAAGACAAGAAACTGTGAATGCCTGGTTACCACAGGAGTCGTGATTGATTAACCCTTTCATGTTTACCTGCTGACACGTGCATTCCATTCCAAGCTTAGAATACAGCGGATATTTTAGCAGTGTACATACATATAGGGCTTCACTGAGACACCAGGGTAAAGTGTGAATGCAAAAACTCTCTGGCCCAAATTACCCTTTACAACAAGTACCAGTACAGCAATCTTTTTGAGTTATTTGTGGCCAAGTAGGCGCCATGGCTAATAATGGGGAATGCCCATCAATGGTACTAGCACAGTTTTAAATGGACTTTTTTCAAAAGTTTTACTCTCACCCGATAAAAGTCGGTGGGAAGAGAACGCTCAAAACGCGAGCGATAACCATTTGAGCTTATTTTCTAGCCAGGTGTAGTGCAAAAATGGCTACTACTAGCAGAACCCGTAGCAGAACCCGAAGCGTCTAAATGACCGCCATTAATTCTCTCCCTTGTGAAATAGCTTTCTGCTGCTAAATTTCACGGTGGGTTACTTTGATTTCATGCATCAAATGGTGCCAGCACAGATGCCAGTCTCATGACCGTTTGTTCCAGGGTTAGCCGTGCAGCACCAGGCTAGAGTGCCCCTTCTGAGGGTAGGGCCCCAAACTCTGCAGAACCCTGCTTCCAGGAACTGGACAAAAACCAGTCAATCGGCCGGAACGGTGCAAGAGCTTTCTACGCTGTAGATAAAAGTGAATTTTGCAGTTGGAGCGCTCTGCATCCAAAGCATTTTTTGCACTTTTTTTGCTATGTGGTACCACTTAAAGTTGCGCGGTAAGGATGCTGCCTCACTTTGTATGTAAGCACTGGCTGAAAAAACACAGCAAGAAAACCCCGGGAACGAGCTGCCATGTTAGAAGATAAAGCGCATCGGGTGCCGTGTTTATGATTGAAAACACACTGCGTGCCCTCTGAAGTGGCCATGAAGTGAGGTGCCTGTCCGTGAAGCGGGTGAAGTGTGATAAAGCAGTAAATACCTACTGATAAAACAAGCATTGGCATAGCCAATAGGTCTCGCTTTTGGGACCTTATAAGTATTTAATTATGCAGCACAATATCCTTGGTGCAACAACATCAACTGTTGCATGGCTAAACACTTATAAGGTCCTAAAGGCGAGACCTATTGGCTATGCCAATGCTTGTTATATTTGCTACTTGCATTTTCTCTCATCGTGTAAAGGTTTTAATTAACTGTATATATGATTACTAAATGAATTCCAGTAAAAATAACTCGGAGCAGTTTATCTTGCCAATTATAGTCTTACCCAAAAGAACTCCCGCAGCTGATTAGACAAATCATAATGCAGCAAAATCCCAATAACATAAATTACCAAATTCTGACAGGAAAACGTACAAGCCTGGCTCGGCGCTGATGAGAAAACCCAGTGGAAAGGGCCACGATTAAGCAACTGTGAGTCTGTTTCCCCAAACCAATCTTAGGCAAAGATTTAAAGAGCTAAACAAGGGAAAGAATCAGTAACAACTTTATCAAAAGTATGCTTAGGGCAGACACTATTTTTTTAACGAAGAGTAGCCAGACAATTTAGCCAAGTAGACAGGCCTGGTCACAACCCCCAAAGCTATTAATTCGTAGTTCATGCTACAAAGTAATTTAGCCACTATCTTGACTGCCGAACAATGCAGGGCCCTAGGTACGGCATTCACGTAGCATGCAGATATAGAAATGGAACACAGTGCACTGCAGGGAGCAGTATAGTCTGCCATCTACTTTCAACAGCTATGAAGCGAAACCAAAGAATACGTCATTGGGCAAAGAGAACTGCAGTCATGTTTGTGCAGGTGTTGGAGCAGAGAACAGCCTGAATGGATCCAAGAGACAGTAGTATTACAGCATCCGTAATTAGACCTTGATACTCCAGTAACAAAACAAGTTGAAACGGCACAGAGAGGTTGGGTCAAACCTCCACCAATACTTATCTGTATTTCTGGCGCATCGTTGCTCTGTTTAGTAGCTTTGTACCTATGTAAATGTACATTGTTTTGATTTTGGATAAGACAGTTTTGAGACAAGGACTATATAGCAACGACACAACGTGAAGTTTCTTTAACAATAAAGAAACGTTATTACCAATCACAATTAAATAAGCCAATGCACTCCCATAGTGTTTTGACGAACCTTCTAATAGCCATGCAGCTATGTGGTGCTCCAAAACAAGCTTACGGCGAAGAAACGGCGTGTTGTATTAGCTATTCAGTCAAAAACGAATTGCTTAAGTAGCTGCGGAGGGGGCTTGGATTTACCAACCTATTGTTATCTTTGCGTGCGTGCTCCAGTGTTGCCCAGGTTGGAAGAATTTAGTCAGTAGGATGGCTAAGTGGGTTGCACACTAGTGCAGAAGCTTTAGCTGAAACCTTCAAGTCAAGGGTTCGAATCCCCACAGGAAAATGCATGGGTTTGCGAGATCAATAAAATAGGGACAACTGGTTAGGATAACAGAACGAAGCAGTCCGTGATGCGTCCTATATAAGCCTTTATTGCCTTTTCTGAAGGCTGCTCCTAGACCTCACAAAGCACATCAGTCTAAAATAAAATAACTATTAAGCTGGCTACAATCTGCCCTCCTATGTAAGATTCTCCAAGGACGACCAAGAAAGCATTCCCAATCTCTCAGCTGAGCTCGTGCTGGCATCAGAAGATCTGGTGAGCAATGCCACTGACTGTTGGTGTCTGTTTATAGGTCCCTATGTGAGTCAGTCGCAGTCACATCCTGTTATTATGAAACGGGGAAAAAGCAGCGTGTCCCTTTCAGCTCAAGGGATCCTGGAATGTTTTAAGCGAAATCAATAAATTCAATAGGATAGAAAAAAACAGGCGTCCATCAAGAAGAACAAGTATTTAAAATGAATGCTGCTCTCGGAGGGAGAGGTTATGGTTCAGCGGTGAGAGGTGCCGACTCGGGAGCTCAGGACCAGTGTTCGAGCCTTGTTGTCGGCTCAACATACGTGCGCGCGCTTGCCTTGAAGTACGGGAAACACACACGCTAGGAACAAAAATGAAGCTGACGAGGAGTGGGAGGGGGTAGGGGAGCAGCAGGGGGAGGGGGCCTGCGCGATTCCCTTGCGGGAGCGTGCAGCAAGGCGCGATGATTGAGACCATATGGCGCCACCATATGGCGCTGCGCGCTCCCGCAAGGGAATCGCCAGACATGCACGCGTTGCCATTGCAAGCAATGCAACGCGTGCACGTTTGTGCCCCCAAAGCTGTGCCGATAACTAAAGGTCTCTCCTAAGCAGCGCATGCGCGCTGCGTAGGCGAGACCTAAAAAACGAGAGGGAAAATATATTTCGCTCTAATCCGTTTGATGATACAACGTGCATATTGTCTTCGCAAATGCATTCTGCAAGTACCCATCCAGCGCTTGCTATAGGCACATGAGAAAACAAGGAAGGGGCAGAGAGGATCGGGTTGCAGACCCGAAGATCAAAAGACAGCAACACAAGAGGAGCCTTTGAGTGACGAGGCGCTAATTGTCTGCCCTGCAAATGAATCACTACACAGCATGAAAACCAACTCGGGAAGCAGAACCGGCCCATAAAACATGCCCTGTGGCGATGCGAAATCCTCAAGAAATGGTGCACCTAGGACAAGCAGTGAACTGCACTGAACTTAAGGAAGGTGGGGTTTCGCCAGTCTTTAAAGGCATCTGCGTCCCGAAAGTGGGTTCAACAGTATGCCGACAGAAGGGGCTGAAGATGATCAAAGTAGGGCTTGTGATGTAGAAATATCCCTTCCAAGGATTACTGGTCCAGAAGCTCCTGCTCGGACAGGAATGAATGAGAATCGGTTGGGAGAGGGTAACTCGAAGAGGATGGAGACTCATCCTTCATGGCCTCAGGGACTGAGCGGTCTTTGGTTGACACTTTGCGCTTCGCAGAGAGTGCAGGTCGGCTGTGATGAGAGTATGTCTAGACAGATTGCCTTCCATAGAAGGCAGTATGGACTTTGACAGCGGGAGCAATGAAAGAGTGAAGATGGAAGCAGTGTATATCCAGTCTGACAGATGTTTCTTCAGTAAAGATTGCTGGCAATGGAGAAAATGCACAGTAATGTACTAGCAGCATAATCTTAATGACCCTCCTCGCTGCCATCTTTTCACGTCCCTCGTGCAGATGTGCCAGAGAGCGAGACCTGCTGGAGTGAGAAACAGGGAACATCTGCAAGGTAAAGATAAAGGTTGGTGCCTGCTGACACTTAGAAACTGTGGCAGATACAAAAGGAGCACTGGCTACAAGGGGGTGCACCAGGGCCAGCACGAGCTCCATCTGTTTCCAATTAACGCGAACGCGAGACGCGGGCGCAATAATTGGAAACAGATGGCGCTGATGCTCGCTCCCGAGCACCCTAGGCCAGGGAAGAAAGAAGGCGGGACATGCACCCGCCTTGGGCCAATTGCGTGCTGTCTTTCTTAGAAAGACGCATGCAAAGGCCAATAGCGGGAGATAAATAAAAAGCACACGCACGAGCGTGTGTTTCGAGTTTAAAAGCCCTTACTAAAGCCTCGTTTTGCAGCGCATGCGCGCTGGCTCAGGCGAGCCCTAAAAAGGGGTGGTTGCGGAAAACCTTGCACCCTGTCACAGGCTCCCCATGGTGCCGGCCACTCTGTGCATGGTTTTAAAGGGGGGTCCCTTGGGTGCCCCCACGGGCCCCAACCGGAGGCCTCAGGGTGAAGGGGGGCCTGCTAAGGGCCCCCAAAGTCAGTTTCGGACAGCCATTCTGTGTCGGACAGACCAATTCGGAAAGGCTGTCAATATCTGACATCGTAATACGTCGGTCGGAAACGCGGCCCATAGCGCTGTACGATTTGGCTTCGACCGACTCGGAGTCTCCAAATGTCGGTCGGAACCGATTTGGACTGACCAACAGTTACCTTTCCATCGTAATCGGTCAGTCGAAAATGTTTCCAAGTCGGTCGGAAACATAGGGTCTGACACGGTTTAGGAAACTCCGAATGCCATTCGAAGCCTTTCCGACTGACATCGTAATTAGGCCCTAAGTTGGGCAAAGCCTTCATTAGCTATTGGCTATCCTGCTTCAAGGATTGGGTCCAAGAGGAATGTAGGAAATTGTTGCACAGCTTTTCCCTCTAGAACCCATTAAGTTAAAGGTCACTCGCATTCAATCAGTGGGTAATATGTTGTAGGCATGCTGTTATATTACCCTAGATGCCTTGATCCCTACAACTGAAGATGTGTTTGGGTGTAATTCATGTACATTTGTAAATGTAAAATATGCTCTCTTATGATCTACTCAAGCAAGAAGTACGAAGAAACAGATTATAAAGGGTGGTGGATAGCCCCAGCTATTCTTACATGGATGAGTGGGTTGGTTGAAGCAGCAGAGAAAAGGTTTAATCAATGTAATGGGGACTCCTGATAGTCACTTAGTGGGTAAATTAATCTTTTAAACAGGCATTAAACCGGTCGTCGGATCTAATTAGGAAAAAATCTTTTCTATTTTGTTGGCCAGTGTGTTATTTCTCCCTCGTGCAGAATTGGAAAGTGAGTGATGGTTGTTAAGAAGGTCACAGACTTCCACGTATTTGTGGAGTTTCTTATGACATTTTGTTCAAGGACTTTCTTGGAACAGGACGCTGCACATAAGAAGGTAAATAGATAGCTACTTTGGACTTTCCTTGAACAACTCACATTTTATCGGACCTCATTAATGAAAGCCACATGAAGTAGTCCCTTAGGCCTTTTCACATCTATGTTGTAGCTCCTCATCTTCGTTTTGTGAAGCATTTTGAACTACTAATATTTCCCTTTCAGTCATCGCAGCATAATATTTTGGACCATTTTCTTTAGAAGGGCAAGGTCTAAGGTTCATTATAGACTACCTAATATCAAGTTATGTTTTCACATTTGAGTTGGTGCTATCAGGTTTAATGTTTTAGTGGTATTTGAATTTATGACTTCTACTATTCATTCCAGAGTTGTGTTCAGTGGGAGGTTGGGTCTGCTGGATAGCTTACCTCTATTGTTTTTAAAGTTAATATAAAAGGCCTGATTACAATGTTGGTCGGAAAGCCTCCGGCTGCTGGTTGGAGGCTTTCTGACCGACATGGTAGGCTTAAAGTTCAACCGCCGTACTATGATGACGGTGGTTGGAGTTTAAACTGATGGGGGAATCTGACGCGGTTCCGACGGGTTTGGTCGGAAAGACATCATAATCCCTTAAGGGCGGCGTTTCCGCCGTCGGGATTATGATGTCGGTTTCCGACAGCCAATCCATGTTGGCCTTCTGACATGGATTGGCTGTCGGAAACTGAATTTGGGGGCCCCTAGCAGGGCCTCCTTCCCCCCTGGCCCTCTGCATTTAGGCCTGGGGGGGCACCTATGGTGCCCCCCTAAACATCCCTGCACCGTGTGGTGCCTGCCACACGGTGCTGGGAGGTTTACAAAATTCAATTTTTCAATGGGAGCTTGTGCTGTGGTGTGTTTCAGCCCGCCGCACAAGCTCCCATTGAAAAATGGAAGTTTGCAACAGCACCATGTGGGGTCGCATCCTAATGGGATTGTCAGAACCGCTGACCTATGGTCGGGCGGTTCCTTCCCCGAAATGGTGTCGGTCGAAGGCAACTCCGACCGACATCGTAATTAGGCCCAAAGTGTTTTAATCTGCACTGTTCTCTTTACCTGCTGGTTACTTTGCTCTGAACTTCGGTGTTCTGGCTGGGTCAGTCAGGTCTTTGTATTACCCGAGCTCCAACAGCCATCTGATAGTCTTTCCTCCTACTTTAGTACTAGGCTGCCATCTTTGGTGAGGGACTTTTGCTAACTGTACTGTGCAGCCAACACAATGACCACTAACATGTACTTAAACACAAATGCAGTGAATACTCACAGTGTATACGTGCAGCAGGCCGCCGGCAGTGCACCAATAGCATGCCGAAGGCATGCCAAAGGCAAGCTTGTCTTCACCTGTCCATTTCTCAACTGGGCCCAGGGCCAGAAAGCCTACACCTTTTGTATCAGAGGTTAGTAGAAAGAAAATCTTATCTTTGCATTCTTCCTGTCTGTCATTTTCTCCTCCTGACTTTCTGCAGTACCTGTTTAAATAGTTTCCAATGCTGAATCCTAATTTTAACTGTACGAAGAATGGTTGGTGGCACCATAACAGGTTAAATCTCATCCTTTGTAGACATCATAATTTAACCTGTGCAACTCTTAATGCTCACTAGCTCGTTAAGCACAGTGTCATAATTTGAGACCTCATTCTGGAATTCAACTTAGACTGTTTTACTATTACTGGGACCTGGTTGTGAGAGGAATCAATGCCTGAGATTGAACACTCTACTCCAGTTGGCTACCGTATTATACACAAGGTCTACCAATCAGGGGCGGCTGGCATGGCTCACTGGTGGCGGGGCGGTTGCAGTGTGGTCACGGGGGGATCGCACGGGGTCAATCGCATAGGGGGGATCGCAGGGGGTTCGCACATGGATAAATTATTAAAAAAATAAACTTACCTTGACGCCAGCCAGGATCCGCTTCTCTGCTCCCGCTCTCCTCGAGCACATCGAGGAACAGGAAGCAGGCCCCACTAACCAATCATGACGCTGCAATGCAGCATTGTGATTGGTTTTGAGCGTATTGGTTTGACGCTCAACCAGGGAATGGGGGCCTGGTCTTGTTCTTTATGCAGGCTGCAATGCAGCCTAGAGAAGGGGAAAGTGCGCATGACTGGTTACACATTATTCATTACTTCTTACAACGTTAAAAAAAAGAAAAACGTTCAAACCACCATAACTCTAGTCATTGTAAGAAGTAAATGTATAGTTTTTCAGATTAATAATTTTTCAGATGACGCTGTGCAGGCGCACACAATTGATAGTAAACATATTTATATGTAGTTCAAAGGTTAGACTCAAGTCAAAAATGATTCCTAGGTTTCTCGCCTGCTGAATTGGACTTGTCAGTGGTCACAATTCTTATGGCCACCAACTCTGAGACCATAAGGAAGGGTTACTAAAGATTACCACCTCAGTTTTATCCCCATAAAAGTAAAAGAGTTGCACTACATCAGGGTAGCGGTCTTTGTAAGGGAAGAAGAGAACTGTTGAGAGGAATAATGAGGGTCCACATCTAGCCTTAATATGAATTTTGTGTTATCAGCATATGCGAAGAACACCTATAGATTATATAAATTTGGGCTTAACGTCGATCCTTGTGGCACACCCGCCGTGATAGCGAAGGATCTATATTTCAAACCATCTCCGTCAGCTCCATTGCCTGCCTGTTGCCAAGGGGAGTCTCTTTAAGGTACTTTGCAGTAAAGTTTTTCTTAATACGAGGATGGAACAATACATCTACCCTTTCTTTGTCCATTACCTTCCCACCTGGGCTCTACGCTTTGCATCACTTCTCCTTTGTATTCCTAGGTATAAAAAGCTCAGATATTGGGGAAGATCCTAGCAGTGCTAACTTCTAAATCATGGAATGCTGTGCCTATCTCTCTCAGAACTCAAAACAACTGTGGGCCTGATTATACTTAAGCAGAATAAATACTCACTTCATTAATCCAATTATTAGCATTTTCCAAATGTTCTAAAATGTATCTTTAGTCTACTTCTCATTTTATATCTGACTACAGATGTTTCAAAAGCCGAAGACACTTCTCTTTCTTGGCTACTTAATTAGCAGTAGAATCCACCAGTATAATTACTGTCACAATACCATACCTTTGCTGTAGGAAGATCAACGGGTGGATTATTTGGAATTAGCATTTTTTCTAGGAATTGGAAGAGTTTCTGTTAATGACAAACTTTAATCCAAGCCATAATGTCTAAAACGTCTGGCATTCATTTTTGGTATGAGAGTCACTGAGCAGTTATCAAAAGTTTATTTTGGCATATTAGTATAATAATTATTGTTAGACCTGGCATCCTTGGTGTGGGTTTCCCCTGTATTTTTGCCTTTGCCTCCTGTGTTTTTGCTGTGTGCTGGACTTTGTTTTAGCTGGTGTAGATGCTTTGGGCATTTTGCCACTGCTGTTCAGTGTCAAAGTGCAAGCACTCCCTCTGTAAATTGTTGTCATGGATTAGTGTTTCCATAACTGGCTTATTTGGTTTTCTGTTAAGTCCCTAGTACAGTGCACTGTGTGTGCCCAGAGCCTGTAAACCAAATTCTGCTAGTGGGATTGCAACACTGATTGTGCCACTCACACAAGCAGCCTTGCAAAAGGGTCTCAGGCCTGCCATTGCAGTGTCTGTGTGCAGTCTAGTACTGCCCTGTCGACCTGGCAAAGGCGCCCACTTGCCAGGCCCTAACCTTCCCTTTTCTTACATATGAGTCACCCCTAAGGTAGGCCCAAGGTACCCCTGTGGGCAGGGTGCAGTGTATGTGAAAGGTAGGACATGCCCTGATGTGTGTGGCATGTCCTGATAGTGAAATACTGCCAATTTAGTTTTTTACTATTGAAAGGCTATCTGTCCCATAGGATAGAATGGGGAGTTTACTTATGACATCCTATAAGTATAACTGCCCATGGGAATAAGATAAGAAAGTGGAGTTTGGTATGCCTGAACTCAGAATATAATCTTTTATTAAGGATGATTATTATATGCTGGGTTTGAAAATACCACTTTTAGAAAGTGGATATTTTCTTCCTTAGCCATCCAGTGTGCCTCTGCTAGGTTTGTGTACTGACTGGCTTTGTTGTGACAGGGGCTAGGGATGTGCATTCTGTTCAGACAGCCACTTGAGGGGGGGGGGTTGAGGTGTGTCCTGCCTTTTCACGATGAGTCAGGGCTGGGCTGAATAGACATGGGCTGCATTCAGAGTAAGGGGAGGAGATTTCTTTCACACCTGAATGGGCCTGGACTGCCTTGAACAATGCTGTCTCCACCTCCTGCCAGGAAGCTGCACCAGAGAGGACAGAACTGGTTTTGGCTGGACAAAGAGCTTCCCTGCCACCAGAGAAAAAGAAAATTTGTGCTGTAAAAAGTGGGGCCCAGACCCCAGACTTTTAGATTACTTCTGGAATTCAAGAGGAATCTTTGCCAAGGAGAAGAGCTGTAGAAACTGAAGGAGAAGTACTGCCCCTTTGCTGTGTGCTGTCTGGGGTTGGCCTGCAGTGGCTTTTTCTGCCACGGAAAGGACAAGGACTTTGCTGTGTGCTGTGTCCCCTGCTTGAGGAAGATCTCCAAGAGTTTAAAGTAGAGCTTGCCTCCTGTTCTGAAGTCTCAGGAACACAAAGACTTCACCCCCTGCTCCCCTGAACTTCCTTGCTGGGTGTTCTGACCTGCCAGGAGGTGCTTGTTGCTGAATTGGGTCTCTGGAGGTTGTTCCTGAAGTTGGGAGCTGGAAGAAACGCAACATCCGCATCTGTTTCTGACGCATCGCCGAAGAAACCGACGCAGTGCCTGCCCTCGGCTGGAGAAATCGCCGCATGCTGCATCGAGTGCACCGATCTACGAAGGCCAAGATCACCGCACCGATTTCGACACAGACTATGCTGTGTGGCTGCAAGAACCAACGCATCGTGGGACCGCGGCTGGAGAAACCAACGCAGCGCCATTGCCGCATCAAGAGCCGCCGCATCCCGGATCGTGACGCATCGCAATGGGGCGCCAAGTGTACGAGAACGCTGGGACCGCATTAAGAAACCAACGCATCACCTCCCCTTCAGTAAGGAACCAACGCATCACCTCCCCTTCAGTAAGGAACCGACGCATCACCTCCCCTGCGTGGCAGTAAGGAACTGATGCATCACATCCCCTAGAATAAGGAACCAACACATCACATTCCCTGCGCATAAGGAACCGATGCATCACCTTCCCTGCAGCTGTTTTTGTTTATGATTTTAACGCATCCAAGGTACTTTGTGTTGAAAGTGTTGCAACTATAGATTGCTATGGACAGAACTGTTTCTACCTTTTAAAAGTCATATTTTGATTACTGTATTGTGGATTTTTATCGTTTTGATCTTGTTTGGTTTAGATAAAGATTACGTATTTTTCTAAACTGGTGTGATGTCCATTTGTAGTGTTTCACTGTATTACTGTGTGTGTGCACAAATGCATTACACACTGTCTCAGAGATAAGCCTGTCTGCTCGTGCCAAGCTACCAGGGGGGTGAGCGGGAGTTATTTTAGAAGTGTATCCCCTTTACCCTGACTAGAAAGAAGGTCCCTACTTGAACAAAGGTGCAAACCATTTCCAACTAGAGACCCCCGTTTCTAACAATTATCTTTTCCAAAATAAGCATTTTCACAGCGTCAGACAAACACTGAAGATTGGGAGAAGAAATCAAACATAGCAATTCGTCAGTAAAATGTATAGGTTGGAGGAATATATTTTTGAACTTTATTTGAACTAACAATTAATTTCAGTCAGTTCTTGATGCTCAAATATCTAATATTTTATGTACCCATCTACTTGGTTAGAATATATGACAATGTATTCAATTTAATTTAGCCCAATAAGTACATACCTTTTTCAAACACAATTCTTAGAAAATACATTTTTACAAATCCTGTGATTGCGTTGACCCATCTGTTTGAGTGCCACTACCTGAATAATCCTGTTTGTTTGCTCATTAAATGCGTAGAAAGTTTCCAAATAACCTACCAGCATCCAGCTGTACTTCTTCTCCTGTGAATTATTGAAATCCACCTTTGCAATCACTATGCTGTCTTGAAATCGTACCGAACTCCAATTAGAATTAACCATAAATTAAAAAATTTGCATTTCAGTATCTAGAACCATGTAATTAAATACAGCACTTCTCAATGCATTTTGCAGCACATTATGCGTTTACCTAATTTAGAATGTAACCTGAAAGAAATAGATGACAGATTATGAACCTGTAAGTAGGCATGCGCACAGCGAATTACCTGAACTGAATAAATAAAGAGAACAACAGTTGTAATCTAAATCAGCAAATGTTCCCCAGAAAAACTCGGTGTGCAAAATAAGGTTTATCAGTTTTTTTAATTGTATTCATTTTGATTACGTCATTTTAAGAATGGTGAACATTTTTAAGATAGGCCTATTATAGAAACTATACTTGTGTAAATCAGTTTGTTTCTGTGAGTCCTTTGATGGGGCAGAGTCCTTAGCCAACACTAAGGGGCCGATTCCGATTCGGGTCGGACAGCTCAAAAAGAGCCGTCCGGACGCTTACCTCCCGACCGACCCGTCCCGGGAGCCGGTCAGTCCTGCCCGATCAAGTACGATGCGTGCATGTGCTGAAAACTCGACCGACACGAACTCGCCAAATAAACACTCAATTCACCCTACGACCCGGTCCCGTAAACGCAGAATCGACTCGCACGGGGGCTAGGTCAGAGCTGTTTCCGGCCGGACAAGTACGATGCGCACTTCCTATGCGCCGAGCGAGTCGACACGTACGGCACGTCACAGCATCCGGAAAAGCTGCATGAAAGGAACGATTCGTGCCACAACACGATCCCCGGACACGAGACGTACAAGCCTGCAACTGGGGCGAAGCGAACCAACGACCAGTGCAGACGAGGCGGTGTCGACATGAATCCCATCGCACAGGCCATACCGATCCTCTACATCCATGGACTGATCCGGAACAGACGCCAACGACGGAGACGGTAAGAGACACCCCCAAACAAACAGCCGACACGTACCAGTAAACCTGTGACAAACACCCAGGCCCCCCTTGCCCATCACCCCCACCCATAGGGGGCCTCTTGCCTGTCACCACTACCACCCCCACCCATAGGGGGCCTCTTTGCTGGGACTACTCACACCCCCACCCATAGGGGGCCCCTTGCCTGCCACCACTTCCACCCCCACCCATAGGGGCCTCTTGGCTGGGACTACTCACACCCCCACCCACAGGGGGCCTCTTGCCTGTCACCACTCACACCCCCACCCATAGGGGGCCTCTTTGCTGGGACTACTCACACCCCCACCCACAGGGGGCCTCTTGCCTGTCACCACTCACACCCCCACCCATAGGGGGCCTCTTTGCTGGGACTACTCACACCCCCACCCATAGGGGGCCTCTTGCCTGTCACCACTCACACCCCCACCCATAGGGGCCTCTTGGCTGGGACTACTCACACCCCCACCTATAGGGGGCCTCTTGCCTGTCGCCACTCCCACCCCCACCCATAGTGGGCCTCTTGGCTGGGACTACTCACACCCCCACCCATAGGGGCCTCTTTGCTGGGACTACTCACACCCCCCACCCATAGGGGGCCCCTTTGCTGGGACTACTCACACCCCCACCCATAGGGGGCCTCTTTGCTGGGACTATTCACACCCCCACCCATAGGGGGCCTCTTGGCTGGGACTACTCACACCCCCACCTATAGGGGGCCTCTTGCCTGTCACCACTCCCACCCCCACCCATAGTGGGCCTCTTGGCTGGGACTACTCACACCCCCACCCATAGGGGGCCTCTTTGCTGGGACTATTCACACCCCCACCCATAGGGGGGCCTCTTGGCTGGGACTACTCACACCCCCACCTATAGGGGGCCTCTTGCCTGTCACCACTCCCACCCCCACCCATAGTGGGCCTCTTGGCTGGGACTACGCACACCCCCACCCATAGGGGGCCTCTTTGCTGGGACTACTCACACCCCCACCCATAGGGGGCCTCTTTGCTGGGACTATTCACACCCCCACCCATAGGGGGCCTCTTGGCTGGGACTACTCACACCCCCACCTATAGGGGGCCTCTTGCCTGTCACCACTCCCACCCCCACCCATAGTGGGCCTCTTGGCTGGGACTACTCACACCCCCACCCATAGGGGGCCTCTTTGCTGGGACTACTCACACCCCCACCCATAGGGGGCCTCTTTGCTGGGACTACTCACACCCCCACCCATAGGGGGCCTCTTGCCTGTCACCACTCACACCCCCACCCATAGGGGGCCTCTTGGCTGGGACTACTCACACCCCCACCCATAGGGGGCCTCTTGCCTGTCACCACCACCAATAGTGAACTGTGTGAGTACCACTACCAATGCCCACACACATAGGATGGGTGATGTGTAACACATACCCCATACCCCAACATAAGGACTACAAACCAAAGGATATCCACAACAACCTCATGACCACAACATGTAGTCTGTGTACAATACCCACCACAGTGAACATGACAATGTACACACAATGTAACTCACAACCCGTGTCTGTAATAACATAGTGTGGCTAACACAAGCCAAGCCTCACATGAGCACTGCAGTAATGTCCTCAACACCCATCACTTGAGTGTACAAAAGGTAACTGTGTGGTACTAAACAGCAGCATATGTAGAGCACTGTGCTAATGGGGTCTCAACGCCCATCAGCACAGTGACATGAAGGTGAGTGTGGGGATCACACATGCAGCATATATAGAGCACTGTGCCAATGGGGTCTCAACCCCCATCAGCACAGTGACATGAAGGTGAGTGTGGGGATCACACATGCAGCATATGTAGAGCACTGTGCCAATGGGGTCTCAACCCCCATCAGCACAGTGACATGAAGAGTGAGTGTGGGGACCACACATGCAGCATATGTAGAGCACTGTGCCAATGGGGTCTCAACCCCCATCAGCACAGTGACATGAAGGTGAGTGTGGGGACCACACATGCAGCATATGTAGAGCACTGTGCCTATGGGGTCTCAACCCCCATCAGCACAGTGACATGAAGGTGAGTGTGGGGATCACACATGCAACATATGTAGAGCACTGTGCCAATGGGGTCTCAACCCCCATCAGCACAGTGACATGAAGAGTGAGTGTGGGGACCACACATGCAGCATATGTAGAGCACTGTGCCAATGGGGTCTCAACCCCCATCAGCACAGTGACATGAGGGACTCCACTCCTGTGGAAGGTAAGCTGTGCCATATGTTGTCCATGCAGGCCACCAGCATGTCAGCAGTATACTTTGTCACACAGCTAACATATACCACACATTGGTGGCCCTGGTAACAGCAGCCTGGGCACGGGAGGGTCCCCTGAGTCAACTGCACAGAGTCAACACACATGTAGATGAAGTAGCACTGAGGACACAGATGAGTCCATCCACATAGATGCATACACTTGCATGTCCATTGGAGATGGCCACACAGTCAGTGAAATGGGCCAATTGAACCATGCTAAGGCCAACAGGTGTGCATGTGTGTAAGACACTGATGAGACATTGCTAACAAAAGATAGATAACACATTTCCAAAGACCATAATCATGACCCCGTCGGATTGCTGCAAAGGATGACATGGATACACACCCCAACAGGACATACCCCCATGGGCCACATGGTCTCCAGCACAGTGACACTACATTTCCCAGCCATGGAATACACCATCACTGGAGCAAGGGCATGTCAAGTATCAACAACATCATGTACATCTGAAGCAAAACCACTAGTGAACAAAAAGGAGCTTTTATTCAGCCGAGTTATTTGTGAAATGGAGAATCAAGAAGAAAAACATGAAGGCCTATGGCCAGTCCATAAACAGACCCAACAGGGTCAAGTGTCCAAATGCCACATTTGGCATGCCTGCACTGCCAACGGAAGGGGACATACCCCTGGGAGGGGCATACATAGAGGCCAGCCAGGCACCGCGGGTACAGGATCATGGGTCTACAGAAACAGGCAGGGAAGGGCTGGTGGGTGCAGGAGCGGCAGCGGAGGAGTCTGACAGGGTGGGTGCCGGCACGACTGGGGGCACAAGTCAGGATCAGTGGGTGCCGGCACAACTGGGGGCACAAGTCAGGATCAGTGGGTGCCGGCACAACTGGGGGCACAAGTCAGGAGCAGTGGGTGCCGGCACAACTGCAGTGGGCAGGTCAGAGGGAGTGGACACGGAACCCACTGCAGTGCCCAAGTCAGACCGGGAGGGCAGAGACTCCACTGCAGTGCCCATCCCCAGGGGAGCAGGAAGTGGATCCGGTGATGTGGGCAGGACGGAGGGGAGGGCACGCCCTCCACAGCAGTGCCACACACAGGCTGAGTGGGGTGTGGGGTGCTGGAAGAGCAAGAGGCAGGTGGGGAAGGCCTGAGCATCTTGGGGATGCGGTAGCGGTGGGTGGGTGAACCTGGGGCAGGGTGTGGTGGTGGGACCTGTGGAGTGGGAGCCTGGGGGATGGCGGGTGGAGACTGTCTGGTGGAGTGTTGGGCCGGTGGTGGGGTCTTGCTCTTCCGTGTGCGGGGGACCTGCGGCGTGGTGTCTCAGCCTGCCTGCACCTGGGGAGGGTGTCTGGGGGCGAGGGACACCCCCTCTGTGTGGCCGGACCCCCTCTTCCCCTTGTGTGCTGGTGTGGATGGATCAGTGGGGAAGAGTCCGAGGTCGACCAGGAAGAGCCTCTTTGCAGCTGGGGATGCAGTTGAGGCAGTGGAAGGGGCCGTGGAAGGGGCTGTGGAGGGTGAGGCACCGGAGGACTGCGGAGTGCCTGTGGATGCATGTGTGTGTGTGTCTGACCCATCCCCGGTGAGTGTATTATCAGTCCCCTGAGTATGCATGCGTGCATGTTTAGACTTTGGCTTGGGAGTGTGTGTAGTGCCTGGGTCTGTTGTGTGCAATGATGGTGCAGGTGTGTGTGTGAGTTGGACAGGTAGGGTGCTGGGAGTAGGGGATGGGGCAGGGGCAGGAGGGGAGGGACTGCTGGAGGAGGGACACTGCTGCCGTCAGTGAGGAGGCCATGCCCTGACTGGTCCTCTGTAGGGCAGACATGGATGATGACATGCCCTCCATGTACGACACCAGCTGGTTCAACAGACCCGTGTACACATGGAAGACACGCAGCATGGATGACTGCCCCACATGGATCTGCCGCAGCAGGTTGACAGACTCCTCACTCAGGGCTGCAGGGGACACAGGGGTAGGGGTGCGGTGCCTGACTGGAAGGAGACATGCCCATGAACACGGGCGCCTCCACGGACCTTAGATGTGGGAGCCATGGGGAGGGCAGTGATGGTGGGGGCGGGGACAACCTCAACAGCTGTTGGATGGTGGCTGCTGCCACCCGCCTCCACAAGGAAGTCCCCGTCACTGCTGCTGTGGTCCTCAGCTGCGGTGGTGTTTGCCGAGGAGCCCACAGACTCACTCCCCTCGCCCTCCGTGCCACTGGGTCCCTCCGACTCCTCAAATTCCGACCCAGTCTGGCTCTCTGGCTCCCCTGGTCCGTGGAGCGGTCTCCCTCTGTGTCCGTGTCTGTATCTGCACAGGGAAAATAGAATGAAAACACATTAGTCATCTGCACTGACCACACACACCACAGAAAGTACAGCACATCAGTGGCCAAGTGCGGGCATCAATCAGTTGAACTTTGCTAGGAGTGCTCACACAGATTTGCATAGGCCAATGGTTAGTCTGAGAGTCGAGCATGGCATTCACATCCCTCCTGCCCTTGCACCCATCTGTCTTGCGCATGTAGGATCCCTACACCCCACATGCACCACCTACCCATCACTTGACAAGACCTGAAAATACCTAGTGGTCTGTCAACATGCACACATCACATCTGCTGACAATGGACCTGTACATTTGCCTGGACGTAGGGATGGCCAGTGTTGCATCTGAGAGGCTGGGGCTGAGTACATGCACCAGACATCCTGATCCCCGCAAGTCCTGCATACCTTGGCACAATGGAGTGCATGTTGCACATGACACACTCCTGCTGGATCACCCCTAGGTAGTGTAGTCCCATGGCTCAGCCATGCCTGTGAGATCATACATCACAGTCTCCAGTCACAGGGGGCAGGGCAGCCCTACAACAACTGTCACCACTGTGTCACATTCCCAAGACATGGGGCCTGCAAACTCTGTAGCTGACAACTACACATTACCATCCACAGTAACAACAGCGTCTGGATTCTGATGTGCCCACCCCAGATCCATTGGACGCATGAGAGACATGGGACAGGGCACTCTGAAGCTGAGCAACTCGCACGCTGCTGTGAATGACACCCAGCTGCTGGAACTACCCGGTTGCAGGCACCTTTGTGCACGGTCAAGTCATCACATCCATACATGTCACAGAGGTATTGTCTCACATGGGCACATCTCAGATTGCATGCTGACCCCAAACCCATGTACACACCAGTGGGCCTGACAACGGTGCCACAGCACAATGACACAGGGGCAGACACCTGAGGGAACTGTTCACCTGGCACAAAGTGCCAACCGAGACACGGGAGTGGGAGTACAGACTGTAGCATGCCCTGGACTAGCCATGACTGTCCTGCTCCATGTGGAACAGGTGATAGCCATGGACAGTAGGCAGGTGGCTGTGCATATGTGACACACTTGAGGTACATGCTCCAGAGGCCCCAACAGTTTACCCAACCAGCAGCATGGGTGTGTGCCGAATGCCCCAGGCACATGTGGTGAGCCCGAGCTGTCAATTGGCCACATGACAGGAGTACATGCAGATAAATACCAGGACCCTGGCATGTACTGTACAATGGTCCCACCCTTGAAGCACAACACTGAGTCCCCTGAAGCAATGCTGGCCCACATCCCATGCACCTTCACATGTAAGGGCACAGTTCCCACGTGACAATATGCCCAGACAGAAACAGCAACACCTGGCAAACAGATGAGAAGGGGGCAAGTCACCAGAGAGGGACATGGGTCCTGGACTAACTGAACAATGTACTGTTGAGGTGTTACCAGGCCAGAGGGGGCACATAGCATGTCAGACACAGCACACAGTGCAGTCATGTACTCACCCCCTCCTTGCTGCTGTCTGGCCTTCAGCTGCCCATCCAGGTCCGGGAAGACCACCGCCAGGATCCGGAGCATGTGGGGGTCAGGGTCCGGTGTCCGCCCCGCCTGCGTGGAGGCGACAGCTTCAGCTGGACCCGTGCGATCCTCCGGGTCCAGCCCGAAGGTCCTGCCACCTCTTTTGGCAGTTGCGGATCCTGCGCCTGTAGACCCCCACGGATCTCACCGCCCGGACGATGCTCCTCCAGATATCATGCTTCTTCTGGGCAGCAACCTGTGAGGATGACAAAGTGCAGAGGACATTACTACACTGGCAACATATTAGTGCAACACACAGGCAGTCACACATGTGGGCATCAGCAAGGCTAATGAGGTACACAGGTGGTGCAACTATGGTTGAGGGACCGGTGTCCAGCACTCACAGCTTTGAGACATTGCCTGGGAAGGGGACCTAGTGACAATACACCTTGCACTGCACTGCAACTGTGCAGTACATGTGGGTGCCCCATTTGTGGCAAGAGCAGTAGTCAGTGGGCAACCAAGCCACTGGTGTACACACTAATGCTGCTGCTGGTCAGACCAGTAGCACAATTAGCAAAGCAGTGGACAGCACACTCACCTGCTCCCCTGGTTTCCCATAGAGCTTGGTGTACTGCGGCAGGAGCCCGTCCAGCAGGGCCTGGTTCTCCTCCTCACTGAAGGCTGGGGCCCTCTCCACAGTACGTGCCATCATTGTAGCCAGAGGAAGCAGAGACAGCAGCAGTGATGATCTTGATGTGCTCCAGTAGCATGTGGTGCAGGCAAGTGGGTTCTCTGGGGGCCAGGCAGCCTTATATCTGTGCTGTGGAGGCATGTCTGCCCTGGGGTACAAAGGGATAGGTCCAAAAGCTTGCATCCTATGAATTAGGCCAATCCATGGGATAGCACGACTCGTACACGCCTTCAGCATCATTTAAAACATCACCTCCATGACACACTGGCAATTGCAACAATGTTGTACGACTCCAACTGAATTTCCTGCACACGCCTCGTTCAAATTTCAGATCCGCGTCCATCACCATGACAGCTCATGGCCAATGAGGGTGCAGGGCCCGGCAAATGACTGTACTACGCGGATTTTGAATGGCAACACACACCCGTCTCCATCAGATTCAATGGGCAAGACGTGCGCGCTGCTCGGTCATGCACGACCGGACGCGTCACACGCGTCCGTCGCCATTGTAATGTGTGTCCCTGACATGCGCGCAGCTCGATCATGCACGACCGACGCGTCACACGCGTCCGTCGCCATTGTAATGTGTGTCCCTGACATGCGCGCGGCTCGGTCATGCACGACGGACGCGTCACACGCGTCCGTCGCCATTGTAATGTGTCCTGACATGCGCGCGCTCGGTCATGCACGACCGACGCGTCACGCGTCCATCGCCATTGTAATGTGTCCCTGACATGCGCGCGCTCGGTCATGCACGACGGATGCGTCACACGCGTCCGTCGCCATTGTAATGTGTGTCCCTGACATGCGCGCGGCTCGGTCATGCACGACCGACGCGTCACACGCGTCCGTCGCCATTGTAATGTGTGTCCCTGACATGCGCGCGCTTCGGTCATGCCACGACGGACGCGTCACACGCGTCCGTCGCCATTGTAATGTGTGTCCCTGACATGCGCGCGGCTCGGTCATGCACGACCGACGCATCACACGCGTCCGTCGCCATTGTAATGTATGTCCCTGACATGCGCACGGCTCGGTCCGAACAAGTTATTTGGGTTTTGGGGACATTGAACGTGTCGGTCAGCCTTGCTGTCAATTCCTGACAGATGCCATCCTCTGTCACTAGCTAGGGACTATGGGGCACACCAATGGCACCACTGCCTGTGCCACAGTGTGTCCCCAGTCATGTATGGCTGCCTCTTATGTGTGTGTCTGGGGGCACAGGATGTGTTTGGTCGTGTGCCACTTGTTGACAAGCACTCCCATGCTGGACCCGGATGTGGGTGGACACATACATGTGTGGTGTGCCCATTGCCACAGGGGGTGCAGCAATGCAGTACAGGACATTGGCAATGGACACAGTCCCAGCCAGGATGTGCGTGTGTGTCGTGTCACATGTACCCTGTCTCATCAGTGTTAGTAGCTTCAACGCAGGGTGAACCAGTGTCGACATTGTGATGTCCATACACTATCTGTGTGCATGTGGTGTGATCCAATGTGAGCTGATCCACACATCACATTGGTTTGTACATGCACAGTGTTGTTGTGTGGGGTGGCACAGACACCTACATATGTCCACTTGTGGCGACAGGGCACATGGACTGTGGCTAACATGCTTGTTGTGTGTAATGTCAACGATACGTCACATCATGCCTGTGTAACTGTCAGTCAGGGAGCTGTGATGTGGAGAAAATATCAGTCCTCACTAGTCACTGTGGGCTTTGTGTGGTAGGTGGCAACAGGGCAGATGTACTGTGCTAGGGCCCATTGCTTTGTCATGGCACAACAGGGGCCCTGTCATGTGCACATCTTGGGCTTCAATGTGCGTTGATGCCATGTATGGGACATTAGTGTCTGTAACCTGTGGCAACCACCTCAGCTCATTGTGTTATGTGTTTGTTTATGATGGGCTGTGTTGCTGTGGCTTTGTGACATTGCTGGAGGGTGTGCCTTCATCCTTTGTTTCTGTCTGTACTGCAGGGCCCCAAATGTACCTAGGCCATTCCCGGACCTGGCAACGATGGTGGAACCTGAGTCCATCAGAAAGTACCGTTTCACCAGGGCAGTGATTGAGGAGTTGGCAGGGCAGTTGGGCCCACACCTGCAACCTGGCCGGCCATACCCGGCGGCACTGACCCCCAAGGTGAAGGTGATGGCAGCCCTTCATTTCTTTGCGACGGGTACCTTCCAGTACACTGTGTCTTCTGGTGGAGGGATGTCGCAGACAATGTTCAGTCGGGTGCTTCGGGATGTGTTGGAGGCCATGTTACATTTCCTGGACCTGTACATCTATTTCCCCACACCCCAACGACTTGCAGACATAAAGGGTGACTTCTATGCCCTGGGGAGGATGCCAAATGTCATAGGCTCCATTGACGGGACACATGTGGCTTTGGTGCCACCACAGGCACATGAGCTGCCATACAGGAACTGCAAGCATTTCCACTCCATCAATGCTCTGGTGGTTTGTTTGGCGGACATGACAATCTCCCATGTGTGTGCCCGTTTCCCTGGGTCTGCGCATGATGCCTATGTGATGAGGAGTAGTCGTGTCCCTAGACTGATGTCACGGATGCAGAATCTACGTGCCTGGCTTGTTGGTGTGTACTGACTTTTCCTCATTGTGTGTGCCTGCCAATTGTGTGCTACCTGTTTTTCTCCAACTCCTCTAATGTGCATGTGTTTGTATGTAGGTGACTCTGGATATCCCAACATGCCATGGTTGCTGACACCCCTGAGGAACCCTGTGACACCAGCCGAGATGTGCTACAACCAGGCACATGGTCGTACCAGGAGGGTGATAGAGCGGACATTTGGACTCCTGAAGAGCCGCTTCAGGTGTTTAGACAAGACAGGAGGTGCCCTCCCGTATGCCCCTGCTAAGGTGTGCCGGATCATCATCGTAGCATGCATGCTGCACAATCTGGCAGTGCGAAGGGAGTTGCCCCTCATCCAGGATGACAATGACCAACACCCACCACCTGTGGAGGATCCTGGCCTGGGCCAGGATGCCAGTAGCGATGATGAGGCTGCGGAGGATGTCCGCACACAGCTCATCAACAACTTCTTCTCCTGAATGTGAGTATACAGTGATGTGTTGTAAATGTGTTGTGTGTGCATGTTTTGTGTGTGTGGTGCACCTTGCGTGTGGCTGTGTGCTACTTGTGTGGATGCCTGCAGTGATGTGTCCATCCAGTTTACCTGTACTCCCCACCAGTTGTGTGATGTTTAGTATTTTGGGGTGGTGTAGTCTGTGATTTGTGTTTGCCATGTGTGTTGCAGTTGTATGGCGTCATGCAGTGTTAACAATTGTGTTTCTGTCTGTCCTTCACAGGGTACTGTGGCTGTTGTTTGGTGTACAGAGACCCCTGATGCCCATGCTCCACTGCCAGGATGGAGTCGTTAGTGTCCCGACGAGTGATGTGCCAGGCACCCCAGGACTTCCGTAGTTATCCACTTGGTGACCGTGTGCCCACTGTCAGGTGTTGCTAGCTTGCATGTGTGTAATAAGGGACATGTGGCAATTGCCTGACAATAAACTGTGCTGCACCTTCTGATGTGTGTTGCTTGTGCCTACACATCAGACTGACATTGACGTACTGCACTTGTGGGCCTGTCACCACTGACTCAGGTTGGCTGTGTAGTTTGTGCATACCACAGGCTTGCTTGTCAACATTGATGTTGGCAATGAATTGGTTGGACGTGGTGGGCATGTGTAAAGTAGACCTGGTGGTGTGTCTCCCACATATGTGGCACATTGGCCTGACTGACATGACAGTGTACTCATCACAGTACAGGTTTGCATGCACAGTGTTCTTCAGCACATCCAGATCTACATGCCACTGGCAACCTCTCAATCACCACAGAGTCACGTCTTGTGTTTAGGTGAATTTATTAGCACATAAGTGGGGATGGTGCTCAGGATTGGGAGTGTTGTCCGTTGGCTTTAGAATCCAAAGTTCACAGATAACAAGTTAGGAGTGTTGGTAGATGAAATGTCTAGAGTACAGTCCACAGTCATTAAGCACATTGTTCCAACTCAGACCCTCCATGTCATGTGGGGGAGTACGATGTCGTACAACAAGGTGAACGGTTTGCACACAAAGGTCACTGTCCAGAACAGGTGTTGGTTTCCTGGGGGATGTGCATGGGCATCTTCGTCTCACTTGTTCCTCACCGGACGACCCCTCTTCTTCTTCTCAGGGGAGTCTCACATGCAGGCTGCTGCCGTGCACGGGGCTTCCACCAGACCCCCCTCACTCCCTGTGGCAGTGGCAGATGTTGTTGCCCGAGATGTAGTCGTCGCACAGGGAGGTGGGCTCAAGTTGGTGCTGATCTGGCGGAGGCAGGTCAGCATTTCCCGGTGCACCACTGCTATATCTTCCATGGTATCCCACTTGGACTCCATATTTGACAGGTGTGTTTCAACACAGGACATGTGGGAGTCCAAGCGGGCATGGTGGGCAGCCTGCTGTTCTTTGATGTCCGTGAGGATCCCCACTACCTGGCTGAACCCTCCGGTGCTCTCCTGGTACGCATCCATGATGCGTTCCAGGTGGGTGTCATCCTGCAGACCCGCACCCTCAGTGGAGCCTCTACTCGGCCTCCCAACCTTCCCACCACCCCTCGCCACACGGCCAGCACCTGTGGTGTTCCACACAGGTGTCACAGGGGGACCTTGGATGTTGTTGCTGTTGTCAGGTGCCCTGGTGCCCTGTGACTCTGTGCCGTCTGATGGTTCGGTGGGTCTGTCCATGTTGGCAGGGGTGGCTTGCGGTGTATCAGCAGTTGCAGGGGTGGTTTCAAGGGGGGCAGGTGAATGTTGCCGAGGGGCTGCATGAGGGCCGAGACCGGAGGGGCCAGCTTGGGTGTCGTCCGACAAGGTGTGAGACTGTGCGCCACCGGAGCCAGGTGGGTCCACCGGAGCCTGGGACTGGGACTCTTCCTCGTCTGTGGTTGAGTCCACATCTGCCCTGTGTTTGGAAGGAAGACACAATGTTAGTGATGTATTCATGGACATCAATGGTTCATACACATGACATTGGCCACTGTGGTTGGTGTTGCATGCCTGTCCATTGCATCATCCTACTTTGTCACTGCGGGAGATTTCCATTAGTGTGGTGCATTCACCTGACACCCTGAGGCACTTTGGTTGTCAAGTCTAGCTGTCTGCCTGCCTGGCATCTTAATTGCACGCTGGATTGTACTGTGCCATTCCTGCACTGGTGCTGACACATGCCTGACACAGGTGTTTCATCCCTGTCAACATTTGTGCTTTGACGCTGGCATCCTTGCAAAGGCACTTAGTTTGGGATCTCTGTTTGGGGCATGTGTGATGCCAGTTTGTGTCAGTCAATGCGCATCACATTAGTGTGTCTGCACAACCTGGTCACAGTCCAGCATGCCCGGGTTGTCCTGATGTTCTCTTCTGTGTTGTCTGTGTCCCCAGTCCACATCCCATTTCACACAGGTGATGGTGTCACTGTTGCTAATGGAGTTGTGTGTGAGTTTTGTGTTTGCACACATGCTTTGTGATGTGAATGTCCTCCATGGTGGTATGGACTGTTCGCTGCGGCTGTCTTTCTTCACTAGAGTCGTGATCAGAGGTGTGTGTTCGGTTGCTTCAGCTGTGACTTGCATGCCTGCTCCAGTGCAGCCCATGTTAGTCCTTGTGTCCCCAGTGTCCATGTCAGTGAGTGCTGTGTGGTGTGGATGATGCCTACAATACTGGACAATGTCTGCGTTTCATGTGGCTGACAACGGGTGTTTGAGTGTATGTCAGCATGCTACAGTGTGAGGGATGTTGGTAGGTCCATTGTAGTCAGGCAGGTGTCCCCTGTCACTGCTGTGTATGTGAGTTGCTGTGTGTTTGGGTCTCTGTGGTAGGTCTGCATTTCTGCACTTGTCAACTACAATCCGCGCCTACCTGTCCAGGCCAGAGGGGGTCCCTGGGACACTGCATCCCCGGAGGTTGAGTGCAAAGGTACATTTCCAATCGCTGGCAGTGTGACTGTGATTGGGTTGGTCGATGCGTGTGTGTGACTAGCAGCCTACTCATACATTGTATCCATGTGTCAGCCATCTTGCCCTACTCTTTGGTTTGGCAGTGTGTGTTCCCAGGGCTGCTGTTAGTTTTTGCTGGATAGATGTGATTTGCAGCTGCCTCAATGGTTTTCAGTGTCATTGCAGTACCTCCTCCTCCCCCAGGACCAGGCAATTCACACAGAGACATGCTTCAATGTCGGTGAGTGTGGGTTGATGTTGAGGTTGTGAGTCAGTGGTGTAGTGGTGGTTGTACACAAGTGGCAACAGTCCCTGTACGTCACACAGCAGTAGCCAGTATGGTGGGTTTTGGGTGTTGTTTGCATGAAGTGTGGGTAAATGCCTTCTCCCAGGTGAGTCGTGTGGAGTTTGTGTTGAGGGGTGTGTGACAGCACATGGTGGTGGGCATGGTCAGAGCTGGCAGTGCTTCTCCCTCCATGGCCAGATGGGCCACTATTGTGTATGCTTCCCTTGCAGGGAGTGGCAGTTGACTTTCAGGATGTCAGGCATCAGGGTCCTGCATTTGGTATGTGCACATAGCCCATCAGGGCCTTGTGCTCCCCACAGCAGGACCAGTGTCAGCCATCTTGAGGGTACATTTCCACTGCCTGTGAGGTGCGCATGGTTAGAAGTGGTGTTGTTGGTCCATTTGTGAGGAAGGCTATTGGCTGTGACTACAACTCCCATCATGCTTTTGGCTACACTGACTTCCCCAACATCCCCGAGCTTCCTTCCTGTGGGTCAGGTTCCCTGTGAGGTGGTGTGACAGTGGTGGCAGACTGTGTGGCAGTGTCTGTTGGGGTTTTGTGGCACTGAGTTGCTCTGATATTTGCTAGGTTTGTACACGTGATGACATAGTTCAATGTTGGTATGAGATAGCAGGTGTTGTGTTGCTGTGCCAGGCATATGGCTGTAGGGATGACTTTGTTTGTGTTACTGTGGCTTTGTTGACGGAAGTTGTTTTGCCTGTCCCCTTGACGGTGACATGTGTACATGGCCCCACAATCTTGAGTCTCTTATTTGTGTACTCACCAGGCTCTGGGATGTCAGTCAGACCATGTATGCTCTCCGGTGGTAAGATGGCCTGCACCTTCTCCTCCCAGGACCAGAAGTAAATGGGTTTGGCAGGGGGCCGCTGCCGGTGTGCTTGCTGAGCTTATGGTCCTTCTCCAGCAGCTTCTTGACCCTCCTGCGCACGTCATACCACCTGTTCTGGCAGTCGTCCTTTGTGCGCAAACAAGGTGCTTGTGCGTTCACCTTGTTGACGATTCTCTCCCACATCTTGGCCTTCTGGGACATGGGGGTCTTCTGTACCAATGTGCCAAACAAATGTGGCTCTACTCTGATGATTTCATCTACCAGCACTGTCAACTCACTATCTGTGAACTTTGGATTCTTCTTGGGGGCATGGTGGTGGTGGTGGTGGTGTCGAGGGTGGTGGGTTGGTGGTGGTGGTGGTGGTTGTGGTGAGGGGGTGGATGTGGGAGTTGGGGTAGTGGTGTTGGGGTGGGGGTGGTGGGGGTGGTAGTGGTGAGGGGGTGGATGGGGAGTTGTGGTAGTGGTGTTGGGGGGGTGGGGGTGGTGGTGGTGGTGGTAGTAGTGGTGAGTGGGGTGGATGGGGGTTGGGGTACTGGTGTTGGGGGTGGTGGTGGTGGTGGTGGTAGTGGTGAGGGGGTGGATGGGGGAGTTGTGGTTGTGGGGGGTTGGTGATGGTGAGGGGTGAGTGGATGGGGGTTTGGGGTAGTGGGGGGTGGTGTTGGTGGTGAGGGTGGGGTGGATGGGGGGTTTGGGGTCGTGGTGGGGTGGTGGTGGTGGTGATTGGTGTGTGTGTGTGTGAGGGTGCAAGTGAGGTTTGTGGGTGTGTGTGTGTGAATGCTGTTGGTGAGATGGCAATGGTGTGTGTCAGCAGAGTTGTGTGTGTGGAGGTTCTCAGGAAATGGCAATGGCTCATGGGAGTGATTGGTGGCCTTTAAATATGTTGAGTTGTGGGTGTGTCTCTCTTAATTGATTTTTTTTTTTAAATATATTTTCGTTGTCAGTGCTTGTTTGGTCCTTTTTTGTGTTTGGTCAGCTGTTGTTTGTGTGTGTGTACGAGATGTTCTTCTGACCGTGCTGGACGCTGCTGGTGAGTCGTACAGGCTTCTCCGAGCCTTTCACGCTGTTGTTATGCTGTGTTGTGTATGTCGTGTGCGACTCGGTCAATGGGCGTTCGGCTCGGTCGTGGGCATTCGTTTCGCTCGCGGGAGTTCGAGTCGGTCGCGGGCGGATCGTTGGTTTGAGTGTTTGTATCGTGTGCGTGTCGGTCGTGCGGCTTGTGCTCCATGCGAGTCGTTCTTGTTTCCCACGTATGGCATCGTACTTTGCAACTCGTACGTCACGGGTGCGTGTCGCTCGGCTCCGTTCCGGGAACGTGTCGGACGGAGTACTGCTCTAGGGCTTTTCCGGCCGGAGGCTATTTTCCGTACGGCTCCGTCGTCCGGTTCATATTCGGGTGAGTCGGTTGGGATTCACAGGCTTTCCATCGTACTGCGCGGGTCGTACGGCGGTGAGACGTGTCGGTCGGTACTTTATCCCGGGACGTGTCGGTCGGTTCACTTTACAAACGGAATCGGAATCGACCCCTAAGCTGGTGGGCTGTCAGGCTGATCATCTAATTTTGAATGACCCTCAAGTCTTCTGAACTCCTTGGGGATGATATGACACAGTTTTCTGAAAATTCATTAAAACATTTAGACCATAAAAAGCCCTCATTTTTGGTCATCATGCTAAGACACTTTCTATGTACCTGTAAAGCAGCTACAGTGCAGGAACCAAGGATCCTCACATCAAGCATCTCTTATACATTTGGACCCAGTTCTCAAGTAGAGAAACAGCTACAGGGACATATTTACAAGCCCTATCGCCACAGGAACATCAATTTTTTCGACATTCCTGTGGAGATACGGGCTTCGTCTTATTTACATGGGCAGTGTTAAGCCACTTAACGTGGCTTAACGATGCCTTGTAAATAAAACACCCTTTCACGTTATACTTAGCATGAAAGGGGTGGGTAATGCGTGTTGCGGTGGGCGTTCTGCCGTAACACCCATCGATTTTGACGCTGCCCCATATTTACAAAGGTGGTGTAAATATGGGGCAGCACCAAAATTAAGACCAGGGAAAACGTGGTCTTAACATGGCACAATGAGGAGAAATGCTGAATTGTGCAGCACACATATGAAGCACATATAGAAGCTACGATTCGCCATGTATGATTGTTTATGTGCAGGAAAGGACAACTTCCTGCACATAAACAATAGTACCCTCAACGTAGGCACCCTAGCACTATGGTGCAAAGGTGCCTGCGTTGGTGCTAGGCTGCTAAATTTAGTGCCAGCGCAGGGGGGAATGCAGGACTGACCCCTATTGTTGTACATACAGTGCAGCCCTGCATTTCAAAAGTGGCGTAGCGCAGTGTTAAGCCAAGAAGGCTAATGCCGCGATCCATTTCTTTTATTGAAAATATCCCCCAAAATGTTTTGCTCGATTTTCGCTTTCATATGTGTGCCAAACAAGTGAGGTAATTAATGTAGACAATGTGCTTGTACCTCGGGCTAAAGGAGAGTTTCACTAACAGATAAATCATGGAACCATGAGCTACTTAGATGAGTCAGAGAGAAACAACGCTGCCTTAAGTTTGCTGTCAGAGATCGAATATTTAGCCCCTCACATGCTTTGTGTCACTGAGATGTTATTCACATTATAAAACAGGAAAATATACATCACATACCTTGTCATACAATTGTAGCATGATAAAGCTGATAAATTTGGTTCAATGCATTATAAACCAAGGGTGTATGAGAGTTCCAGAAATGTGCACAAGCAGGCCTCGTATTTCTCGATTCTACCAGTCTGAGGAATCAACCGTGTCACAACAGCAAAGCCCTAATTTCAGTTTAGAGGTATATAACCATTGATAAAACATATTCAGAGTGGCCGATCATCCCATTATTCTTCCTATATCCAATACCTGATTCCTCTGGTGAATATGATGTTTAGTTCTAATTTTACTCACCTGAGCATCCTCATAAGAACATTGTATAAGAAAATAATTGATTAATTGAGGTGGATGGCAGTCCCCACAAGTAATAAAGTCACTAACCTGCTATGTCCAGGCAAATGTTTCAATAATTTAACCAGAGATTAGCCCTGGGTAGCTATGGCACAAAGCAGACAGGCTTAACTTAGTGAAAATGTGTGAGGCATTTAGAAGTACTAAAACAATTAAATAGTCAAAACCCAGATAAATAAAATCCCACTCCAATGTACACAAATACAGGAAAATGGAACTAAACCAAAAACCAAGTTTAACAAAACCAAAAACCAAATGTAACAAAAACAAAATGACTAAAGACCAGTAAGGGGAACTGAGATTTGAAGTCAGAGAGAATTGGCCTAAGAAACTGCTGAATAGTGTTTTCAAGAAGCAAAAAGCTCAGAGTGGTACCAACTTGAAAACCTTGCCTGCCAAAGTCACGCCTCAGTCGGATTTATTTGGGTGGTTGAACCTGGTCCTCGGTAGGTCTGGAAGTCCAAAGTTGTTTTTCTTACCAACATTTCAGAGATTGCTGGAGAAGTCCAACTGGACTCACACAATTGTCCCTAGACCTCAAGGGCAGCACTTAGTGGCTATACTTTACAACAGCAGACGTTACCAGCAGGTTCAGTCCATGTCTTGTTTCAACTGGTCAACTGGGCACTTCAGGAAAAAGGTCTCTTGCAGCTTGTGTCAATGTAGCCACACAGGAGGTCAGCCAACTGACTCTTGGAGTCAACCTCTTTGTTTTGCGTACAAATGGGAGCAGGTGTAGCCCTTCTGGTCTCCACACAGGTCTCAAACAGCAGGTGAGCTCCTTCTTCTGGTCTTCCAAAGGTGCAGAAAGTGTTTAAAGGCACTGTGAGTAAGGTGCCAGCTTTGTAGGTTTCACTAGCCAATGGGTGGTATTGACTCCTGGATACTCCCTAACAAATGAGGAAAATGTTCCCTGAGATAGCACTTACTCTTTTCCAATAAATCCTGTTTGCCTTACTCAAAACTATCCCACATTGCACAATTCTAAGGAAATCCAAGATGGCACAGGTCTTCTGCTAATCAACAGAGCCTGTGGGAAACTCAGGGATATAGTTAGGGTAATGAGAATACCACTCCTCCCCAACTGCATCAAACTAGTTCAGTGATCAGCTCCACCTCCCACTGGGACGGTGCCCAACTGGCTACCTTGACACAAAGAACAAAGGCTTCTTCTTCCCCAAGTCTCCCCTTTCCACTAAACAATGAACAGAGAGGCTTCACCTCTGTTCCTTTCAAGTTAATGAATTTTCTGGAACCTCTACAGCTGCCCTTCTTGAGTTGATATGCATCACACTCTCCTAACCTAGCTCATTCTGTCACTAAGCCTAAGCAATTGTTTCAGATCTGAAAGCAATTGTCATACCTCATTAAGGTCAATCACTGGCAGGGCAGATAATGTCAAGTTAATACAAATTAGTCTCTAGGAGCTTCAGGAAGGGAAAAGGAAATTTTCAAAACTTTACTTTCTCTAAACTTAACAGTGGAATTGGATTTTTATTAAATATTAAAATTAGTTGTTGAACCATTTCTCTAACTTGTCCCAAACCTGAGATAGCAGAATTATCATTTTAATCTGCACTATTGTTTTCCTCAAAGATCGGCCTAAGCCTTCCACAGTTTTTTCCCTGCAAAAATGATTATTTTTACAGGTGGACCTGCAAGTTTAAAGCGTAGCACTCAGGCTACATTGGAAGGCCTAAAGTCAACCATGTAACACTAGTGAATGACAAAATAAATGCTGCAGTTCCCAGGTGACATTTAACTTACCCTGCCATGAGTGTACTTTCTACACCATATACTAAGGATTTTCAGAAACCGTAAGTAGGCCAATTATCGATTAGCTAATTTTTACAAATTGTAAGGACCCGAGCACATACACTGGGATCTGAATGCAGAGCCCCAGCGTGCAGAGTCTACACATCAGCAAAAATGGGGTAGCCATGCAAAAAGGGGCCTGTTTTCACACATTGATTAACTTTCACTTGACAAAAATATCAGCTATCCACAAATTTCTCCTACCTAAACAACACAACTGACATCACTGTAAAAATGTCCATTTGCCTTAATAGTCGAATTCAGATGTAAATGCATTCACTTAGCTGCTTCTCAGGGTCTGCAGTTGGCAGAGGGTTTAATTCAATCTTGAGGAACCTCATTTTCTTTGAGTGTTACATCATATTAGATTTATTGCCTTAATTATTTCACTTCTGTTTCATATGATAAAGTTCCAGTTTTACTCGGAGGCAATTCTGCAATTATCACCTTATCAGCATACTCCCATGTGCTCTAAGTGTATTGCTGTTCTTGTCGGATTGTTAGGAAGGATAGGTGAACTTTTTACATCCAAGCTCCCACCTCTACAACTAGTCCTCATTTTCCTCAGTCTACCAAGAACCAATTAAGTTTTTGGACTGAGTTGAGTCATAGATCTTTTGGGGATGGTTAGCAATCTCTGTCTCTTGCAACCAGCCTAAGAGCTTTAGGATGTCAAAAGGCCCACACTGGTGAAACCATGTATTCTATAACTGCACTATCCATAAACATTTTATGCAATAATAAGATATTTAAGGAAAATTAACAAATATTCTAGAATGGTGCTTGTTCATATGACAAAGTATTTTGGATTATGGGGTACTGTGAATAAATTATGGGATATTTGGGCACACTGGTGCCAATATCCTGTAGGCCTATTAAATGTTGTTGACCAGATACTTTGCCAAGGACATAGCAAAAGTTTGGACTGCTGAGGTACAGCAAAGGCAATTCTTCATGAATAGTGAATTACTAGAGGGCAAGGATGTGTCATAACAGTCAGAGCTGCCAACTTTGGAGATGGGGATCCAGGTTCGAGTCTCAGAGACTGCTCAACATCCTATGATTCTGGGCAAATCACTTAATCTCCTCGTGCCTATGGACTGCACCTGGATACCCTCAGTGGTGATAAGCTACAATCTACAAACCTGATTATTATTATTATTATTATTATTATTAATTACTACTGAACAGTTGACATCTTTCAGATTTCTTGCAAATCCTGTATTAGTTTGCAACCAACTAAATAACCCATCTCTGATTATTACTTTCAAGAAAAAGAAACAGATTTCCTTCCGTCCATGAAATCCATCTGCTGGATAATTGTGGGGTACATCAAGACTCGATTTCATCACCAATACTTTTAAACTCAACTATGTCGCACCTGGATTTCCATAGTCCTAGACAAAAGTATAAATACAACAGCACAGTTTTCAAAATTGCCGAATTTCCAGTTACTTGAAGTTCATGAAATTTCTAAAAATTATGCACTACGTAATTTTGTGTATTTTCTTTACTGAAACAAGAATCTTGCAATAAAAATCATTGGATATGCTAGAGGGAGACTGTCTCACACATAAAAAGTCACTTTTGTTCTACGCAATGTGAATGTTCAGGTAAAAAAGGGATGTGAGGTACCAACAAAACACATTTTACTGCAAAAGGATAATTTCAGTAAATTTTCATAGAATGTCATGAAAAACAATTAAGTAATTTCACCCAACCTTAGCTTCCTACTCTCCAGACTATGTGTTTCCCCCCCCCAAACAGTGAGGATATCCAATTTTAATAGCATGTCATAAGCTAATGATTGGGATCTACTGCTTGAATTCTGGCCTGACTTTTACTGAGATCTCAAGTGTCAGCTATCTACCCAAGTATTAGACATTATTCTCCTCTACAAAGATACATCCAGTTCTGGTATACAGTTATGGCTCAGCAAAGCATTGCTTCTCACCCACACTAAATGTATGTGTAAAATAATTAGTCATCTGAATTGAATTTCTGCCCTCAATCAATATATAAGTAGATGTAAGAGAACTCCACCTCCAAGTTCCAATTGACACTCTTCATCCCCATCAATTCCTGGCTTCCTGTAAACACCTTCCTTGCAACAATATGAACTGTCACTCTCCCGAAACATAAATGTGTACATTGCCCTACTCATTGGTCTACTAGAGTCCTCCTTTCCCCTCAGTCAGACCTGCCATCATTAGGGTGGTGTTCCCTCAAACATTTTGTCTGTTTGCCTCCTCTTTTTGCTGATTCATTTCCTTGGCCTTAGGACTCTGAGCACTCTATCATTGGTGACCAGTGCTAAAATGCATGTGTTCCTACCCTAAAGATGGTAACATTAGTATATACACAATTACCATATTAAATTTACTTATAATTCCCTAGTAAACTGGTATACCTTACACGCAGGGCCTGCAAATTAAATGCTGCTAGTGGCCTGCAGCACTGATTGTGGCACCCACACAAGTAGCCTTTCAAACCTTTCTAAGGCCTGCCACTACAGGCTCTGTGTGTGCAGTTTACTGCCACATCAACTTGCCATTTAAAACCATTTGCCATGCCTTAAATAATTCCCCTTTTATTGCGCATATGTGACCCCTAAAGTAGGTCATAGGTAGCCCATAGGTAACCCCTAGGGCAGGGTGCTGTGTAAGCAAAAGGTAGGACATATACTTTTGAACTTTGCATATCCTGGCAGTGACAAACACTCAAATTAATTTTTCACTACTGTGAGGACTACTGCTCTCACAGGTTAACATTGGGAATGCCTTAATACACTTTTAAGTTGTAATTCCTGATTAGAAAGGAGTGCTTTGTCATGCTTTATTTATTTGGAATTGTTATGATAAATCCTCTTTACAGGTAAAGGTGGATTTAACATTACTATGTTAGAAATGCCACTTTTAGAAAGTGGACATTTCCCTGCTTTTGCTGCTGTGTGTGCCTGCAGCCTGACTCCAACAACCGTCTGGGATGGGTGACAGCTTCACTTTGTGCATTCCTCTTAGACAGTCACAAACACAGGAAGGTTACTGGTGTCTGAGCACTCATCTGCAATTCTGATGGCCCTTCCTGTGCAGAAAGGGAGGGAGGAGCCAGCACTTGCACCTCAATAGGTAGTGTCCTGTCCCCACACATAGGGCAGATGACCCCCTACTAATAGTCTGGAGCCTGATTTGGGAGAAAGGACCTCTGTACACTTCAAAGACCCTTCTTTGTAGTCACCCCCTACTTCAAAGGCACAACTGGGTATAAGTACTGCGTCTCTGACCCCTCCAAAGCAGACACTACTGGACCTGTGTAGAACTCTGCCAATAGGAAAGACTATTGTGCTGCTACTAGGACTGCCCCTCTTCTAGACTGCTGCTCTGGAAGAACTGCTCTTCTGTTCTGATGTGCTGCCCTGCTGCCTTATACCCTCTGCCCTGCTGAGGAAAAGGAATGGACCCATCTCACTTGAACCCAGAGTGACTCCAAGAGCTTGTTGGCTTGCTCCCTCTTCTGAAGTCTCAGGGTCATCAAAGGCCTCCTGCAGCCCTGCATCAGCACCTGGACTTTGCTATCTGTCAGTCACAAACTGCCAAGTGGTGCCAACCCAGTCCTGGCTCTTGGAAATGAATTTCTCTCTGTGCTGACCCAGCAGCATCGACACATTGTTTCAATTGCATCAAGTGGAACCGACACATCCTCGCTGATGCAGTGCTGCTTGAGAATAACGCTTCAAGTACTGCACTGCTCGACAATGACAGACTGCATGGCTCAACGACGCATTGCCTGCATTGCAAATGAGTTCGCCGACAAAGCTTCTCCAGCTGCATGGAATGGAACCGATGCATTGCCTACGTCCAAGGGATCGTTGACTATGCATTGCCTCCTCTGCTCCCCGCATCAGGTCTTCGACGTTGACAGATACTTAATCCAAGGCACTTTTCTCTGCAGGCCAAGGCTGGTCCCTGTTTCCGACCAATGCTCCATCGCGGTCAGCCTGACCTTTAGATTTGCCTTGGTGAAGCGCGACCAGATGTCCCTGGTTGGCGCTTTATGACATTAAGCACTCTATTTTCATTTAATTTTTGCAAAATTCATAGCTCCAGTTCTACTTATTGGAATATTTTTCATTTTGGTCTTTGATTTACTCATAAAAGTATTGTCTATGTTTCTAACCTGGACTGGAGTCTTTTTTGTGGCATCTTCATTGTGTCACTGTGTCTGTATTGCACAAATACTTTACACCTTGTCTCTTCAGATAAGCTTGGCTGCTCTGAGCCAAGCTACCAGAGGGTGAGCACAGATACTTTTTTAGTTTGTGTCTAGCTTACCCTGACTAGGATTGCGGTTCCTGTGTGGACAGGTTGCACCTCTGCCACCCGAAACCCAATTTCTAACACACTTGAAAGTCAGTTCTCCATATGTTCGTGTGATTAATATATGTCAGTAGGAAATGTGACCATATGAGCTCTCATTGTCTGCCAATGCTAGTGCTCTTTACCACCATACAAAGTACATCACATTGACCAATATTTTGTAGCCTGTTGATAACAAAAGCACAAATCAATATAATCACTATTACACATCCTCTACTTTTGCAGAGAGCCCTTGGAATTCAATTGTAATGAATGTCCTAACTTCCTTCACCTAATGCCCAACCTCTTTGCCTTCAAAAATAGAAAACATTCTCTTATCCCCAAAGTCTCCACTTATAAACTTCATGACTAGGCCTGGGTCGAGTTTGTGGAGTTCCGCATGTGAAGTTACCAAAAAACCCTGCCGCGCTACGTGGAGTTCCAGAAGCGGCAGAGTGCATTTGGTCACATTGTTCACGTTGATTTTTAGCACCGGGTGTTTGTCCCGCGCTGTAAAATCAGCGCAAAAGGTACCATGGGCAGTGCAAGAGGGCGCTGCTTCTTTTCTGCTGCTCAAGTAGTTTTTCTATTCGAGCGGCAGCTTTCTCAAAGCGAATAGAAGGTTTCTCAACGCGAGCGGTTGCGACCATCTGCGACCGCCCGTGTTGAGGAATTCAACCGCCCGTGTTGAGAAATCTTGCCGGGAGGTAGATTTTCCTCGTTCGACCTCGCCTACTTGTGTTGGCAACGTTGAGTGATGGAAAAAACTTTTTGGGAACTCCACCAGCTCCACGGAGTGTGGAAAACTCCACAAACTTTGTGAACAGAGCAGAGTTCACCGCCCAGGCCTACTCATGACAAAGAGATCAATTGACTGCATGCGTTGTATGCCCCTTTCTGATAAAGCGAACACCTACTGGGCACCACTAACATTATAATCTCAATGGGTTAATACTAGAACTAAGTTTAGTTCTTTATGTGTATATTCTGTCCACTGATTCTCACCTAAAATCTCACTAATAACATGGTGGGAACCTACAAGGGCATGGCTGAGAGACCGGACTCATGGGCTGTCAAACAAGCCAAGTATAGTAAATGAGCCAGGGAAAGAAGGAAGGTGTGAGGGCGCAAAGGGTTAAGAGGGGGGAAATAGTGTGAATGAGAGACAGTAAAAAAAGCAAATAAGGATGGGAACAATGAAAGATGGGTAGATCTAAAGGGGAAAAGAGGAGGGAAATAGGAAGGTAACATAAATGCAAAGAAAGATCGAAAGGTTGTAGAAAAGGTAAAAAGAATAGAGAATTGAACGGTGAAAAGATGAAAAGATTGAAGATGGAAGGGTGGAATGATGGTAGAATGAAAAGATGAAGGATCTATGGATGGGTGAAAGGGTAGACAGGTGGGTGAATGGATGGATGACAGGATAGATGAAATGGTCAGTAGATGAATGCAAAGGTGAAGAATGGGTGGATAAATGAAAGGATGAATAATGGGCAGTGGAAAGATTGTAAGGATGTAAAGATAAATGGGTGGATCTGTGGACAGATAAAGTGTTTGGAGGGATAGGAAGGTGGAAGATGGCTGTATGGCTGGATAGATGGATGGATGGACGGATGGAAATGATGATGGAACCATAGATCGATGGATGGAAGGAGGAACGGACTCTTGTAAGGAGGGTTGGTCTTACTTGCTTTAATCATGTGTTGCCATTAGAGACTTGACTCAAAATGGTAGGTATTTTAATTTAGTTGCTTTTTTCCTTGCTGGGGTCTATTTAGAAATTGCACAGTGAGTCAAGCGGGCGATGCTTTCAGTTCCAGACAATGCATGCTAATGTTTACGTTTGAAGACCAATATACTTTCTCTTTCACGATGCCATCTGGCAGAGCACCCTGTATTTACAAATAGACTCGGAAGTCTACAACTGTCAGAATAATTAGCCCCTTGCTTGACACACAGAGATGAGGGCGCGTCCTGCATTCTTTCTTTGGCGTTTCACTAGTCTGGCGTTGTTGTTAAAATTACAGCTTGAGTTGTAACACTGCAACCCCGCCGCGCTAACCTACGGTGCCTTCTCCCTCGTCCTGATCTGTGCTTTTGCTTCTGTAGGCCATCAGTAGATGTGCTGCCATTTGTTACAGTGCTTGTCAGTGGCGTAGCTAGGCAGTTTGCTGCACCTGGCGGTCCCTGCCTTTACCGCCCCCCCGGCAGCACTGAAGAGTGGGGGGGTGCTGCCTGGGGCGCACTGCCCCACCCCCTTGCAACGCCACTGGTGGTTGTAATACTCACGACTTCAAACAAATGGCTCTCGAGGTATTCAGCCTAGATCAAAAAAGGAAAGTGTCCCTTTCTGCACAAAAACAATCATTCCTACAACACAGACACCCTTGCACCATGGTGCAAGGATGCCTTCGTTGGCACAGTGCAGCCATTTGTGCACCAGCACAGTGAAAGAGGACAAGAATGTGCCATATCTCAAAAATTCGGTGCATTCCTGCCCTTTTCTTTTGACACATAGCAGCACAGCAAGAAGAATTAAGGCGCTGCCCTGTGCAAAAATGTTGTGAGTGAGACCCTCAGTTTAAGAAATAGTTGTCTCTGATAAATACCACACCATTGGTATTTTATGGCGGGCATGGGACAGGGCCTAGCTTTCTTTTTTTCTTTAGCCAACTCATCCATTGACCTTTCCTTTCCTTCTCTTCACTTTCTATTACATTTTTTCTCACCTCAGCCTCTTCTTTTACTACGTCTTGTCTCTCTTCTTTTCTTTATTTACTTATCTCTATCCTAGCAAATATTCCTGTTAATCTCCTGCCTTTTGTGCGGTTCATCGCCCTCCGAACCACCTTCGAAAACTCTTAAGTTCAACATCCTGCTCTATAACTTCGACAGGTGCAGCACATAAAGCGTGAGAGCCATGATGGTTTCATCACATAATTCCTGAGCAATGAGACAACTGTCCAAAATGAATAAAAAACCGAAATAAATGCAGGTCAAACAGAAAAATAGCTACAACGAATTTGCTGGATAGTAGATTTTGCTTTCATATGTGTGACAAACAGGTGTGGTTATGAATGTACCTATTATGCAGGTACCTGAAGCTATTTCAGAAAGCAGGCTTTGTCAGAGGTTCACTACCAGATGAGTTACTTAGGGGCATATCTACAAGGGCTGGCGATAATTATCGCTCAGCGCTCTTAGCGTGAGGATAATTATCGCCGGCCAACTCTGAATTTTATCGCAGAGATAGCGTGCTATCAGCAACGCTTATCTCCAAAGCGATAAAATTCAGAGCGCAAGCTGCCAACTGTGCGATTATCGCTGGAAACCCAGCAATAATCGCACAACTTTTGGCGATAGCTTGCTGATAGGGCCACATATACTTAGCCATGATATCCACCTTCCATGGGATATCATGGCTAAGTCGGTTTCAAAGCAGGCGTAAGGAAAGTAGCGATAACAGAGGTTATCGCTACTTTTCCATTGTCGATATGATTCTTAGCGTCAGGCTTGATAGTGAGGAGAAATGTCGCTTAGCGACATTCTCCAGTTATTCTGTGGAGGAACGCCACTTTGCATCTCATTAGAGATGCAAGCTGAAGCGATAGAGGAAGGGCGAAAAGCATGGATTCACGCGTTAGCGTGTCCTCACTAATAGGGCGTTAAAATTATCGCCGCTTTTCGTCCGAAAACGGACGCTAAAGCGGCGATAATTTTATCGCCAGCCCTTGTAGATATGCCCCTTAGACGCTAGGAGAGAAGCAACGCTTCCTTAAGTACAGCTTTGTTGTCAGAGATTGAATATTGGTCCCCTTGAATGCTTTGTGTCACTGCTGCCTAGGCGACATTTGAGTTAGTGAGCATGAAAGAAAATATATAAACATTGTCACACTTTTTGTAGCAGGATTTAAAGAAGATATATTTGTTTCAATGCTTTGAGAATCAAGGACTTTTATGAGTTGCACACATTTACAAACGTTTTCTCAAATCCATTGGTCTGTGGAATCAACTTTGCCCTAGAAGCAGATACATCATGGCACAAGAATGTCTTTTCATTGTGTTAGAATGCCAAATCATTGATAACGAACTTTCTGATAGAGTGCCAACGAACTGTGACATCGAGCTCCTGATTCCACACATGAGAGTGTTGAAATCTTGTTTCCATCACATGAATATCATCGTTAGAAACCTCCATGTACCCCCTCTTGACAAAACTGAAGGCACAGATTACGCCTACCTACATCAACTGAAACATGCCCCATTTGACTTTTCTGTAGACTGCAATGGATCTGAATGCAGCTATTGAGCTGCTCATCAGGGTCTGCTGCCTTCAGCACATTTACTTTTATCACGAAGAGATGAAGGGGCATATTTACAGTAAAGTGGCCAAGCGTGTTGGACGCACTTTGGCGGTCGGGGAGAATGCAGACAAAGTGAGGGATTGCCGGCTGATTTATTGAGCTGACGCAGTAACCGTTCTAATCGGGATTTACGTGGTTGTAGAAACACACGAGGATGGAGACCCATTAAAGTGATACTAGGAGCGGGTGGTTCACCCTATTGATAGGGAGGTACTGTTCCCGGGGTGTTGGTATAGATATAGCGTGAGAGAGCCCTCTATCTGAGTCTTGAGGATCATTATTATATAACCCCTGTCCTGAAGAGGCCTAAGAAGAAAAGGCTGAAACGTGGTCACGTCGACACTTTTAAGGAGGAGTCTCTGGATTTATAGTGATCTCTGTAATTATGTGGTGTTACACTAGAGCTAGGCCAACTAGCTTATGAGCCTAATAGTGTTTCACTTGGACTATCTCCTAGTGGTTCGCCTAGAAGTATAGGGGGGGACACTATTATGTATATTTGTGTTTGGGTTATTGTTATATGTTTTTGTCTGTGTTTCTTTTTGATGCATAATGTATTGTGATATACGTCATTTGTTGTTTTTTTTTTTTTTTTCCCCCCTTTGAACAGGCGCCATTGTTTGTGATGTTATAAAAAGATTTTTGATATATCCATTGTGAATAATAATCATTTTAGAGAGGGTAATTAAATGTGCTCTACTCAAAAATTGTTTAGTATTGTTTCCTTGATACCATTCCTTTTGTATAAAACAAGCGTGTTGTTAAGCCAAGAAGGCTACCAGCACGCTTTGTCACTTTAGAAAGGCAGGGCTGCACCATATTTACTAGAATATGGTGCAGCCCTGCGTACATAGAAGTTGCAAAACTGCATTTTTTAAAAAAATGATTGTTTATGTGCAGGAAGGGGGACCGTTAAGTGGCTTAACGCTACATTGTAAATAAGGCGAAGCTCCTATCGCCACCACAACTTCACTAAAAGTGACATTGTGATGACGATATGGGCTTGTAAATATGTCCTGAAATGCCTTTTAGTGGCTCCTCGTATGAGATTAGACTGAATATATTTCTTACTAACCACCAATTCGTTTATGGTGTTGTCTCATGTTCACTCCTGACAAGTTTAACAATAATATCCTCAATTGCATACTCCTGTTTGCTCTACGTGGGCTGCTGATTTTTCAGCCCACCAGCTCAGCTTCTCAGGATCCACAACTGGTAGCGCATTTGCTTTTATCTTGTACAGATTAATTATCTTCATGTGTGCCACCATATTAGTTTCAAGACATTTTTTATTGTTCATCAGGTCTACTGTGAGGAAGTTCCACCTTTACTTGTGGCGAAATTCTGCCATTATCTTTTCAAGTGCACACAGCATCCCAGCTCCCACTGCTGCACTATTATTCCCTTTTCTCTCTGTGTTCTAAGACCCACTTCGCTTTGGGAAATGCATTAAGACATAGGACACCCTGCTATCACTCTCTCAGTGAGCCAGTCAATGAACTTCCTAGTGGCAGGAGACCCCTCTGGAGAACGAGTAGCCCTACCCATATTCTTACACAATAACAATATATTATGGGCCACAAAAGGAATATTATGGTACAGTATTTATATTTCCATAGTGAATCACAAATGAATGTTTGGCATATTTCAGATTGTTTGCAAATCACTTAGCAATTGGGTACGAAGTTCATTAAAACTCATTAAGCCACCACTGCATGTCATTTCCAAAAATATAAAAGTTTCTCTCTATCTTTTATCCTCTAAGCAACACTCTGGGAAAGACCAAACTGCTGAGTCTTCAAAAACGTGTCCATATTCCTGATCCAGGATTGCATCACCAAAGTAGAAGATCGTCTGCCTTCTACAGTAGATGTCAAAGACACACTTAACAGTGATGATCAATTCCTAACACCATTTGCGGTCCCCTGTTTCCCAGCTAATCAGGTAGCTGTCAAAACACCATCTAGGGTACAATCAAGTAGTCCACAGCATTAAGAAAATGAAATGCATTGACTCACAGACTTGAAGAAATGTTCTAAAAAGGCTTCTCAGTTACTCCCAGCGCTCTCCTAAAAATAGTTTTAAACACTACATGGCCAAAGTACTACCTTAATCTAATTATCATAATTCAATTATTGAAGTCAGCCTTCATCAGAGCAGTTCATCAGTGCATCAACCCATCTCATCCTCCAAGAAATTCATCAGATAGTCAGCAGTCATCAATAAACTCCTTAAAAGCAACTGTGAATAAATCAAACTCAATAGTAACCGAAATAAACGTTTCTCTGCACCACTCTCAATCAATTGAATGCATACAGGCCCATAGCCAATTTTTGTTTGAGGGGGGCTAGCCCCCAATATTGGCTTAACGGCTAGGGCGGTCGACCTCGAATCTGGGGAACCGGGTTCGGCAATGACGCTGAACATCCTGTGATACTGGGCAAATCACTTAATCTCCCCGTGCCCAACAAAATGAATGTGTCCTCATGTAACGCAACTGATGCTATGTAAAGCGCTCTGATACCTGACACCTTCGGGTCAAGTTCGCGCTATATAAAACTCCGTTAAAAAAACACACAAAAAATGTTCAGGCTAGTTGAAAACAAAATCTGTAACATCAGTGGGATTTCAAACAGCCGTGGCCTGTGCAGGTAAGAGCAGTGGGGCGGTGGGGCTGGCTGGGAGGGATTTTAACGGACGATGATGAGGGAAAATTAAATAAAGAATTAATTTTCTCTCGTCATTGTTTGTCGAAATCCCCCCCACCCGGCCCCAATGCCCCAACGCTCTTACCTGCACGGGCCGCAGCTGATTTCAAAGACCACAATACATTTTATTTTGTACGTTTTTGGATCAAGGTATTAGCAACCCTCCCTAGAGAACTTAAAATGCTTGAGATATAGTGTATTTGGGGGTTTACTTCTTAATAATATTTAAGGAACTTAGGATCACTAGCAAAATGTAATTAGGATTGATAACATGCTGGGTGAAGGTTTGGGGTTCCAACTTTAATTCTGTGTCAGGGTTGCTTGAGTTTCATCGACATACTATTTGTAGCCTGATCACATCATTGTGAATTTCCTACTACATCCAAAAATATGCTACGATCCAATCAATTACCTCTAGTACCTGTGCATATTCAGCATAAATCAAACATGCCTTTTCATCCAATAGCTGACAACATCATTGGTAATGCCCGTTAGGAGGCCACAATGTTTTTTAGTGAAAGCATTCACAAATCATATGTCTCCTAGCTATTAAGTTCAATTGGAAGGTGTAATTACCACATAATCTAGATACAATGACCAGGCAATTGGTTTGACTGTACAAAATATGAATCAAGCCCTTTCCATTTCACTGGAAAATTCAATGCAAAAATAAGGAGAAATATAATATTCCATCTTTCTCATACAAAATGTACATCAATGGGGGTTCACAAACCTTGCTATGCATCGATGTAGAAAGAATGCCTAGCAAACCTATGTTTGACATATACTATTCAAGAAATTAACATACTGAATTGCAGGGCTATATCTGAATGATTATTCTAAGGAGTTAAAAGCTGGAATGAGATAGCATGGTACTACCTGCCGGCCTAAAAATGGAACCACTACTACCTGAAACCGACTGTGTAAGCATTGGTCCTCTTCCACCTAGATGGAGGCAACACTCTGCTATAGAGTTTCCACAACACCACATTAGCACTTTTGAAAGACCCTCTATATGTGCAGGCGCATGTCAACAGGGTCCTGGTTAAAGTGAAAAACATCAAACTGACACCAAAGAAAATGGCCTGTCTCCCTATTCGAGGTCTGCATCATCTATGACCAACTGCATCACCTACAAGGTCCTTGGAAACAAAACCCCAGCATAACTTAGCCATATCAAGAGGCCAGCATCATACCAACAGACAGAACGGTGCTAGACTGGAAACAGTTGTAACCTGTGTTGTTACAATGCATCTTCTTCACAGTTTCCCAGTTGTCTGCTGCTCAGCCAGTTTGTGTTTGTGTGATGTAGTGGAATGTTGATGAGTGTATTGTTGATAAGAATGTCAGTTGGAAAGAGTGGGCTGAGCAGTGAGGATGCTGCTCCTAATGGGGTTATTTAGACTTAACATGTAACTAAGAGACTATCTTCAATAAATCTACATCTTGTAACCTATAAGACTCAGCTACCGGACATCTTGTGTTTACAACACTGACAAGGAGCGGAAAAGAAACCACACAGAAAAGGAAATTAAAGATAACGTCAACTAAAGAAACAAATAAAAGAGAGATTGAAGTTTTATGAAGAAAAGAGTAACACCCTGGAACCCCCACAAGTGTCTTTTACACCATACAGCCTGCAGTCAACAGAAGTCTTGAGCCTTTGAAGGGCTTAATTTGTAAAGGGCATGCTGATTTATTATGACTTTTGTGCCATCAAGGTTGGAGTTGGCATATACAGCATTTCATCGCTTTGGCAAAGACAGGCTGGTGGGAGTGAACAGGCAGTGCAGATGAACTATTTTTTTGAGTTTAAAATAATTTTATTTGATAACAAAAGAAGATGTAATACAATAATCAACACACATTTCATAAAGATAAATAGTATCACTTAAGCTAATGGAGGGAAGGAAAAGAGAGAAAACATAGGGGGACAGAAAGATGGGGGGTAGGGTAAGATCTCTTTAGGTCATCATAAGCATAAAATAATAGATATGCATAAAATATCCTACTACATTAAAAAATCTATAACCATAGGATACAAATATTAAAAGCAACAATAATTATAAAGTCAGGGAGGTTTGGATACTTCCTCAGAGTAGGGGTTATGTGCAGATGGTAGCATAGCTGATACGTCTAAGAATTCAGTAACGGGTAACCAAAGTATATCTCTTTTAATAGCAAGCGTGACTGGGTATACATAAGCCTTATCTAATCTTTGGTTGTAGCAAACTCCATACCACCATGCTTGAAAAGATACAGCAGAGGCGTCTTTCCATGATTTAGTGATTTGCTGAAACGCAACAGCTATAAGTAAATTAATAATACGAATATCAGGGATATGGGAGGACCAAACTTCAGAGATGCTACCTAGAAAAATATGGGAAAGCGAGAAAGGAATTTGAGTGTGAAAAATAGAATTAATTTGGCGCCACACTCAGGTCCAAAAAGTCTGAATAGTTGGGCATTCCAAATAACATATGCTTGAGATCTGCGAAGAGGGCAGTACAGGACCAACACGTAGAGGGATGGCAGGGTCAATAGTATGTAATTTAGCTGGAGTAATGAGAAGTCTATTATAGATAAAAAACTAAGTTTGAGTAGTATTGGCTGCTCTAGAAGACTTCCTTATTTTAGTCCAGATCTTATTCCATTTTGAAATAGGAAAAGATTCCCCCAAATCAGATTCCCAACTACATTCCACCTGTGATTTGTCACGAGTATTAGGGATGTCCATTAAATTCTTATAAATTAAAGATGCGGAGGGAGAGTTACATAAAAACGATTTTGTGATAGGAGGTGAAGAGGTGAGTATGTGATCAGATGATAAAGTGTTATAAGAGGTTTGAGCGACTGCAATCAGAGACATATATTTGGATTCGTATGAAGAGGGAAGAGAAAAGCGGGATTGCATTGTTGAAAAAGGAAGACAAACACCATCCTGAAAAAGTTGAAGAGTCCACTTAAGGCCATGAGATAACCAATCTTTCCAGAAAATAAACCTGTTATTGAGTTTGATATTTTTATTATACCAAATCGATGAATTTAAGAATTGTGTGCGATCATCTTGAACAGAAGAGAAGAGTGGATGGAAGATAGTACGGGCGTTTTTGAGGATAGGAAAAGATAGCGAGATAGGAGTATGAGAAAGAGAGACTTATTCTTCAAAAGAAAAAGGGTGAAAAGAGCATTTTTCAATATCTACCCACAGAGGGTAAAGGTTAGAGTCAGTTGCGTTATCAGATAGTAGAAAAGATGACTGTTAAAGAAAAAATGCAGTGTGATAGGAGTGAAAATCAGGAAAATTGACTCCACCCATGTGTTTAGGTTTTTTGAGTTTACAAAGAGACATTCTAGCTGTTTTGTTCTGCCATAAAAATTTCAAAAGAATACTATATATGTTTTTTAGAAAAGTTTAGGAATATTAATTGGGATATTGGATAAATAAAACAGTATTACCGGCACAAGCATCATTTTTATAGAGTCAAGTCTACCCCACCAGGATAAAAATAACGGATGCCAGCGTGACGTGGAAGAAGTTAGAAGTGATAATAATTCTTTAAAATTTGAAACAACCGTATCTTTAATAGAAGGATTAAACCATAGTCCAAGATATTTCATTTTAACTGGATTCCAGTGAAAGGAAGAAGATGAAAAGTCAGCATGAAAGCAGAATTTGTTTAGGGGAAGAATTTCGCACTTGTCAGCATTAAGTTTGTAACCTGAGACAAGAGTGAAATTGTTTACCTCTGAAAGAAATGCTGGCAAGGACGTTTGTGGTTTGGAAATAAATAATAAGATGTCATCTGCATAGACAGAGCGGTATATTCACAAGAACGTGTGATAACTACCGCAAGAGTAGCGTAACACAACTTTCAATAACGCAGCCTATCACGGGAAAATAACCCCGTGTCAACGTGGAATTCACAACAAGGCGGTACCATGCGATAGCCACCAGATAACATTGTCAAATGTCAGCGTAAAAATCAACGCCACGCCCAAAAAATGCGAAACGCGAGAAATCATGCGATGAGGCCAATCGCGGTACAGAAATCAGCGAACACCAGCCACAGGCCTGTAAATCCCACGCGGCCGGCGGGAAAAAGCACAATAAAAGAAAGAAGAAAAAAAGCCCAAAAACTATTCAAACTGCGTAGCAACATGGATGCACCCGGACCGAGTGCAGAGGACAAGCCGAACACCACAAGCCCTACGGAGGACCAGCCATGAACCCCGCTTTCGGGGAAGGGCAAGGACAAGAGGAAGAGGAAGACCGGGTACAGTCCGCAGGAAGACCAGATCATCGTCACGGGGGTGACCGAACACCATCAACAACTGTTCGGCACCTCCACTGCGGCACTGGCAACCCAAACCGAAATATGGCAGGCTATCGTCACCGAGGTCAATGCAGTCGGAGTGTCCAGGAGGTCACTGGAGGAGGTCAAGAGGCGCTGGCATGAACTGAAAAGTCAGACCAAACATAAGCTCGCCGCCAACAGGGAGGCAGCAACGGCGACTGGAGGTGCGAGCCCTGCGACACAGGAGGAGCTGGATGAGCTGGAGCAAATGGTGGCCACAGTCAGCAGTGAGGAGATGGTGGCAGGATTGGGGGGCCTGGACACAGCACGATACGACCTGACCCAACAGCAGCAGGGTGAGTAACCACTAGGGACGGGGGACGGGGGGAGATGGGCACAATGGCACACATGCACAATTACGCGCAGCACACAGCACACCCACAATGACCGTGGAACATGTCCCTGAATGCCTTGGCACACTGCAGCACACATAGAAACGCCAAGTAGGCCCCCATCCACAATGTGCACAGAGAGCCCCCCCATCACCAATATCACAACCGACCCATGCACATGTGCTGAATCCAGCAAAGCAGCTGCTTCGTGACCCACACTGACTATGCAAGTAACACTGCATGTCCGGTAGCATGGCAGCTGCCCCAAAAAAATGACATGGCCCACAAAGCGACATGGAGGTAGCCAAGTGCGGATCACATCCGTAAAGGAGCAGGTCACACTCCGACGTGTCCACGTGCACCCACAACCCATGCCTTACAATACACGCAGCAGACGAACAATGCACCAGGCCACAAAAACAGTCCGCGAGCACACATGACCCAAGTTGAAAGCAAATTAGGCCCCGAAAAGCACACAATTCAAAGGCACCCCGCCTCAAAGGGAGAAGGCTACATGAAATCAGAGCTGCAGGTGCAACTCACCCACAATGCAGCACACACACATAGCAATCACAGAACATCAGCAATGAAGGCAATGTGGTACAAAGTGCAACACCAGCACCACAGGACAGAGCTCACAACAGGTTCCGCTCGTGCGTAGTAACTGTCCACCCACATCTGGCATTGCCTGACACTGTGTGATGATAATGTACGGGTACTACCACACATCCATCATGTAGTCGAAAAACACACTGACTGCCATCAAATAGCCAGCACCCCCAAACAGTCCCAATGTACATTGGTATGCAGTCTGAATGTATACATCTGCAAATCATCACCATACATGTGAAACACTGTTAACCTGCATCTCCCCTTTACATTGCAGAGGGACAAACAACACCCCCTGCAGAGCACACCACACATCCCACCATCGATGATGAAGAGGACAACCTGCACATATGTCAAGACACCCTCCAACGGATGTTGGACAGCCTCTGCACCCCACCCCCAGGAGCAGGCCAGCTGCCTCAAGGTGACCCCACCACCTGCACAGACCACACAGCAGGAAACACACACCACCACGGCTGTATCCCAGGACACCCCCGACCAATACATGGAATTCCAACGGCGTGTGTTGGGTTGCCAGGTGGAGTTGGCTCATCAGCTGCAGGTGGGTTTCGAGCTCGTGGCAGCCAAACTCGATGCCATACGTGGGTGTCTGAGTCCTATCAGGGACCACGTACAGTCCCTATCGGACACCCCCTGTACGCACCATGCTCCGCCACAGACCTTGGCTAACCTCGCTGGTGCATGAGTCTAATACAAGCACTGTCTGGTCAGACAGGCACCAGCCATGACAGCACAGAATTGGCACAGATGCGGAAGGCAATGGACACCATGGAGCAGATGCAGGCTGGAAGTATGTCTGCCACGGCTGGACACCAGCGAGCAGTGGCTGGGAACAGCAACGCCCTGCAGTACTCCAACTTGCCATTGCTGTCACTGAGCCGTTTCCAGATGACTGCAGCGGGAACATCGACACACACAGCTCCGACCCCTGATGTGTCCGTGGCACACTGTGATGCTGCCCCATCACCTACGCAGTCTGATGTGTCAGGGGCACACAGCGATGCAGCCATCACCCCGCCACACACACCGGACACATCGGACACAGAACCTGTATCAGGGGAGTGAGAAGGGGATGGGAACTACTGTGTGAGGAAGGAGGCAGTAACATCCATCACCACCATATGGCCTGTCCCTGCCTGCTCATGACCTATGCATCATGCCCTGGGAAATACCTCCTACTGACCTCCGGAACACCCTGCGACATTCACCCGGACCCCGACATGGACTGCCATTTCTTCCCCGCTGGCCAATCACACAGCAATCCTGCTGCGGACTGCACTCTCCCTCTTCCCAATCACTGTGCAATCCCCAAAGGACTCTGGTTGGCCCACCACTGGGCTTCCATGTGATGTGGGCTTGGATGGCCAGGTACAGCTCCAGCTTCGTCAATCACCTGAATGTGAATAAAACATTCTAAATCACACAGATGTGTCATCACTATGTTCACTCACGTATGGAAGTATGGCTGGATGTGGGGACGATGATTGCACATGAAGGTACACCCTGGTAACTGACATCTATGCGCATGTCTATCCCTGAGACACATGGCCAATTGGATAACTGTGAAGGTGAGTACTAGCTGTGTCCCCATTGCACATCAACAGCAATCTCACAACACCCCAACATAGGCACACGTCCATGTGTTGAATAGGGCCGTGTGTAGGAGTCACCAAAATGGTGACAGGCCAGGAGTGGTATCCCACACCACGTGTGACAGCAGAACTTCACGTGCATACCGACTTACACACATCTGTGTGGACACAATCTGTTGTGATGTATGACATTGCTCCACATGGTCAGAGGTTGGACACCATACACACATAGCTGGAGTCATGTAAGTGCACATGTCATCCAGCGCCTATCCAAAAGCAATGTCTGGCTCACAGAGGCGGAGCTTGCCAAAGGGACACCCCCCATTGCACATGCATCAGTCGGTTCCTCCCTGTGTTGTGACGAGGCTCATTGTGGCACACGAGTGGACAATCTAAACAACACACCTCACAGTTAGACACCAGTGGAGTGTCATAGGCTTTATTGGCATGTGCGTGTCAGTACGGACGAGGCAACGGCCACAACAGGCAGGGACATGCTTAAGACACTTACACGCAGCATGGGTACATGTCGAGGTTCAGATGATGGTGGGGCTGAAATGGACAACATTCATCACGGATGGCAACGCTCACAGCCCACCTTGCCTTGCTGGACGAGTCATGTGTTGTTTGGCATCTGCACATTGCCCCGTGTGAGGGGGCACGATTCACTGCACGTGGGGTCTGCATGGTGCTCTGCCTCCGGGGTGCGCCCATTGTCTGCTCTGCCGACAGTGATCAGGTGTGAGGGTCCGACAGGTTCACATGTCGTGCTACATTGCCATGTGTGTGCTCTCACCCAGCAGTGTGTCCGAATTGACAATGTTGCCAGACGACGCTGTGTTGCTCCGACCATGGACCTGCGTCGCCTTGCACCGGTGTGTGTACACACGCGTTATTCCACGCACATGCATCCAGAGCCCGAACGTTGGCAGGCATGTCCTCTGTTGTGGTGGGATATGTGAGCAATCCCCACGATGCAACAAGTTGTTGGGCCATGTGCTGTGGGTGGCAATCGGATGTGGCTGCAGGAATGTAGTTACTCGTCCATGAATGCCCGTGCAGCTTCATGTGCAATGTGTTCCAATAGTACGTCGTTGTCGTGTTCAAGGAACACCAGGGCGAGCCAGTCCATTAGGTGGTCCGGGCAGGTGTGCTCAGCCCACGCCACCTCACCGATCCGCAACACAGCCCAATAGGGGAGCGCCTCGATGTGTTCACTGCACACGAGAAATTGTGCTATCTCCCATGCACAACCAGTAGCGGTCCGTGGTAGGAGTGCCGGCCGGGCGGTGATGTGGGCGGGGGAGGGGCAGGGTGGGGGGTAGTAAACTACGGATTACGGCCGAATACAGGTAAGTAAACATTTAAATAAATAAAACGAATTTCGTTGCGCGCACTGCATCACATTTGGCGATGCAGCGCTCACAACGAAATTGTGGGTGGAGATAAAGAATAAAAATAGTTGGTGCAATTTGGGAATAAGAAGTTGGGAAAAATATGTGTAAAATTCAATAGTGAAACCATCCGGTCCTGGGGCTTTCCCCTTTTTAATAGACTGAATAGCGGTAAGGATGTCAGAAGGTTGAATAACAGCTTCCAAAGAAGAGAAATCTACCTCAGGAGAAGAAGGTGGGGAAATAGAGGATAAATCTTGAGTAATATCAGATTGTAGAGAAGGAGATTCAGGAGTATAAAGATGTTGGTAAAAATTAGTAAATTCTAAAAGAATGTCCTCATTCTTATGAACCATAGTATTGGTTGAGGTTAAAATTGATTCAATTTTAGTGCGTTCTTTTTTGATCTTAAGATAATTGGCAAGAAGATTACCAGCTTTGTTTTGAGCACTATAATATTTAGCACTAGACTTAAGTAAATATAAATTAGCAGATTCAGTTGAAAGTTTATTAAAAGCAAATTTGGCCTTAATAAGTTCACTCAAATTAAAGGGAGCCCGTGTAGAATAATAAGAGTGTTCCAGTTGTGTTAATACGTGAGTTAAGTAATTGTTTGGTTTGAGAGGAAGATTTCCGCTTCTGGGCAACAAACGAAATAATGAAGTCTCTAGAGGCAGCTTTAAAAGTGTCCCAAATAAGTTGAGGAGAGGTATAAGGAGATGTATTTTCTATAAAAAAGGTGTCAGCAAATTTCTGAAATGCAGGTGTGAATTTAGGATCCAAGAGAAGGGAATTATTAAATCTCCATCTCCGAGTTCCTTAAATGGGGGGAGTAAGTCCAGATCTAAGGATACAGGGGCATGGTCTGAAATTAAGATAGATCCTATGTCAGAATGGGAAAGATGTTGGGAAAGGGCTTTAGAGATAAATAAGTAATCTATACGTGACTGAGAGGAGTGGACCGGAGAGAAGTAAGTATATTCTTGGAGAGTGGGGTGACATAATCTCCAAGCATCAACAAGGGATCTTTGAGTTATAGTAGAAGTAAATTGAGTGTGAATGGGAGAGGGAATAAATTTGGAATTAGAATGTCTATCTATAAAAGGATCAACAACCATATTACAATCTCCACCAAGGATCAGATAGTCATCAGTATATGTCATCAATTTAGAAAAAATTTGGGGCCAAAAGAGCTTATCAGGAGTAGTGGGTGCATATAAATTAAGAATGTTCAAAGGGATTTTATTAATTAGTAAGGAAACAGAAACCCATCTACCATCAGAGTCTGTATCTTGGTGCATAAGTTGGATATCTAAACGTTTATGACAAAGAATAGCTACACCATTCCGTTTTCCAGAACCAGGGGATGCAAAAACATGACCCACCCATTAACGTTGAAGCTTAGCTATCTCTTTACTTGTCACATGAATTTCTTGCAATAAAACGATATCACCTTTCAACCCAGCAATATGTGATAAAACCCGTTGTCGTTTTATGGGAGATCCAAAACCTTTAACATTCCAGGATATAACTTTTAACGACATCTAAAAATACAAACAATTAAAAGAGCTTGATATGAAAAAAACTACATTTTAGCAAAATACAATAATGCAATATAAGTAACTTTCCCCCGTAAGAGGAAACCAATAGAGTAACAGTATAAATAAAAGAGGATATAAAGTAGGAAATATAGCCACAAAAGATTGAGTACCAAGTGATAGTGCAAAAGAAAGAGGGAGGCCAGAAAAAAGAAAGGAAAAGGAGAGAAGAGAGGGATAGAAAGGAAAAGTTGAAAAATACATAGAAAGATGAAAAAAGCGAGCCAGGAAAGAGAAAATATGATAGAGGAAATACTTTGGAGGAAAAACAATACAGAGAAAAAATAAATAAAGAAAGACAAAAGGACATACCACGAACAAATAATGAACATGAGGGTGGTGGAGCCACATAAGGAAGACGGCACGGTCAGGCGGGAAGCCCCAGGACGGAGACGGGAAAGGGAGACACCATCCAGGCGGCAAAAGGAATCACATATCGGAAAACCACGACAATCTGCACCTGATAGTAAAAAAGAAAATGGTTATAAGAGGTACAACAAAACACCAATAAACAATATCAATAGAAGTAAAATGTATATATTAACAAACAACAAGAGGCACAACAAGGGAACAATAGAAGATAACAATATAAGTAGAATACAGATAATAACAAACAATATCAAACAACAAGGAAACAATCAAATCATCGATGAACGAGAGACATCCATGTTTTCTTCTCTGCAGTTATCTAGGAAATGTTGTAGGCGAGTAGGATCTTCATAAGTGGTGGTTTTATTGTTGTAAGTCACTTTCATAAGGCAGGGATGGAACAAACCATATCTAGCGTTCAAATTACGAAGAGCAGGTCGCATGTCCAAATTTTTTTTCCTTCTATCAGCTGTCGCTTTGGCATAGTCCTGAGCGAAGAAGAGACTGGATCCTTGCCAGGAAATGTTCTTTTTATGTCTGGCAGCATGTAATACCTTAAGCAAATCGGTGCATTCCAAAAAATATAGAATAACACCTCTTGGTTTGGTTGAGGAGGAAGATGAACGCGGGCTTTGACCCAAGCGATGAGCTCTCTGGATATTCAATTTTGGAGTGTTAGGAAAACCCAAAAGATGTGGGAGAAAGGATTGAAAAAAGGAAAGAGGCTCTGAACCCTTGAGACCTTCTGCAAGACCATAAATGCGCAGATTGTTGCGTCGATTACGATTCTCCAAATTTTCCACTTGCTGTTTGAGGTGAGAAATCTCTAGTTGCATAGAAGGCATTTGATTGGTGATAGCCTGAACAGAGTCAACTCGTCTTTCCAAGTGATGAACATTTTGTTCTATATGTGACCATTTGTCCTCGAGACCTTGGAGACGGATATTAGTTTCCTCCATGTAAGGCTTGAGAGCACGTAGTTCTTCAAGAAGTAGCTCCATAGAGATTGGTGTTGGAGAAGTGGAAGGAGAAGGTGGGTCCTTCTTGACATGTTTGCCTGACACAGTGGATGAGGTAGGCGCCTTTTTTGATGACGATTTAGAGGTAGTGTGAAGTATAGTAGATGACGCGCCACCAGAGGCAGAATGACCAGAGTCTAAGTCATCCATATTTTCCTGTAGGATACTAAAGGGATTATAGTCCTCTAAAGCGGAACAATCAAGAGGAATACCAGTACTTCGGGTAGAGCGAGCAGTTGCCTTGACGAACGCAGCAACAGGAAGATCCTTATGAAGTAAAAGACGCGTTTAGCTTAGTAGAGACAGAAAGTCAAAAAATACCTCAGGAAGCAGCTACTGCGAAAGACGTCGAGTTCCCAACATTAGTCTTCATCAGAGAGCATAAATGGTGAAAAATAGGCAAAACATGGCTAAAATGGAGAATGCAGCATGAGGAAAAAAAAGTCAGGTGGCGAAAATATGAGAAACAAAATGGCGGCCGCAACTAATGAGGCATGACCGAGCGGGAAGAAAAAATACAAAAAACGCTCACCCAAGACATATGTAGCGACTTCAATGAGCACAGCAGCAGTCCATAGCATTCACCAGTGAGTATAAATGACAATAATAAGGCAAAACATGCCTAAGTTGTAAAATGCAGCATGAGGGAAGTGTCCGGGCGGCGAAAGCGTAAAAAACAAAATGGCGGCCGCAACTAATGAGGCGCGGCCGAGCGGGATGAAAAAAGCACAAAAACGCTCACCCCGGACACATGTAGGCACTTCTATGGGCACAGCAGCAGTTCCTGAGTGCCAGCGTGTGGTTTATGAGGCTGGAGAACAAGTAGGACCGCCAGGAGGAGATCCGTCCCCCACGGAGCTCTACGCGAAGGCGGCCATCTTCACAGGCGCCGAAGCCACCAAGTGCAGATGAACTATAATGCAGCATCTGGAATAGGAGTGAACCAGCAGTGAGCTGCATCAGCCACTTGAAGCACTGAAGTGCAACTTTATGGTACACTGTGAGTAACAGTAATGGTTGGGAGCACAAGCTTGTGGATATCTGAGGCTTGCCAGCGCTGTAAAGCCTCTGGATTTTGGAACCAACTGGGTTGAGACTGTTTCATTTAGCGCTTAAAGTGCCATGCTGTGAGTGTAGGTGAGCACATGGTAACATTATGTAGTGGCTTAAATATAACCACCACAAGACTGCAGTGCCGTTGTGCAGCAGGAGCATGCCAGAACTCACCAGCATTGCCATGGGAAGTGTCACGCACATGAAGAGAGTGACCAGGGCATGAATTGATGCCAGGTGTGCGTGTGCTTACAACTCAATGACAGAGCATGAGTAATGCTGTGTGTGCTCACCCCAAGATAGCCAATCACGTGGGTGTTGGTTGCCTGGGTTGTTAAAGTTACTGTGACAACGGGACTGAGTGAAGAGACACTGCATATGGGTGCAGGCACCGTATTGTTGTGAAAGCCCCCGAACGTTATAGTAACAGCAGGACAGTGGAGGAGGCACCACACATGTGTGCCAGGACTAATCTTAAGGAACGTGCCAAGCTGCTGCATTGCGCAGTAGCATATGAGGAAAACACACAATTCAGTCCCTAGTTGTGCATCGGAGCACTAATCATCGGGCGATATGGAAATAACCAGGCCATTTGGGGTAAAAGGCCGCTTTATTGGACAGGTATGCAGTTTCATTTTTACAACAATATAACAAGGCCTCACTAATACACAGTCAATATCCTAACACTCACCCCCGCCCTTAAGTGATTCCCCGCAATTAAAACTTTCAAAACATTGTTCTAAGCAACCATCCTCCCCACCCCCTTTCTTTCATCCCCTGCCTTCCTCCTGCCTCATTCCTCGCTCCCCTGTTTCCCTCTGTCCGAAGCTACTCCGAATGCACCCAACCCTTCCTGCCTGTCTCGATCTCCTCAAATTCTGCCACCTGTCCAAGCGACAAGTACCCTTTAACGAGCTTCCATAAAAACAATTGTTAAAACCCAAGATGGAGTAATTAGGGAGGGTGGGAGGGACAGCTTTTGAAAAATGTACCCTACCTCACCGCCTAACTCCTGCCTCCCTTAACGCCCGCCAAAAATCGCGTTCTAAGTTCTAGATTGCGGGCCGCTAATCACTGTGCACCTGTCCTGGGCCGTACCAAACCGCTCGAAGCTGCCCGGGGGTGGACATTCTGCGAATGCCACCCCCAGGAGCCCTCTTCGGGCGATATGGAAATAACCAGGCCATTTGGGGTAAAAGGCCGCTTTATTGGACAGGTATGCAGTTTCATTTTTACGACAATATAACAAGGCCTCACTAATACACAGTCAATATTCTAACACCCACCCCCGCCCTTAAGTGATTCCCCGCAATTAAAACTTTCATAACATTGTTCTAAGCAACCATCCTCCCCACCCCCTTTCTTTCATCCCCTGCCTTCCTCCTGCCTCATTCCTCGCTCCCCTGTTTCCCTCTGTCTGAAGCTACTCTGAATGCACCCAACCCTTCTTGCCTGTCTCGATCTCCTCAAATTCTGCCACCAGGAAAAAACCCTGCACAGGCGTTTTTCCTGACACCGCCCCCCCCAGGTTTCTTATTTGAATAAATTATTTACATTTCTCGTATAGCAAGCCGTTTTTTCTGCACCTTCAAGTTACCTAAACTAACTGACTTTATAAGTACTCTTGAAAAGCATGCAGCCAAAACAGCTGACCCCAATTTGTACCAACTCTGAGTCACTGAAAAAATTTGGAGCTGTCGCCAAAACAGCCTGCCTTTAACACCATGAATTTAATTCTACTGAAACTGCTTACTTCTCTTTTATATTCAATATATATAATTCATTGCCTGTAAATGAAAAGTGAACGCCAATCTGGCGAAAAAATTTAAAATCTTCTTTGGTTATGTCATTATGAGCCAACCAACTTACCCCTTTGATGCTTCAGAAAACGATGTAGCTCTCTATTAACCTTTCTCCTAGCCCTTTCCACCACCATGAATTTCTCTGCTCCTCTCTACACCCTCCTATGGACAGGCACTGTTAAATCAATTTTGTTTTGGGCCAAGATCTTACGATTAATTCTAAGTCGGATTTCATTTCTATTATTACACCTAAACCTGACAGCTGAACTACATCATTTTCTCCCAAATTAATAAGTAAAACATCAGGGCATCTTCTTACTGATAGTAATTCACTTAAACACGGCATCAACTGTCCCCAATTCATGCCTTCTCTGTCCCACCAATCAATTCTTATTAAGTCAGAACTGAAACCTAGAATCCATCCAAAATCTCTTTTTTCAACTTGTTTCGCCGCCCACTTTGCAAAAGAGTGTCCGATTATCCAACTGTCACTAGAGCCACAGGAGGTCCCGAATTATGACCTAGAAAGAAACATAATGTTAATTTGTGTAATAAACTTATAAAACTTCTAAATTTCTAATATATCTTAAACAGCAATCAGAAGACCAATGACCTAAGCTCTTGACCTCTATAAAGAAGAAACCCAACCTAGCTGCTTCAGAGGCGGCGCCTATTCTGAAAGAATGTGTGCCGAAATTATAAGGATTCTCTCTCAACCTGCACAATGCCTATCTCATTATTGCTAACACTTGATATGCCTTTAGGCGCGACTCATCTTGGTGCCTGAAAACGAATTCCGCCGCAGCACCTCCTGCAGCCTTGAATTCCAACCAAACTTACATAGGGCATACGAACCACCTAACTTTTGGATGAACGCCTAAGCTCCTTTACCCACCTGGTCTGTTTTGGACTTTTCAAGGAAAATTAGGCTCACGAACGAATTTGCCTCTTTTCTTTTGTTTTGCCCAACCTTGCAAAAGCCACCTTCCCAACTCGCCGGCTGATGGCTCGTAACCCCAAAAGAATTTCCCATACCCATTGAGGTCTGCCAGCTTCCCAGCCAGTGCAGTAGCTGAAATGCTACTTCCTATGTTAGCCATAATGAATTGAAAAAAGTCCTCCCTACATTTTATAGACCTTTAGCACTATAAGCTCTATAACAAGCGCCTGATGTTAGAAATTCTGACCCTGCTCTTCGGTAAGCTATTCTAGCGCTGACTGCAGGCGATTTTTTAACTAGCTGCTGCATTTTAACTCTGTTAATTCCCATACCTCTTGCGAAACCTGAGTTTTTGCAGATCTGTTCCGGGCACCAAACCTCGGAATCTCTGCCACTGGGAACAAGATAATGCATCTGCTACATTCTTATCTGCTCCTGGAATATGCATTGCTTTAAAAATTATGTTATGCATCAGATAACCTAACATAACTCTTTGCAGTAATTTCAATATATGTTTATCTTTAGCTTTCTGGCCATTGATCGAATTCACCACTGTTCTGTTATCAATATATAAAATGACCGTCTTATTTGCTAGTTTAGCGCCCCAAACAGCTAGGGCTACCAATAAGGAAAAGAACTCAAAAAATGCTATGCTTCTCAAACAGGGGATCCATTCTCTAAGTCCACCCACTTGATAACTTTTCTATATCTTCTTCTTATAAAATTTTGCCATTAAACACATGCCGCTACAACAGTTAACTAAAATATTGTTCTGACTATAAGTCGAGAAACTTAAAACAGGAAAACTGTCGCCTAAACAGCCCGTCAGTTAAAAACATGCATTTAGTTCTAAAAACGACTGATAACTTTTCTTTTATATTCAGAATATATAATTCAATACCTATAAAAGAAAGGTGGACCCCATCGGAAAGTTAATTTTGGGGACGATTTAGCGTGCTCCAAAAGAACTATGATGATTTTTTTTATATAATCTTGCCTTCATTTGAACGGTATCTATCTCAATGCCCAGGAAAAACTAAAATTTTGCAAGACCTTCCGCCTTTTCAGCTACCAAAGGTACCCCAAGATTCTTAGACAGCAACTCAAAGCTCTGTAAAGTTCTTTTGCATTCTTGTGTACCTTCCGCACCAATAACTAGAAATCATTCAAATGATGAGGGACCTTAACGTGTCCTGATCAGAATGAAAAACACCACTGGATAAATGAGGTAAATGCTTCGAAAAGATTGCAGGAAATGGCACAACCCATAAGTAACACCTTTGTCTACAAAAAACTGCTCTTCAAAATGAATGCCTAATAACCAAAATCTAAAGGATGACCGGTAAAAACCTGAAGCTGATTTTATATTGCATTTGGCTAATTCCGCATTAGTGCCCACTTTTCTTATCAGGGCCAGGGCTATGTCTATTGATGCAAATTAAACAATGGTGTTGGATCATCCTCGATTTCCCTTGTTGTTTTCTTATGAATTACTCCCAATGGGGATACCATGAGGTCAGATAGCGGCCCTGAAGAAAAGGGGGCCAGCCATTCATCTTTCTGAAACTTCTGCCAATAGCTTCTGTCTTTACTACTTGAGGATGCTCATTTGCTTACTTCAGATTTTTAGCGAATCTACGACACCTGGGTCCCTGTTAGCCCAATCTGAAACCTTCTTTAAATCCCCGTTCCAGTCTAGCTGCTTCCTCTCTGTCTGGGTGGAATTTTAACTAAAAGCTTACATTTTCAATGACAATTGGCGTAAAAGCCTTTGTAACCAGGCTGAAATGCATTGCCCCTCCCTCTGTCTTGACACCCAACTTCCCCAATTTGCTTGATCCCCGAAGCACTGCAATATGACATGCTTACCCCCACATTTAGAGCACTCATGTTTCTACCTGCAAGTGTTCTTTTGGCAGTAACCTCTATTGAAGTTCAGCAGGCACTTGAATTAGCTGTATGTGTTTTTTTTCTAAAATCCCACCCCTCCCGAGGTGGGTTTAGCAAGAAAAGGCCGATGGGAAACTGCTAGGCCAATAGCATTGTGTATTGTAGGGAAGGCCTTTTGTGGGTACCTCCACTGAACCCAAAACTCATTATCAAAATCGCCCCAAAGTTTCTCAGAAATAAGGACCTATCTAGCTCGGAAATTCTTCATCATAATGAAGCCAAGCGAAACCCCAAAATTCAGTATACGCTTTCTTAATAGTGTCCATGTATTTAAAATTGTTACTGCTCTTTCAGAAAAAAGTTTGCAATAGGCACTTGCGAATATTAAAATTGTCGATGTCCACGAATCAATATTAGTAAGTACCCTTGGCCTTTCCGCTAACTCCCACGCCTCCTCCCTAGACCCCAGCTTTGATTGAATTTCCCTGTGAAGTAGCTTAACACATCCACGAAATCTCCCTTCCATATTTTTTCCTTAGTCGCTTTGTTCAAATGAGCACCAATGGCATAGAAAACCCCATATACAGCAGGCATTTTGAACCTTCATTTTTTGGATTTCTCTTCTTCTTTATCATCTGCCTGCAAGAACCTTCTCCCTGAGCTATGTCGGCACAAGCCCCATTCACCTGTCATCTTGCTTTGATACCTCTTTTTTATTTCTTTCGCTTATCTCAGTCTCATTAATCAAAAAATTCAGTCCCCATAATTATCCGACACATTAGATTCTAGCCTCACCGTTTTCTTAAGGCATACTCTTTTACTTGACTCCCTTCCCGGAGACTCACCTGAACCCATTCTGTTGCCCGCATCCATTGCTGATCTTTTTTATTTTCTCCCAATCTCGACATCTTGTTGGCCAAAAAAGAATAACCTTTCTCCTTATCCTGAAAAATATAATCTTTGGACACATTTTTAAAGGTCCCCCCCACACAGTTCTGTTATCAACCCCAGCAAAAATCCCCTTCGTCGTCATCATAAAATTTCCCCTTCTTCAAAATCGTTCCCCTCTTTGTCAAACTCTACCACCCCTTCAAATTGCTCCTTATTGATCTTGCTCCTACCCGAGCGTTCACCGTCCTCCACACCCCATCAAATACAATCAATTGTTCTTGAAAGTTGTGAAGAACGCTTAGACTCCGACTATGGGAAGATCGCATAAAATCTTCCCTCTCCTCTGCCTGAGTGCCGCAGGACGCTTTTTACCTGACCATGAAGTTCTTGCTGCCCATTTTGTCTTTTTGCAGCGTTTTCCCCGCGTGGGTCAGCAAGTCGCTGAAACTTGCTGACGGAAGAACTTCTTTTTCTCTTGGCTATGCTAATTTTGCCTTTCTATCTACTCTGTTAGGTACCCCAAAACTACTACCCTGAAGCTACAGCTGACTTGGTATCCTTGCTAAGTGCTGCATAACTCTTTTTTCTAAAAAGTTCCCTTCTCTTACTGACTTACTCTGGGTATCTAATTCCCCTAATTCATCTAAAAAATAGCTGTTCGCCTCAGCTTTGATTAATTCAGGCTGTGAATAGCTTGGTCACAAAATGTGCTCACCCAATACACTGCATACCATAGGGGATAGCAGCATCTCCTCAGTATTTGCCACCTGGTCGCTCTCTATCATTTTAAACGATATTCCCAAATTCCCAAATAAAGGGATACTTCGTTATTTAGCCACCTTCTTTTTCCCTCTAGTAAAATTATTTGCAGAGCTATAATTCAATAACTGCCCACCAGAGAGCAAATTTGAGCTCTTTCGCATTTTGGGAAATTCACCTTCCCTTGTTCTGTCTCATTTAAGGAGCTTGTCACCTCAATACAAGCTGCCTTCAGTCGCGCGTGTGTGCTCCCGACCAATCCCTCTCCTCGCAGTTACTGCTACACTTCTCAAGGAGGAGGTAAGAGGTGCCTTTCAAACGGTAAATGAGCCCGTCTCCCTGTGCTAGCTGACTCGGGGGAGCTGTATGGAGAAGAGCAAACTATTAACAGCTGCGGATAAGCCGGCAGCCGAAAAGCACTATGGGCGCTCAAAAACCAACCCAGGCCTGCGACAGCATCCTAGGCTGCAGCAAGTCCTCCCTTCAGCATCACATAAAGCCTTAATGCCTCCCCCACAGCCGCGGCTGACGCTGTCATCGACCGCATAAATTAAATATAAAGCAGCGCAACGGACAGCTTTTAAAAAACGTACCCTACCTCACCGCCTAACTCCTGCCTCCCTTAACGCCCACCAACGGTCGCGTTCTAAGTTCTAGATCGTGCGCCGCTAATCACCGCGCACCTGTCCTGGGTCGTACTAAACCGCCCGAAGCTGCCCGGGGGTGGACATTCTGCGAATGCCACCCCCAGGAGCCCTCAGTAGCGCAACTCCCGGCAGATGAGGGATGCTGTGACCAATTTAGAGTGAACTGATCAGCGCATTACAATGTTGGGAGTGGATTGGTAAAGGAATATTGGTGAATCCTTACTTAGTAGTTCGATTTCTGGAGACAAGTGTAGATTGTGCCTGCTACATGGGAGGAACTGAAGGAATAGTTGAAATAAAGAAGAGACTATTATCTTAGTGGCTGTATACAAAAGGAGAGGAGGATCATTCAGCGGCCATGATGGATTGGAGAGCCTTCAGAATAGAGAAAAGACTTATACATTGAGTTCCGACCATCTGGTCCTTGAGTTTTGGCATTGTGTTCGGGTGAGTGGTCGCTCACCGGGGACTTTGGGTGCTATTGGTGGATATTTTTCAATGCCATTCTGAATTTGCTGCCTGTGTATATTTTCATTGCTATTCTGAATTTATTGCCTGTGTGTATTTGTATTAATGGCATGCTGTTTTTGCTCCCTGATTATATTTGCCATGCAGAATTTTTGGAAAAAGTAGTTTTTATGTTGTTGCATGCTAGAGCGTTATTTGGAGTTGTGTCTAGGGAGTCTGGGTTTTGAGTGTAGTGGTTATGACGAGTCTGTGTTTTTAGTTCTTACCCCTGGTCCTGTTGCATATGCAGTAGGGGGTGAAGTGTCAATGTATCCCTGGTCCTGTTGTGAATGTTGAAGGAGGGTGAGGATTCAGTTGTGTTTTAGTGCATACCCCTGGTCCTGTTGTTTATGTAGTAGGGGGGTGCACCCTAAGCTTGAAAATGTATGAAGTATAGGGTGAGTGTCGTGCGGTCTATGATTTAAAAAGCTCCTCCCTCAGGGGTTAAGGAGAAGTTGTAGGGGCATGTGTGTTGCACCCTATGTTGCATTTAGTCTGCATGTGGTATGCAGTATAAGGAAGGCATTGAGTGTTGCACCCTAATATTGTAAGTATCCTTCCTAAGAGGTTAAGGATTAGCTATGTGTAGTAGAGGGCATTGGTAGCTCCATGCTTCTACAGTATATTTACCTGTGTTGATGATTTATGTGTTTGAATATTTATAGGACTGATTAATTGTTTATTTCCATCTTAAGTCCATTTGTGTTTTCAATTGTTTTTCTAAGGGGAAGAAGTGTGTTGTAACCTGTGTTGTTACAATACATCCTCTCCACAGTTTCCTAGTTCCCTGCTGCTCAGCTAGTGTGTGTCTGTGTGTGTGTGTGAGATGTAATGGAATGTTGATTAGGGCCTGGTTGGTAAGAATGTCAGTTGGAGAGATTGGGATGAGCAGTGAGGATGCTGGTCCTGGTGAGGCTGTTTAAACTTAACCTGCAACTAAGAGACAATCTTCAATAAATCTACATTTTGTATCCTACAAGACTTACTACCGCACATCTTGTATTTACAACAGAAACAAGGAAATGCACTAAAGAATAGATGAAAACACAAACCTTCTCAGTGTATGCACTGAAAACCTGGCACAACATCCATATCAGCATCAGAACTCCTCTGACCAGGGGCGTAACAGAGGCCCCCACAGCCCCTGTATTGTGGGGGGGGCAGAGTTTCTTGTTTTGGAGGGAGCCCCTTCCCCATCTAAGCCATGCCATTGCATGCATTGCAGAATGCGAGCAATGGCATGGAATCAGAAATAGTTAAATGCTCGGGAAAGCCACTCTGCTTTGCCAAGCAGGCCCCTGCAGCGTAGGGAGGCCCCCATTGAGCCCAAGACCAATGAATATCTGTGTGATCTGTGAGACACCGGGGTCCTTCATCATATTCTGCAGGGGGGTCCCATCATTTTGCCTTATGCCACTGCCTCTGAAACTCCATCAATTCAGGATGAAATTGAAGACACACCTCTTTACTGTCCACTATTGCCTCAGTTTTAGATACCCACCTTCTCTCTTCTTCACAGTAAATATTCTTCTGTTCAGCACTATATGAATACCCACATCCGTACGTTGTTATAATAGGTGATCAATCCAAAGACGGCAATGATTGAATGGACAAGGAGACTGAAGAAATCCCAAACCCAGAAACTGGGCCACTCTACAGAGTGTCAAAGGGCCATATATATCATTAATTCACTCAACGTAACACAGCATGACACCTTGCTGTGCTGCATGAAAGGGAGAGAGTAGGAATGCACCATATCTATCAAGATGTGGTGAATTCCTGCTCCCTGCCTGAGCTGGCACACAAACTGCTACATAGTGCCAACGTTGGCACCCTAGCACCATGGTGCAAGGGGGCTTGCATTAAAGGCAGGATTGTTTTTGTGAAGGAAGGGGCACCTTCCTTCCTATCCAACAGTCCTCTAAGGCTTTTTTCTCTTTATGTAGAAAGAGGTAAAAATGAGGAGAAATAAATATATTTCTCCTCGTCAATTTTTGCCTTAGGAAGAGTGTATCATTCTAATGCATTCCCAGCTCTGCTGCTCATGGTAAATCTGAGAACGCTTCAGAATCCATGAGTGAATGCGTGCGATTATCCACACTCCACCGATGGAATGCCTCCCTGGGGCAGAGTAATGCAAGACAGCGACGTGCGCTGTCTTGTGCTACTCCAGATTTACCAAGCCATGCAAGGCCATGCAGTGTGACCTTACGTGGCTTTGTAAAACTCATAGGTTTTGTTTCGCCCTGTGCCCCTTGCGTGGCACCAGGGCGACACAAAACTCTTGATAGCTATGCCCCTGAATACGCAACATATTTAAGAAACAGTGGTTCTCTTAGACAATGTAAAAATAATCAGTAATGTGTAGGCACAATGGTAAAATAAAACTGAAATTGGATGCCGAAGGACAAATTTTATACGGAACACAATAAGGAGACCAAATACTGTTTTGCAAAAAAATGATGTCAATATTGAAAACATGTAGACTGTGCTCAGTGTCCCATGTGAAAAAGAACCAACATAGCAAGAGTGACAAATTTTAACAGAAGAAAAGGTTTCTTAATACATATAAATGACCATTTTTTATTAAACAATGTCCTACAACAGCCTCCTTTCAATTTGGGGAGGCCAGAAATGGTTTATTATGGTATTAGTTGATGAAATTTGACCCCTCAAACAATATGGGGTCTCACCAGGTCCATAAAAAAAAGGGGACACCTGTAATGAGATTATAAGAAACTAACTCAGCGAGGGGCAATAAATAACTTGAGTTTTGGTAAAGATATGCCAGTTGGAAGTGTACCTGATGACACAATGAACAATATTGTGAGAGGAGCAAAACATCATGTCATGGACTGATCACACTGCAACCCAGAAGCAGATGATTCTTGACAAATATACATTAACGTTTAAACAACAGAAATTCTGTCATTTTCAATAGGGGAGAGTGGGGATTTACAAAACAAATAACAAGGGTCCCAACATCTGTGGGTCTCCTTGCCTAGAGCCCTGCATGCATTTCTCAAATTAACATTTTTACATCACTCACTATAATCAATACCTCCAATAAGGGGAAGTCACATCCTTCCCTCTACCACAATCAAATCACCTTTCTCTCTGTCATGATTAGATCCTCCACTCTTACACCATGAAAAAGTAGTTGCAGGTGGTTGCAGGGAGGCATCATAGACACCTAATTCAGGAGACTGACTTTTTTTGCACATTCTTCACTGTCCTAGTCCCAGTCAGCAAAGCAGCAAGGGACAACAGGCGCTGTGTTATGGAAGTGCCCCAGAGACTCAACGGGCATTTGCGCCAGCTATTCTGGCTGATGAGGGGCGATACCCCAAAACCGGTCCCAGGATGCCTATTTCCGGTCCAGGGAGGACCTGGCCTGGCAGTTTGGGCTGGTCTGTTCCCATGGGGAGCAGAGTCAAGACGGATTTGCATATGACTGGGTCCAAACTAGGGTGGTGAAATGAGCAAAAGAACGAGGGATTTAACGCAGATCTCTAGACTGGGGGTAAATGATTGATTTATTCAGCATTCTGTCCATCATTTGTTACGGCTGCATTTTTCTCCTTAAGTGTGATTGGTATGCCCAGACATGGGTCCCTTGCTCGCGGTGCCACTGGATTCAAGCTAGCCAGGCTGATGAGTGATGATACCCCAAAGCCAGTCCCAAACTATTGAACCTAGCAGGTCCCCCTAAGGTTCCCTTACAAGGAAAATGGAGCTTTCCATAGCAGGTAAAGAGCAGGAAACCCCATTGTCACTGAGCTTCTCATTGGGAGGTCCAGGGTATGATCTGCATGCTAGGTAATGCAAATTGTGATTTGTCCACGGAGCACCAAAGTTCCATCTTACTCAGTTTTGATGCAAAATTGCAGGAACTAGCCTCTTCAGATTTGGGGCCAGATGCCAAGGGCAATCTTTTGGGTGAGGCTTTCTTCAAAGACTTATCAAAGTTTGTCCAAGCCTTTACGGCATTAGACAAAGCCCAATCCTCTCTTCAGACAGTTTTCTCACCTAGAGATTTTTGCTGGACCGGTCGTGTTAGAGGACGCCCATCAAATTTTCTCTCAGTTCCCGAGGAGCCCAAAGATAAAAAGAGAAGATTGTTTGGACCAGAGGGGACACACATACTTTACCCTGTCATGCAACAAATTCCACTGAGGACATGCCAGTCGAGGCTTTCACAGAGGAGCCCAATCTATCCCAGGTAAGAGTTTGTTATTCTCCCTTCGTAAATCTATGGGGCAGGACAGCTGAATGCCTTTAGAAGGGGAGGGGAATCTCCTCAGATTCTTGGGTTATGCAAACAGTCCGGAGTTTCAAATAGTGTTTGTGGGTTCTTCAATTCAACAGGTGAAACCGACCCCTATTTCCTTTTCAGAGGTAGTGTCTGCCAGATAGACAACAAATCTCTGATGCCTAAGGGAGCAATAATAAAATCATATTTACACCCAAAAGGGCTCTTCAGCAAAAAAGATGTATATCTATCATTTCCAATCTCTCGCCCTCACATGTGTTTCCTGCAATTCCTTTGGAATCACTAGGTCTGGGAGTTCAAAGGTCTCTCTTTTGGTCTTTCATCAGCTTATTGGTGTTTTTCAGAACTCCTCAAGCCAGTTCTCATGTTGATGTCTCAAGAGAAACTCATACTCCTCCCACAAAAGCAGATGATAATTTTCTTCTTGTAGAATCGGAGTCTCCAAATAAACACAGACAAATTGTACTTAACTCCCAAGAAGAGGATTGATTTCCTAAGCTTCAGAATAAACTTGCAATGCATGACTTTGGAGCTCCCAGGACCCATAATTCCTGCCACTAATATAGAATTAGCTAATCTCATCTCATCCCAATCAGTGTCTCTCTGTTCCAGTGCCAGTATAGTATGTCTGCTATCCTCCTCCAGACAGGCGATCTTCTCAGGCCATCTCAATTAAAAGGGCCCTCAAAAGTAAAAAAATCAGGCACCTGCATAAGAAATTGTTCTACTTAGAACAGGTCCAGCTATCTCAAGAAACCAAAACAAAGATGATCTGGTGGCTAAACCATATGGAGGCAAAGAACAGCAGAGCAATTTTTTGGATTGTAGCCAGATGTGGTGACAGAGTCAGATGCCAGTCGATGGGGATTGTTGCAGACATACTTCCATAGGAGAGCATTTGTCTCTAGAAGAATTGTCCTTACACATCAACTGCTTGAAACTCCTGGTTCATTTGCAGGTTGATTCACCATCCGGAGTCCAGCGAATGGCAAAGTCAGGTGTTGTAGCCTTCTGGCAATCCTGTATGTCAGCAAACTTGGAGGAAACCACTCAAGAACCCGGACAGTGATTGCAAAGGACTTTTTGAAATACTGCCTGGAGAAGGAAGCGTAGGTGACAGCAGTTCACCTTCCAGGCCAGGTCGGACCAGGTCAGGCCAACACAGTAATGGACTTGTATTCCTATTTTCTTTGAGACTCCAGTGACTATCAACTTTAGCCCTAAGTGTTTCATAGGCTGTCCCTTAGATGGGGCACTCTAAACATGGAATTGTTTGCATTCAGGCTGAAAGCACAGGTACCAATATTCTTCAGTTGGAGGCAGGACCCAGAGTCAGGGCAAGCGGATACATTTCTGCATGATTGTAAGGAAGGTCTCAATTATGCCTTTACTCCACTCATGCTGATAGCCAGAGTAGTGAATTGGATGAGGGATAAACAAGCAAAGATCATTTTAGTGGCCCCAGTATGGATATCTCAGCCTTATATTCCTCTCCATCACATGATGATGGACTACCTTATGAATCTGATGTCTTTCCAGCAAAAATGGCAATTTTCTGGCATTTCGGGAGAAGTTTCCGTCTTCATGGAGCAATCTTGGGCAACATGAACAAATAAAAAAAATCAACAAAACATGCATGTCTGCAAATCCTGAGCGCAATTAAGATATTCCAAACACTTCTATTAGTTTTACTTTGATTTTGATTGACTGCACTAGGATTATGGTGGATCCAATAGATTGTTACAATGAAATTCATTTTGATACAGAGATTTCTTGTTAGTAACAATAATTTCTGAATTTGTGAACATATTCATAAACAACAAACATGAAAAGAAATAATCTCTTTAATATAATTATATTGATGATGTGATATAGCCAACACGTGTTTTGTGACACCTATTGCTTTTTCAAGGATGAAAATACACAAATGAAGGAATTTTGTTAACCTTTAAATCTCTATTTCTTCCTTCGTATAGTATTTCATACATATTTTAATACTTGAAAATCTATTAAAATGAAGTATTTTAGTAGAAGCAAAGAATCTAAAATCAATCAAAGGAGGTTTTACATATCTCTTTAGAGTCAATTATTTATTTTAATACAGAATACGGGTCAAAAGTATTATGAATATTACATTAGACTCAATTACATTAAAACATCAGCATCATACATATCATTTTATGTATTAGGGTTGCAGATATCAATGCATACTACTTATATCAAAATATTGCCCTATATTAAATGAAAAACTATTGAAATTACTCACATCAAAATCTATTATATGGGAAATTATTAACACTTTCTTACAATTCTCCACAATGTCAATTTGATTTAACATGAACGTATGAAGTGATCAATTGTCTAAATTATTCAGCAAGAAACCAATCTAAAAAATGACTACATCAACTGTAAACTTAAAAACGATTGATTAGAAGCCAAATCGAGCTAAGATTTGACTCACCATCATAACATGCCACGTACTGTAAATGTCTAATTAGTCATTAGGTCCCGCAATACAATTAGCCAATATTAAACCCGGACTTCCCCATATAAGCTCAATAATACAAGGAAAAATCAAATCTCTTTATTATTAATTGTTTCTATACACATTCCATTAACTCTACATGCGTTCCAAATCATCTAAAAACCGAACTTACCAGAACTCTGAATTTTGGGTTCTTAGAAATGGTTTTTTCTTTTGTCTGAGTCAACATCTTGATAAATCTGTAACTAAGATAGAAGCACTACAATTTACATAGAAACTAAAACTTATTTGTTTTGTAAATATTCCTCCAAAACCTAAAACTGTCACACCGAAGAGTGAAATGTCTGGAGTTACAATGTAAGATCTTGTAGATATGCAATTGGCGGACAGTTTGATGAAGAGGAAATAGTTGATAGTGAAAAGTTAACTAAGGATCTCCTTAGTAACCTTTGACTCTAAATTGAAAAAGACGTCTATATTTATACATCTACTCAAACAAGATAATATTATTGATGTATTATTTGAATCAGTGATTAATGATATAGTCAAAGTTACCTTATCATGAAAAAAATCTGAAAAAAATCAAAAATGAAAGCATTGAAATAGCTTAAACCTTAGTGAGAGAATATTGTAGGAAAAACTGATAAAGGAGAGAACACTGTAGGTATGTAAACTTTGAGAGGGAGGCACAAAGGTAGTTACATTTGTTTATAGGACGTAACATAGAAAAGCTATAATTGATGCTCAAAGTACACTTTTAAATAACTTGAAAATGTTTTTTGATGATGATTTATTTGATGAGAATGAATACATATATTTAGTGTACCACTACAACAATTTGAATTATATACTTTCTGCCAAAAGTACACAAGGGTGAGAAACTTCCTCCATGTAGGCCATTAATATCTGGAATCAGTTCTAGCACTGAGAAGGTCTCTAAATATTTTGATATAGAGATCTCTACATTTGGACATACATTGCTTTTATTTATCTGAGATACTAAGGGCTTACTAATAAAAAGTGTATGGCAGTCCATGGAGTCCAAATTACATTTTGGCTACCTTTGATGTACAAACTCATTGCACCATTGTTTATCATGAGCATGGGAATAAAGCATTGGACAGCATTTTGTATACAAGGTAAGTAAGCTACTGGAAACATACACATATGCTCATTAAGCTCATAGAGTTTGTTCTTACTAATAATGTCTTCCTATATCAAGATCAAATGTGCCATCAGAATCGGGGTACCATGATGGGATCTAGATTTGCACCCTCAAATGCAAACTTATTTATGGGGTACTTTCAAAGAACATATGCTTGGAATGAGGATTTATATGACACCCAAGACAGGGTTATCTTTTGGGGGTGATATATAGATGATATTTTGTTAATTTGGAATGGTACAACCACTGGACCTTTAGAGTATCAAATGTTCTTAAATAGCAATAGCTGTAATGCCAAATTAATGTTGGAATACAGTACCGCCATTATTGCATTTTTGGGTGTATTGAATTGCAGGTCAAAAATGGTAAACTGCATAGTAGAATACATAGGAAAGCGACTGCATGTAATAGTATACTGCATGCCACATTGTGTCATCCACAGCATCAAATTATCAGTATTTCCTTTTGTGTGATGCTTAGACCTAAAGGGAATTTTCATGTGACAGAAGTTATTGAAGAAGAAGCACAAAAACACTGATGTGGTTCAAAGAAAGTGAATTTTCAGTGAAGATACTTTTAGAAGCCAAATGTAGGGCAGACAAAGGTAAATGGACAAGAATTATATAAGGACAAATTACAGAAGATGGATGCAAATGAACTCCCATCAAGGTTTGTTACAACCTATTCAGTCAGTCAGAATAACTTCATTCGGTTCGCTGGACCATAAAAGTATAAACATGCATACATAAAACTTTTAAAAAATTCAAGTCCGATTTATACAATAATTTGGATAAAAACACTAAAAACTCCAAACTAAACCCACCTGCTCAGTGCCCTGAACTACAGGCTTTAATACCCATTATCAAATTTCATCATATCGGTACATATGATATAACAAATTAAAAACACCCATTAATCTATTGTGACTCATAGCATTTTCTTATTCACAATGCCATTCTGATATAAATAGATACAGCAGTACAAATAGGGGCGGTAGACAGAGAGTGTAAAAAATTAAAACCATCCATGTAGGTACAGGGGTGGATTTCTCTTAAGAGTGGAATTAAAAATCGTGCCCTCGGCTCATTGTAAAGTGTGCAAAACAACATTAAGTGCAAAGTGTTCTGCACTGCCAAATTGTCGCTTGGACAAGCAGTGAGTTTATTCTCCAACCTGACTGTTTGGGGAAAGCCACTAGAAAGTGCAGAGTGCATAGGCGGTCTGGTCATAAAAAAACCTATTCTATGAGCAGTTGGGGGAACTTCCATCTTGGGCAGGTCAGCGGTCAATACGCTGAGTGCCTTCCAGGAAAACTACTTAAACTGAAGCATGGTGCACTGCCAGTGCGCCGAAGGTACATCAAAGGCAAGCCTGTCTACGCCCGTCCGTGCCTGGATGATGCCAGACGCCAGGTCCCCTGCCCTTTTCCAGTCAGCATCATGGTAAGTCTTACTGCGCTGAGGTACTCCCCCTCAGAGTTACATCAAATACATGCAAACCTCATTTATGCCAACAGCCCTTTTTGATTCTGTAGTCAGCACTTCCCTGCCTCAAAGGGTCCCACTTCCTGCAAATAGTGCAGATTTTCCTGTTCTGTCACTCCATGACAGCCAAGGCGATAAAGGCTTTGTCTCTCCTTTCCATCGTCACCAATTTGGCTAAGACAATTCATTTGGAGTTTCCCAACCATGATACTAGCACCTCTTCCTCCTCCTCAAACTGTTTCTCCCTGGAGATAGATGGACTATACTGTAATATCAGGTCCACTGCCAAGCACTCAGTAGAAATATGGAATCTCATTACAACCCTTTTCCCCAAGATATCTTTCTTCACTGAGACCTGGCTGAATGCCAGAACTCTCCCTTGCATTCCACTAGATATACCAGAATGCTACTTTTTGGTTAAACTTGATAGAGAGGGGAGGCCTGGTGGAGGTGTGGCCATCGCCTTCCACAACTCTCTTCAAGTAGAGATGGTAGACACCTTACTCTCCGATTGGATTGAGATGTGCATTTTCAAAATCTCAATCTCCGCCACTGATTGTTGAAGGGAAGTGCTGGTTTACCGCCCACCTGGTGCGATGAAACATTTTAGCCAGCCATTAAACTACTATATTGCACCTCATATCCTGGCTGCCAAAAAATTCTTACTCCTAGGGGACTATAATTTCCCTGGAGAAAACACTGAAGATTTAGAAGTGACCACATTCTTAGCAGACATGGAAACATTGGAGCTTAAACAAAGGATAACAACGCACTTCTAATTAAAACCATTTTGGACTTACATTGTGCCGAACCTGCTTGGAACATAGTACTGATGGAGACTTTAACGCTAATTTAATCTACACTCCAGACGAAGATGAAATCTTGTCAGCAGACAATATTTTCTGGAGTGTAAAGCAACAGCTTACAAATAGGACGAATCATCCAGACCACATTGTAATTGTAATTGTAATTGCATTTATATAGCGCTCACTACCCCAGACGAGGCGTTGAATCGCTTTTTCGGCAAGGAGCACGCTACTCCGGATCCCATAAAGGATTAGTGTTGAATTAGTGTAGTGAAAGTAATTTGATTGGTGGATAGGTTAGTCAGTTATTTGGATTCAGAAGGATAGGAGAGGGATAGACAACGGAAAAAGGTTTGCATTTGTATAGTGCTTGTTACCCCCGATGGGGTGTTCAAGCACTTTTTTCGGCGAGTAGCACGCTACTCCGGAACCCATAAAGGATTAGTGGTGAATTAGTATAGTGAAATATGAAAGTAATTTGAGTGGTGGATATTAGTCAGTTATTTGGTTTGAGAAGGATAGTGGAGGGATAGAAGAGGGAAAAAGGTTTGCATTTATATAGCGACATTAGTCAACAGCTAGTAACAGCACTGGAATATCAGGGCATGCGAGTGATCAATGGAAGATCTGAAGAAGCTAACCCGCCTAAAAATACATACCACGGGCCAAGGTCTCAATCGACACTTGACTTTACGATCATAATGCTCGCTTTAATGCTGTTTCTTGTTCATTTCACATAGTATACCACACTGAGCGATCACTCGTTCCAACATATTGTTTTTAACCTGAAGTTGTTAAGATTTAAAACTGCCACATCAACAGAAGGCTATCTGAACTCAATAAACCTAAAACGTCTCAAATGGACAAACGAAACAAAGTTGGAGCAGTTTACTACAATAAAAGAGCAACTGGCAGAGTCAGTACTAGTGAGTACTAACAGGATCCAAGCATGGTCTAACTTTTTGAGTGAACTTACAACTGTAATGACAAATCCTCAGAACAAGGTGACAGGATACAACCCATTTAAAGGATCAACAAGTGGATTACAAAAATTAAAAAGGGACCTAAAAAGATCATTAAGGAAACTGCACTCAAATAACAACGAAGGCATCACATGGGAAGCTTTTCAGCAACAGAAGAAATTTTACAAAAAGAAGTTATGGGAAAACAAAAGAATGAGTGTGGAGAATTTTTGGGCCAAACTAATACACAACGTAAGGTATTACAACCCGAATAAATTCTGGCACACGATAAACCACCTGAATAGGCCAGGGAACATTCTAACGTCAAATGTGCAGGAACAGGACTGACCAACTATATAACTCAGAAATGTAAAGAGCAGCACCATAATCTTCAACAGATACAGCTGGACCGCCCAAGTTATTAACATCAATTTGGTGTAGGCGACCTTCAGCTACACACAAAGGGCATGAATTAGAAACTTGTCCATCAAGGGGAAACTAAAATAAACAGCTCCTACTCAACGGACGCAATAATAAGTCTAATAAACAAAAGTAAAAGAGACGGCGCTCCAGGGCCTAACGGCATTCCCCAGGCAATCTTTAAACATGATCCAGATTTTTGGAGCATTCACCTAGAGAACCTCTTCGCTGAAGTTGAGTCCCAAAGTCAAATTCCAGACAGTTGGCAAGGATCATTTATAACACCCATATGTAAATGAGGAGATAGAACTAATCCATCAAACTACAGGCTTATTGCACTACTGGATGTAGAATCAAAATATCTCGCCTCTCTGATCCCAGAAGATCTGGTCAAGTGGTCAGATGAACTCAACCTGATTCCAAAAAATCAAACGGGCTTTAGAAAGGGGATTGGATCCATCTCTAACATCTTATCAATCTCCTTAATAGCAGAGAAATGCAAGAAAAACAAACAGGGTTTGTATCTCTGTTTCATTGATCTAAAAGCTGTGTTTGATAATGTGGACCGGACACTTCTGTGGGCTAAAGTATGTGCATGGAATATCCCAGAAAGAATTTTAAGCGGACTAATGTTATTTTATGCTGACACATGGGTGAGAGTAAAACTTGGGGATGGCTCTAGAGTCTCAAGAAAATTATACATGAACATAGGCCTGAAACAGGGGTGTGTGTTGGCCCCACACTTATATAATCTATTCATATCAGACCTGTCTGTAAAACTCAATACAATCAACTCCCATCCTCCGCACCTAGGTCCGTTAGCCCTTTCGCGCCTTGCTTATGCTGACGATATCATCTTACTAAGTTTAACCAAGGTTGGACTGACCAAATTATTAACTGAACTCTCAGAATTTTTATCAGTAAATTAGTTAGAAATCAACATAACAAAAACAATGCTTATCATGAATCGGCCAGCCCATTCGCATAACATCTGGCTAGAAGGCAAATCCCTGGAGAATGTATCTAGTTATAAGTATCTGGGATTCTATATTGATAACAAACTAACCCATCGTGAACAGAAAAATTACATGGCTCGACAGGCAGGCACAATAACTTTTGCTTATAAGTCATTGGCAAAAAAACTGGAAGGACCATCATTCAGACCACTGATTTTGGTAATAGCAGCCAAAACACTTCCAACTTTAACATATGCTAGCGCTGCCCTATACAGGAAAGATTTAGTCCTCCTTAACGATTTAACAACCAGCATTTTCAAAAAGGTTTTTCAACTGCCTCAATATGCTTCGCCAGCGCAAATGCGCCTGGAATTTGGGCTAATGAGCGAAACAGTGGGCAGACTCTATACGTCCATAAAGGTTTGGTACCGCATAAAACAAAATACAGAGAACTGTAACCTTAATGAGGCTCTTTGGTCTGAGCTTGAGAAAGACAAAAACTCACCATATAAACACTTTCTGCACAATGCACTTAAATCAACTTGTACTTCTGATCTTTGGAATAAAAATATGCCCTTTTCTACATTTAAGCTAGCAATAAACAAAGCCCCAAAATTTTACTCGCTATTATTGTACAAAAGCATTTTTAGCCTAAGATCTCATTCCTGGATGTGATCAACAACTACAAAGTTCTCAAACCGGCGGCTTACCTAGACCATACTTTCTCGGTCTATTTAAAAAAAAAAACTAATGGCACTGCGGTTTGGAAGGTGCCCCCTGACTCTCAGACGCTCCAAGCTGGAAAAACATTGACTCAACAATGTGTTGCCTCTGCGGCAGTCAAAAAGAAGACCTCATTCACCTGCTATGTATTTGTCAGAAATTGCAACCAGCACGTGTCACCTTATTAAGGAAAGCCTTCCAGGATAATGGAATACGATCCTGCAGGGCTGCCATTATTAAAGGGCTAGACCCATCTGGCACCCGGATGAACTGAAAATTGGTGAAGTTCCTTGACATACATGATCAGGCTGTGAAATCTAAGGCCCTCTAGAAGGGCCCCCTCACTGGGGGAGAGACAGCAATAATAATTCGACTTGTATGATAACCATGTTAAGGGAAATGAAACTGTGTAGCCCACTGGTACAAATACTAGGTAGTAAATACACACGACCCATTATAGGGTCACCGACTGGCTAGACCGGTAGATAAGGGATTCAGAGATTCAAATACTTAATTAAACTCATTTGTGGCCAGAAATGAAAATAGCAAGTTTGCTACCTGTTAATTGACGTTTTTTTAAATTGTTTGTCTTAATCTTTAAAATTTTCCTATATGAATTAGACACCACATCATAGGATTTTTTATGAAAAGTATTTACTGATAATTGATGTTCTACAATACTGTTTGATAATTTTATTTTGATACATTTGACTTGATGAATTAATTTCAAATTCCTGTTGTTAACTTTATTTGATCTATGTGGTAAAATTGTTAGGGTTTTAATTAACTAAACAATAAACTTTAATTACTGTTTTGGAAGTAACAAGTGAACTCCCATTGCCTATTAAATGGTCAGACCATTATGTGACTACATTTCATTTCAGATCCCCTGCAATTAAGTATCCGCCAAGCCCAGCAAGGTGGCAAGCAGACCAAAGCACTCTTGGAAGATGGTCTCTCTTGCCTCCTTCTCCAAGATCTACATGCCTATCACCATCACTTTACAAACCAACATCAATACTGCTTTGGTCGCTTACCCCAACTCTCTTACACTGATGTTTGATCAAATCGTCCCTTTCAAAAAATCTTCATCTACTTCCTCTAGAAACCAAGCCCTCTGGTACACAGATAAATTATGCTTGGAAAAGTCGAATTGTAAACGGCTCGAACGAAGATCGCACCCTACAAAATCCCCCACTGATAGAGAAGCTGCTGAATAATTACCAAAATCAATCTGCGGTGAATAATTATCACAATCAGCTCAAAGTAGCTCATAAATCCTACATAACTGTAACTACTGAACAAGCTGGGAATTCCACAAAGGAGCTTTACAAAGCGTTGAATAACTTTGTAAAGCCCCGAGCCTGGACTCGCACTATCCCTGAATCTCAAAAATTATGTGACATTTTGGCTAACTTTTTTGATGATAAATACCACATAATCTTTAAGAACTTTCCAATCAACAAGGGATTGCCGGAGAAGGAACCCAATCTTAGTCAACAACCCCAAACACCATCAATGTACTGGGTCATTTTGAATCATGCTCTCTCGAGCATGTGCAGAAGTTTTTTCCCTAGCCAAATCTGGCTCCCCTTTAGACTTCTGTACCCCCAGGATAACCTCCTGCATAGGTAATTTCATTGCACCATCAGTAATGGCACTTTATAATATTTCCATAACCTCAGCCAACCTCCCAACTGAGTGGAGGGGCACTCAAGTATCTCCTAAAGAAGAGCTCTGTCAACCCAAAGACCGTTTCCAACTAACAAATGATCTCTTTGCTCCCTCTGCTTGGAACAATTCAAGAAAGCTATATCAACAAAAAGGTGGCAACTTTCCCAGAAGAACATAAGATCTTACACCCCTCACAATCAGGATTCATAGCATTACACAGCACAGAATCCGCACTAGTGACAGTCACTGATATCATCAAACTACCACTAGATGCGAGTACCCCGGTCATGTTGGTACTACTGGATCTATCCACAGCCTTTGATATGGTCTCACACTCAATTCTCATCCACAGACTATATGAGGCAGGAATATACGGCACTGTGCTACATTGGCTAATAGATTTCCTTGACAGTCCAACCCAAACCATCTGTTTGGATTCCTTTAAATCAAGAACAATGTCTATCAGTAAACAAGTCCCACAGGGTTTCTGCCTGAACCCAACACTTTTTAACATCTGTGTAGTGCCTCTAGCACATATAGTGAGATCACGTGTGTAGTGTCTTGTGAGTTTGAAATGACAGAACCCTTTTGGCTCCTGAGGGACTCCATAGAACTGTGGCATAAGTGTTAGAGCAGAATGCATTGAAGGCTGGTTTAGAATGTTGAGTTTGCATTTACACGCAGATGAATAAGGACATGTAAAACTAAGCTCAGTGTATGGCGTAGTCATTGGCAGGTACCCTGGCTGGGGAAGATTCCACAACTGGCGATGAGTTAGGGGATAAATAATCCGAAGACAGTGCTTTCCCATAGAGTTTGCTGTGGTCCAAGCAAACTGCTTGTGCATGCCACGTGTGTTGTAGTCAAAGTACGGAATCAGCATTTAACATATGTGGAGTTGAAGCGCAACTCCAGTCACTGTAAAGAAGATGAAAACAACAAAAGCCTTGCAAACAAATCTACCTATCGGTGACCAAGAACCTGCTGGTCAGACCGTACATCAAGGTGGTCAAGCAATACACAGTCATATGTAATCTGCAGCTAAAGACAGATACAGCTAGGGGCCTCATTAGGATGCCGGTCAGACTGCCATGGACAGGCTGTTGCTAGCGGGCCGACCGGAGAGGAGTTGGCCTAACGGCTAGGGCAGTCGACCTCAAATCTGGGGAACTGGGTTCGAGTATCGGCAATGACGCTGAACATCCTGTGATTCTGGGCAAATCACTTAATCTCCCCATGCCTAACAAAAATGAATGTGTCCTCATGTAATGCAACTGGTGCTATGTAAAGCGCTCTGATACCCGATTCGGGTCAAGTTCTCGCTATATTAAACTCTGTTAAACAAAAAAAAAAAGAGCTGTCCAACCGTCACATTAGGATGCAGTTGGAGGGACAGATCGATGCGTCCGACAGGCTCAGGAAGCTGATCGCGCATCGGTCTGATCGTATTCCCTACAATAGGGGCGGTGTCCATGCAGGCACTGCCATAGGGATTACGATATCCCTTTCCAACAGCCTTTCCACAGAGGTCCAATTTTACACTGCAGAATGTGCTGCAGCCCTGAAAAGGGCCGCATCACAAGCCGCAATGGAAAAGGGGATGTTTCTGACCGTCTACATGGCGGTTGCATTGTATTTGGGCGTGTGGAACTTGTGTGTACATGTCGGTCGGTTTCCAACATGCTGCAATGGCAGTTGGACGCTCATCCGATCGACATCGTAATTAGGCCCCAGGTCTTCAAAAAGCAGCTAATAATAATCACAAGTTGCAAGATAATGTTACAGTTTGAAAGTGGTGAAGGCAAAGTGTCCGCAAAGAGACATCAAAGAATAAAACAGTTATTCACTCACCAGGACCCAGAGTAAAGTGTGCTGGTACGACCTCAACGCCAGGTGTAGCAACCCAGGTAGCACAGGAGTTGTGCTTACCGATCTGGTGATAATCTGAAACAACCGAAGATATCGTTGGAGCTGTGGAAGGCTGAGGGAATGGAGGGAAGCACTGAGGCAGTCATTTCAAAAGTCATCATGGATGATCCAGAGGCCAGCACATCTCAAGGCCTTAGAGATGGCTCACACGAACCGATTCAAGATGAACCGCAGAGGGAGCCAGGAAGAGTTCCACCCTCAATATCAGTCACTCTCACAAATGATGCAACGCTGCCCCTTTCCTGAAACCACCACCACCGTTTGATAATTCCAAAAAGTGAAATATTGGTGATATATGGACTGCTTGGATAGAGACATTTGATTATTTCATTGATGCACTTAAAGAAACTAATAACAAAAAGTTTATCAAGTATCTCAAAAATCTTGCTAGTGTAAAAGAAGTCATTAAGAAAATGCCGCAAACTGATGAAAACATCACATATCGTCAGATTAAAGGAATGTTGAATCTCAAGTTTAATCCAATGCCAAACGTTGATTACAAATGATACATCTTCAACCAAGAATGCCAGAAGGTTGGTGAAACCATTGATGAATTTGTGGAGAGATCCAATGCACTCACAGACATTGTAACTTCAATGAATTTAATGAAGAAGAAGCTATGCATCTGAAAGTTATTGACAGATGTTTGTCAGATTCATTCACACGACGAATGCTGAAAGAAACTCTGAGTCTGGAGGGAGTGTTAATGGCTGCCACAGCTAAATAGCGCACGGATAGACAAGCTGCTGACCTGGAGGCCGGAGGTGGCCAGAATGAATCTGTCATAAGTGTGAAAAGTAAGTACAATCAAAATACTGAAGTACACAAAGTGATGTCTACCCATAAAAAGAGGTTGTGTTTTAGATGTGGATTTTCGTTTCCACATGAAAGCAAATGTCCCGCTCTTGGACAGATATGTGAAGGCTGTGGGAAGGAGAACCATTTTATAACAGTTTGCAAAGCAAAGGAAAAAGCAAGTGCATCATGGCACAAAGGAAAAATGGCTGCCAGAATGTTCCAGAATCAACGTGTGATGCACAGCCACAAGGCCAAGCAGCGACATCAGTTAAGGCAAATCAACACTGAACGAAGTCGATCATTGTCTAAATCATCGTAAGATAGTTCGTCTGTATATGTATCAAGTGACCGTGATGTAAATGATTGTGCCATGTCAATGTTCCCCTCAGAAAAGCGTGTTGGGTTGGCCACTTATGTAGAAAAATGTCAGTCAAGAAAAGATCAACATGCCAAAGCACCAAAGTCATTCAAACATTGTTAAAAAATTACATTAAAAGTAAATGGTTTTTCAATACTTTTCATTATCAACAGGAGTGCATCGATAAACATTATGCCTGAGGATAAATACAATGAACTATCTCCATTGCCGCAACTTATGCCATCAAAAACCAAAGTATATACTTGGGCTGCATCAACGCCCTTAAATAGTCAAGATTGATTTGTAGCAGCAATGAGACACAAGAAAACAAAGGTGCAAGCTCCCATCCATGTGCTGCAAAGCACCGCTTTGAGTGTCTGTCTACTCAGTTTTAGCACAGCTCTGATATGGGACTGATTTCTGTGAATCATAAAATGAATGCTCACCTGAAAATAGTAAGTCAGTTCCCTTAGTTATTTCATGGTTTGAGAAAACTTAAGACTATGAAAGTAAAGTTGCATATTAACCTCTTCTATGCCTTGGAGGTAACGGTTGTGCCCAAGGCTGTGGTGCTCCTTCCCATTGGACATAACCTTTACGTCCAAGGGACAGCAATCAGAAATCCTGATTTACTTTTTTATTTTCCAGCCTCAGTAGCTGGGGAAGAGCTTCCCCAGCTGCCCAAGACATTTTTTTTCCAGCGTAATGATGATCAGTGTGCATGGCGCGCTGACGTCATTACACTGAAAGTGAAAGTAAAATGAGCCAATCAGCTCATTTTCCTTTCACTGCCTAAGTGCTCGCGGGGCTATCTCAGCCCCCTGAGCACATAGGCAGATAGAAGAGGTATCATTAGAAAGGAGAGAATCTCCCCTTTCCAATGGTATCCTTCCCTTGGGGATCGCCTCAGGAGGGCGATCCTGAAGCAGGGATCCACCACTAGACAACAGGGAGGGGGAGGGGCCCCTTGGGCAAGGGCCTTTACTCCCCCCATATTATTTTGACCATGTTCAGTATTTCTGCCTCCCCTGGGGGGCAGATAGGGGCAGTAGCACCAAATCTACCCCCGGGGTGGCAGAAAGCCCAATAGACAGGGATTTCTTATTTTTCTAAAAGAGGGCTGGGGGCTTTCCAGAATGGGCATGCTAATGCCCCACCCCAAAACAAAAGGGACTGTCTTTTTGCCCTCCCTGAGGGCAGATGGGGGTTATTACTCCCGATCTGCCTTCCAGGGAGGGGGGGCAGAAACCCACTAGACACCAGGGATTATTTTCTATTATAAAAGAGGGATATGGGCTGCCCAGCATGCCCCCACCCACAATTATAAAAACAGAAGTTTTTCTGCCCGGGTACTAGCCCTGATCTGCCCCCCCTTAGGCAGGGGCAGAAAGCTCACTAGGCACCAGGAGTTGTTTTGTTTAGAATATGTAGGGGGGGATCCCCAAAATTGGCATGCTAATGCCCCCACCCCCAAACAAAAAGGGACAGTCTTTCTGCCCACCCTGGAGGGTCAGATGGGGGTTATTGCCCAGACAGGAAGACTGAGGGGAACACTGGGTGGTGGGAAATTTGTGCTGGCACTGTGATCTTACAACCTTGCCACACAGAAAAGTGAGAACAATTTTACTTTTTAGCTAAATTTGAGGTTTGCAGGGAATTCTGGGTAAGTAAACTTAGGGGAATCCATTCAAGACACACATCCCTGGACTCCCCGGGTGACTAGTTTTTAGAAATGTCTGGGTTTGGTAGGTTTCCCTACATGGCCACCAAGTCAGGACAAAAAACGCTGGTGCCCCCATTCTATTACAAAACAACCTGTTTTTGCAAATGGGGCACCTGCGTTTTTGGTCCCAGGCTTGGCGGACATCTAGGGAAACACACCAAAATCAGACATTTCTGAAAACTAGACATCCGGGACAGTCTATGGAGTTGTGGCTTGCATGGAACCCCATCGTTGTTTTACCCAGAATCTCCTGCAATCCTCAATCTTAGCTACAAAAAAATCAAGTTTTCCTCACATTTCTGTGTGGGAAAGTTGTGGAATTACTGGGCTCACACAAATTTCCCACCACCCAGCATTTCCCCAGGTCTCCTGATAAACATTTTACCTCACTTGTTTGGGTCGGCCAAGTGCCTGCGACAGGGAAGGGCCCAACACATATTGTATAGGTCTGAAAATTATCGATCACAAAAGTACCTGGTTTTGCAAGTGGGTCACCCGCGTTTTTGTTCCCGGGCTCAGTGGCCATCTAGGGAAACTTACCAAACCCAAAGATTCACTGCTGAACCGTTTCAAGACATTATTCGACGTATTATACTGCCTGTCACGAATACGTTCAATCAAAGAAATGACATATTGGTTTTCAGCGCTACACAAAAAGAACATGATAAAGCTCTTACACAAGTATTTAACTACTTGCTTAAACAGGTTTCACTTTGAATGCAGACAAGTGTGAGTTTGATAAGAGAGAGCTAAAATTCTTTGACCCTATCTTTTCTGAGGGGGAGTATGATATCAGATCCTGCTAAAGTACAAACGCTGTCAAATGCTGATCCACAAAAAGATGTTCCTATGTTGTGTTTGTTTCTTGGCATGGCCAGTAACTGTTCCAGATAGATACAAGACTTTGCCACTGTAAGTGCTTCGTTGAGAGACTTGATGTAAAAGACAGCTTAATTTGATTGGTCACATGAATGTGAGAAAAGCTTTAAAAGAACTAAACAAGCTTTTAAGAATGCTACGGAAATGGTGTACTTCAATCCTAACTTTTATACTGAGGTTATTGTTGACGCCAACCCAGTCGGATTAGGCACTATCGTTGCACAGCACAGTGGACACTTGAATGCTCAAAGGCATATTGTGGCTTATGCAAGTAGAGGTTTGTCTAAACATAACTTGCTTACTCACAACCTGAAAAAGAAAGCTTAGCTGTGGTATGGGCTTGTGAACATTCCCTGTATTCTGTATGGACAGCCTTTTACTCTAGTAACTGATCATTAAGCTTTACTGACTATATTTGGCAATCCAAAGGGGAAAAGGCTTCCTTGCATTGAACGATAGAGACTGCAGTTACAAGAGTATAATTATACCATTGTGCATCATCCAGGGAAAAATCAGAACACTGCTGAACACTTTTACAGAGTAGCTATACAAGGTCATGGTACTCCCTCCAAGACGGCCATGGCCTATATCAATTTCATCCAGCTGCCATTTCATTAGCCCAGATTATCATTGCCATGAGCCGTGATAGTGACATGTTAAAGCTGAAAGATATAATTACACATCAGTCTTGGAACCAACACACTCGACCGCTCACAACAAAAATGTTAAGGATGAACTGCCTATAACTCAGGAAGTAGCTATCCTACGAGGGTCAAGAATTCTGATTCCGGAGAGTCTGCAACAAAAAATAATTGAAGTACATGAAGGACATCGTGGAATCGTTGCCACAAAACAAGCTCTCAAAGACCGTGTCTGGTTTCCTTATCTTGATGACAGGGTTGAAAAGGAATTAAAAACCTGTCATCTATGCAACTGCCTTTCTACAAAAACTACTCACCACACATTGAGCATGTCAGAACTCCCGAAGCATGCATGGAGATTTACTACTAATAGGATTATAAAGTGTATTCTCTTTACTTCATTCTAGTCTTGGTAAGGGATGAGAGAGTGTGGAAAGGTGTTCTAAATAAGTTTAAGAACAATACGGTCTGATGATATCAAGGGGCCACGAGGGATATAAAAGGATATATATGTGTGAAAGAGAATGCAAGAAAATATGTAAGAATATAAAGGAACATAAAAAGATGCACAAGGATATAAGGAAAATACGAAAAGTACATTAAAAGGTAGATATGGGAAACTCCTCCTACATTCCAAGCTTTCTGTCTGTAAAGGGTTGCCTAATACATGTCAGAGGGCAATATCCTTGTATCTATTTGTATTATTATAATTTTAAATATGATTTTAAATAAATAGATATAACTCCATCCGGGATTAACGAACAGAACCTTGATGTTTAAAGTGCTATCATGATAATAAACAGTTCCCTGATGTTTAAAGTGCTATTGTGCTAATAAACAGTACCTTGATATTTAAACTGCCATTGTGCTGGAAGCAAATATCAGGGCCATCTTCCTATATTAAACCCTGGATGGCATGGTATTCAATCATTGACAATTACCAGCTTTTATAAAGTGCAAAGTACTGTAAACAATGTAAATAGCAGCAGTAATAAAATTCTTTAGCTAAAAATACGGATATTCCCAATTTGTAAAGTACTACATGCTAGTCAACAATCTCAATTAAAACATAAGACACTGATATTTGTCCAAACATTGCTTGCAGTAAAAAGCATAACTCTAATAATTAAAGTATTCTGTAAATTCAGAATGTTCTTAATTAGTGCAAGTTGATATTTGCATGTTACATATGCAGAGGAGTTTACGTTTTCACAGTGTCCCATAATATCATTCCATATAATCCTTCACATCACAGTTATATATTAATTAATTCCACTCTCCCATGTCAGATAATATCTTTCTAAAACTGATTCATCAGGAACTTGTGAGATGTAAACATTGCTGAAATCATCAGGCTAACACGTCAAGAGCTATATCAGATTCATGGGTTGAAATCTAAAAACAAACCACCTTGATAACTCATTGTCATATCAATGTAGTGCTCTTAACATGAATACATCTATCTCCAGATGGTACCAGATAAGAGCTACCCAAGGAGTAAATACTCCTTTATCAATTCATTGAGTTTCCAGTAATTCTCAGGTGTCAGGTTAAATGTGGATGTATAGTTCAGCATCGGTTTTTAACCCATTGGGGGTCTCTGTGCCCAGTAGGAGGATCTTTTTTGACTCTTCACGTCGTAGTTCCAGCTCTGTGTTACCGCCTCTTGTTTTTTTCTGTACGTGTTTAATACCATAGTATGTCATGTTTTCTGTCTTGAAACTATTAGATTAGAGGAGCACTCCACCAATTATTAAATTTAAACTTGTCAATTTCATACAAATTAAAGCCAAGGGTGCTGCACTGCTGCAGTGTGTTGACCTCACATGCTAATACTTGTGACCTAACAGGATGAAATCCTGGATGCAGTGCGCACTGTACCTATTGAATAACGAACTGTTCTATATATTATACTCGATCAAACAATTTTTACTTGCATTTCCTCCACGAAAAAAACAATAATAACCAAATTTCTCCTGCTTATGGATTATTATTTATCATTAATCCATGTCACACTTTACGTATAAGTGTATTTACAATACATATTACCATAGTACAAATATCAAATTAATACATTTTCATATGTTCATATTCTGATAACACAAGCAAAATATATTCTGAAAAAATTACAAAGCATAGCGTTTGACATTTGACATTGTTGTTGATGCAAAGCCCAATGCATTTCGGGACTCCTGGGTCCCTTCTTCAGGGGCAAAATCTGTAAATAAAAATTAACATTTACATTGATGTAGACTAATTTACTGGTGTATTGTTAGTGGTGGAGAGACCCGTTAGCCAACAGTGGAACCAGTGCCACATTTTTATAGTGTTGTTGACAGTAAGACGACCTATTTCATGTATAGAACCAAGAGAATTATTGAATTTGTGATAAAAGAAGTTCAAATGCTATTCACCAGAGTACAGTAAGGTTAACATGCGAGGCATAGATCCAGTGCCATGCCTCAATACAAAAGGGAAAAGTATAAATATGTTAAACGGAAAAAAGTGCTGGTTCGGATCAGTGCACCGGTAAATACTCCTGCCTGTTGTGCTGTACTGTATTCCGAATTATGCCTAATGCCTGTGGACAACCATAATTTGTATATTGATTAACACGAGTCATGGTTATACTTACTAACGTACATGAAAGAAACAAATTACGCTTACCAAAAAGCCGACCAGCAAGTGTGAGACGTTAATTCTCAAAATCTCTATTTTACAGTGAGTAGGTCAAAGCGCATATAACTGTGGATGACAGAAAAGATTGTGTGTAATAATCCATCGCATCTGGAGAAAATCTAATGAAAACGCTGAATTGCGGTGTTCTTACCGTCGCTAAAGGCAAGTCGAACGTGTACTCCTGAATACCGGTGTTCATACCAATGTCTTGTTGTACATGAAACTGCCAATAACAGGGAAATAAACGTAAATAGATTGCTCACGCTTAGGAGAAAACTCCGACAAAAGCACTACGGTGAATATTCTTACCGGAAAAAATGAAAACTAAGTCGCTCACGGTCTTGCTGCAATGGTTAGGATGTCCGCGTTGACTCAACACGGGTATACAAAAGCGGAAATGCACGTACAATACGTAGCGTGATGATGAAATGAAAAAAGGACTATACGTGTAAGCCTACAAGAAAACGGACTGTTCATCCTGACCAATAAAACTAAAAGAAAGACTATCTTGATGCTGGGTACATGTCGATAGGAGATAAACGTAAATAAATGCAACTATACCGATAAACAGATACCTCTCAAGAATGCAGGTGGCTAGTGTATAAGCAATGAACAATGGTGGATAAAGAATCTACATGTGGTTAATCAAATGAATGTGATACTATATCTGAAGGTCTCCCTAGTGTTATGGTGGGTGCATATGAAACATAATAAAAGCCGGTTCACCAAGTTATCAAAAAGAAGAGAATCAGAAAAATAACAATAATACGACCATGGACAAAATAAAATGTCCAAACTTTAAGGCTACCATGTATCAAGACAACGAGGGTACCAACAGGTACGCCGTTGATCAAAAGAGGAACGGTTACGAAGTAGTATATTGGAGATTAAAGAAGATCATGTAAAGAACTTAGTGAATATTGCTTGAATTGACGATTAAAATTTGTGTTGTTAATGTGGAGATTAATGCGGTGTAGATATTAAATTGATACCATCAATCCACAATACACCCAGTTGAGAAAAGAGGAAAAATGAATAAACTAAATAAAAATTAGAAAATGAAATTGTGTGGCCTGTTATTTTCACAACAATAATATTGCATTTATTACATGTGGCTTAACCAACTGTCAAATAAACATTCACAGCAAACAACTCATTTCTATTTTGTCATTTAAACCTTTGGGAAATAAGGTTTCCAGGTAATTTATCCAAAATACCTCACGTTGTAACAATTTTTTATTGTTGTCAATACCTTCAAACTTGCCGACTACCTCAACAATCTGTGCTCTTAATTGAGTAATGGTGTGTTTAGCATCTTGCCAGTGTACTGCTACACTGGAAGCTCTGTTGCCGGTGCGAATTGTACTTTTGTGTTCCGTCAATCTAAGTTTAAATTTCCGCTGCGTTTTGCCTACATATGCCATCCCGCAGGGACATTTCAGACAATAGATAATATTTGCAGTATTACAATCTGAAGTGTGTCTAAGCTTGATGTTTTTGCCCGAAACTGGATGTGTTAATGTGTCACCTGTTATTATATTATTGCAGTGAGTGCAATTGAAACATCTTAGAGTACCTTTATGAATCGTAGTTGACGTGATTGTTTCTGGGGTTTTTCATGAGCTCTTGTAAATTTTTCCCTCTCGTGTATGCAAATATCGGTTTTGTATTAAAAATGCCTCTGAAATCTGGCTCATTATGGAGGAGATCCCATCTCTTGTTGATGATTCTTTTTATTTTGGTGGAACTTATTGAATATTTTGACACGAAAGTTGTTGCATTTTCTTCTATGCGTAAAGTTTTTTTAAGTAATGATGATCTATCCTTTTCTGATATTCTGGAAATGCTTTTCTGTAAAATATCCTCCGGATAACCTCTTTCAACGAATCTTTGCTGAAATTCGTGGATCTTCTTCTGGGCTGTACCTGGTTCTGAACAAATCCGTTTAATCCGGATAAATTGCGAAAAAGGCAGGTTGGAAATTAAACTGTTAGGATGGAAACTAGAATAATGTAATGTACTGTTTCTATCCGTTGGTTTCATGTAAATTTCAGTTTGTAGTCCAAAACCAGTTGGATCTTTGATGACCAAAACATCAAGAAAGTTAACTTGCTGTGTACTGATGGCGTGAGTCAACTGAATTCTTGGGTTCCTTGTGTTCAACTCCCGTATGAGGTGTTCCAAGTCTGTTAGTGGTTGAGACCAAATCAAAAATATATCGTCGATATATCTACAGTATTGAACAAGACCTCTAGACCAAGTTTCATGTGTCAAGATATAGTCGTTCTATACATGAAATAGGTCTTCTTACTTCCAACAACACTATAAAAATGTGGCACTGGTTCCACTGTTGGCTAACGGGTCTCTCCACCACTAACAATACACCAGTAAATTAGTCTACATCAATGTAAATGTTAATTTTTATTTACAGATTTTGCCCCTGAAGAAGGGACCCAGGAGTCCCGAAATGCATTGGGCTTTGCATCAACAACAATGTCAAATGTCAAACGCTAAGCTTTGTAATTTTTTCAGAATATATTTTGCTTGTGTTATCAGAATATGAACATATGAAAATTTATTAATTTGATATTTGTACTATGGTAATATGTATTGTAAATACACTTATACGTAAAGTGTGCCATGGATTAATGATGAATAATAATCCATAAATAGGAGAAATTTGGTTATTATTGTTTTTTTCGTGGAGGAAATGCAAGTAAAAATTGTTTGATCGAGTATAATATATAGAACAGTTCGTTATTCAATAGGTACAGTGCGCACTGCATCCAGGATTTCATCCTGTTAGGTCACATGTTTTCTGTCTTGCCATCATGTTTCTCCAATATATGCTTTGCCATGGCATACTGGTAGTCCTTTTTTGTAATTGCTCTTAGGAGTTGCAATATGCGTAGTTTGAGCTTGTTGATGGTGCTGCCCACATATTGAATCCCGCATTGACATTCCAAGACGTAAACTACGGATTGTGTTTCACAGGTAATCTTCTCCTGTATCTTACTGTTTGAGCCATAGATGGTTTTATAGTCACTCTTATTTTTGCCATACCTGCAAGCTTTACATTTTGTACATTTGAAAAAACCTTGTGTAGTGGCTGGAAGCCATGTTGCTACATTGGTCTGAGCGTCCACTGGTCTCATGTGGGAGCTTGTCAGAAGATCCCTCAATGAAGGTGATTTGCTGTATGTAATATTTGGTTTTTCCGAAAGTACTTTCTTTAGATTTTCGTCTATGAGTAGGACCTTCCAGTTGTTCCTGAGTATATTCCTAACTTTAGCACTTGATGTATTAAAGTTGGTTATGAATCTCACTTCTTGTTCACTTTTTCCTTTAGTCTCATTCCGATCTGTGTTAGGCGTTAATAACATTTCTCTTTTCTTTGCACTGGCTCTACTCAGAGCATCTTTTAGAACTACATCCGGGTATCCTCTGTTCAAAAATCTCATATACATTTCTTTTGCTTGATGTTTAAAATCCTCCTCCTCTGAACAGCACCGTCTGACTCTTAAAAACTCCCCATATGGGACACTCCATTTTAAAGGTAAAGGGTGTCCACTGTTGGCATGGAGTATACTGTTTGTACTGGTTTGTGCTGCAGATTTTGTTGCTTTTGTTAATGTATACTGTGGTGTCCAAGTAGTTAATCTCCTGATCTTGTATGTCAAAGGTGAATTAAAGATTAAACGCATTCTGATTCAATGATTTTAAGAAGTTTTCCAAATCCACTCTTCCCCCTTCCCATATTAGGAAGAGGTCATCAATGAATTGGACCCACAGTATTATTTGTTCCATCTTCTCTTTGTTTGACTCTTTCCATACTTCCTCTGCTTCCCAGAGTCCCATGAATAAATTAGCATTGGTCGGGGCAAATGATGTCCCCGTGGCTGTCCCTTGGGTTTGGAGATAGTACTTGTTGTTAAAAATAAAGACATTATGGTGCAAACAAAAATTTATCATTTGCATCAACATGTCTGAATGTTCCAACAAGGAGACTGAACGTGTTCTTAGAAAATATCTGCAGGCCTCAATGCCATCATGACGTTGGATTGAAGTGTACAAACATTAAAACAACAAAATTTCCCTTATGTGCCGTGTATTGATCAATACAATAAGAAATATACACTGAACCAAGTCCACTCTAATAAAATGAAAATGATTATGTAATGGATTTTGTTTTATTGAAATAAAAAAAAAAATAATTTGATTCTATGAAAAGTACTTGATTTGTATACAATAAGACTTTATGTAAATAGAAGCCTTGACAATATGTTTAGAGTTGGATACTAGGAATTGTTTGGTGAGATAACTTAATTTTCTGCATTCTTATGTACATTTATGATTTTTAATTGTATAAAAAAAAATTATGAAAGAAAACTTTTGAAAAATGAAATAAATGTATCTATAATACACGATAAATATCAGAGATCTTTCATTTTGTTTTAGTTTTTCATTTTATTAGAGTGGACTTGGTTCAGTGTATATTTCTTATTGTATTGCTCAATACACGGCACATAAGGGAAATTTTGTTGTTTTAATGTTTTAACTACCCAGTCCCTTTTTGGCCTAACTGGGGTAACTCTCTTTTTCTTAAGGATTGAAGTGTACAAAGACACTACATCCACAGTAGCTATCAGATAGTTTGGTTTCCAGGGGAGCTCATTGATCCTGTTGAGGAAATCTTGTGAATCATGTAGATAAGATGGTAGGTTTTTCACATAGGGAAAAAGAAAAATATCTATAAATCTTGACGTGTTTTCCAATAACGCTCCAATTGAACTGACTATCGGTCTACTTAACGGGACCAAAGACGACATGCGAAGAACATTCTCTTAAGGAAAGGAGATCGAGTGCTCACACAACAGATGCGGAGAAGAAAAACTAATGCTCCAATTGATGCAAATCCTTTTTAAGTGGTGTCTACCAAGGGACACATGGTGACTGCCCAGTTCCTCGGTAAGTCTATTACCAAATACTTTTTTCACTTTAGGCCTTTAACTAATTGTTCATCAGATCTAGCTGTTGAATGAGAGACTCGGTCTGAACCATCAGTGACTGCTGTTATCTCTACACCACTGACACAGATCCTGGACATTGGTGATGACAGTTTCCTGTTTCTGAGAATACAATCCGGTTGAACAATTAAAGTGCCAAAAATATTGATTGGAGGGATTTAATTGTATATGTCTATCCATTTATATATTTTGTAAAACTAATTGTAATTTTTCATTTAACAGAGGGTGAGAAGTAGTGGCTTCTGAGTTAGAAATGACAGAACCCTTTTGGCTCCTAAGGGACTCCATAGAATTGTAATGTAAGTGTTAGAGAGGAATGCATTGAATGCTGATTTAGAATGTTAAGCTCATAGTTACACTCAGACAGATAAAGACTTTTAACACTAAGCTCCGTGTATGACATAGTCATTGGCGGGTACCCTGGCTGGGGAAGACGCTACAATGTGGTTTTGAGGTCATATCTTATGCTGATGCTACCCAACTCCTCATCTCATTTGTGTCTAATCCAGAAAAAGTGAGATCTCAGTTTGCAAGCTGTAGGAGGGAAATTGCTGCTTGAATAACCAACAACTGCCTCCAACTAAACAGCATGAAAACTGAGATTGTGTTCTTTGTTAAAGCACAGGAGTATTGGTTGGATGACTAGTGGCCAACAGAATTTAGTCCTACCCGCTCTCCTAAACAGGGGGTGAAAAATCTTGGTATAAAGATCGACCAAACACTACCTATGAAAGATCAAGTCAACACGACCTGTGGCACCTGCTTTGCTACAATGCGGCTTTTAAGGAAAATCTTTCAGTGGTTCCCATTCAATTCAAGAAAGACCTTAGTCCAGGCACTAATCACCAGTTGCCTAGACTACGGGAATGCACTGTTAGTGGTGGCAAATGACTCCTTGCTGTCCAAACTGCAAGTCATGTAGACTACAGCTGCTTGGCTTAACTGTAACCTGCCCTCCCGCTCCTTTGCTGCCCCTGTTCTAAAGACCTTGCACTGCCTCCCCATCAGAAAACATGCAATCTTTAAGCTATGCCCCCTGACCCATCAGGTACTAAACAAGACCCTTCCTGCATATCTGCACTCCAGGCTTCATCACCATCAGCCCACCAGATTGCTAAGGTCCACAAATAAGGCCCTTCTTAAGATTCCACATATTCACACCTCCAGATATGGTGGCAAATCCTTCTCTTAATTGGCCCCATCCACTCGAACAAACTGCCTCTCCACATACCTACCTGTTCCGAATTTGCGACATTTAGGAAGCTGTTAAAGACATGGATATTCTATTAAGTGCACCCCTTCCCTGAATAGCAAAGTGCTGAGATACTCCTTCAGGAATAAGTTGTGCGCTATACCAAATACGTGTAACTTAACATATAGAAAGTTATGCATTAAACACTATTCTGAAGAAAAATTTACATCCTTTTTGAATAGATCAAGATCTTCACCTCTCGCTCATATTTAGACGACGTATCACATTTAGAAAAGTCACTCTAATAAGGAGAGCATTAAACCTAGGTGACTCCATAATTTATCATGCATCAACTTAAACAATTGGCTACCAGAAACTCCTAAATGTTTTCACAAATGTGGAACTTGTTTATGTTGTAAATATACTATAGACAAATGGACAGAATTATAGGACTATAATGAAGATAAGAAAATCATTCTATCAACACCTTTATAAATTGCAATCAGATTTGTGTTTATATTATGTACTGTGTTTGCAAGAAAACGTATGTAGGATCCATCCAAAGAACATTAAAAACAAGGTTTAAAGAACATATTAAAGCCTTTACCCTATTGCCCCTGCATTTTTGGACAACTCATCAACAGAAAGATATTGGTGATATATCACTTTTAGGTATTCAGCAGATGCTAATAGAGAGAAGAGGAGCTGATAACATTAATGCACTGAGGAAATGTGAACAACATGAATTGATAAATTGCAGTGTATCAGTTTTGGACTAAGTCTCAATAGGGAATTGTGCATTTTCCGAGGAGATTAGTGGCTATGATATGGATATTACACAAGTACATAGAAGGAGTAAACCATTGATGCTTATATGCACCTTGAGTCAAAAAGTAATTGAAGTCAACTTTCCTTTTTTGAAATCAGTTTGGGTAGCTGATTGAAAAAAGGTAATATGAGGATATGATATAAGAATTGACAAGATTATTGGAATTCTCTTTTGTAAGGGTTTGATGAATTTTTTTTATACATATGAGTGAAGGTTGGAACTTGAAATGATTTCATGTTATAGGGTTCACTGACAGAATATTGACCTAAAAAATGTAGATGAAAAAATATTGAGGTAAAAATATAGAATGCAAAAATATCGACTCCCTATACTTAAACAGGTAAGTAAAAAAATATTGAAAAAAAATCAATGTCAAAAAAATAGTTGTACAAAATATCGTTTTTTATATATATAAAATAAAATATAAAATATTAAATATATTAAATAAAAAAATTAACTTAAAAAATAAATTAGATTTAATATAAATTTTAACAAATATAACAAATAAACTTAAATTTAAAAAAGTTAAACACACATACATAAAAATTAATATATATATTTACTTTAAAACAATTAAAAAACTATTAATTTTAATTCATTTTATAATTTTAAAAATATATTATATACCAATAACATAGAATCTAATTTAAAAAAATCCTATTACAAATCAAAAAACAAAACTATTTGAAAATCTTTAAAGTGCAACAGTAGGGAAAGTGTTGGATAGTGGAGGGGTAAAAATTACTATTCCAACTCCAATGAGTGCAATAGTAGGGAAAGTTTGGATAGCAGAGGGGTAAAAATTACTATTCTCACTCCAATAAGTGCAAGAGTAGGGAAAGTGTTGGATATCAAAGGGTACAAATACTATTCCCACTCCAGTGAGTGCAACAGTAGGGAAAGCGTTGGATTACGGAGGGAATAAATGTACTATTCCCACTCCAGTCAGTGCAACAGTAGGGAAAGTGTTGGATAGCGGAGGGGTAAAAACTACTATTCATACGCCAGTGAGTGTAACAGTAGGGAAAGTGTTAGATAGCGTTGGGGTAAAAATTACTATTCCCACTCCAGTGAGTACAACAGTAGGGAAAGTGTTGGATAGCTGAGGAATAAAATTTACTATTCCCACTCCAGTCAGTGCAACAGTAGGGAAAGTGTTGGATAGCCGAGGGGTAAAAAATTCTATTCCCACTCCAGTGAGTGCAACAGTAGAGAAAGTGTTGAATAGTGGAGGGAAAATATTTACTATTCCCACTCCAGTGAGTGCAACAATAGGGAAAGTGTTGGATAGTGGAGGGGTAAAAATTACTATTCTCACTCCAGTCAGTGCAACAGTAGGGAAAGTGTTGGATAGCGAAGGCGTAAAAATTACTATTCCCACTTCAATGAAGGCAACAATAGGGAAAGTAATGGATAGCAGAGGGGTAAAAATTACTATTCCCACTCCAATAGGTGTAACACTAGGGAAAGTGTTGGATTGTGGAGGGGTAACAATTAATATTCCCACTCCAGTCATTTCCAAAATTAAAAACAAACAAAATAATAACAACAACAAAATATTTAAAACACAAAATAAATAAAAACATATATAAATATGTTAAAAATGTAAATACAAATATATTAAATATTAAAAATTTAAAAAATAAAAACATATAGGTGTCCATTACGATACCGGGCGGAATAAAATCCGCCATCTACCATAGCGGTAAAAAACCGCCCGCCTACACCTTCTGAATACCGACCGAGCAATCACGATGTCGCGAAGCGAACACCGCCCGCGGCGGAAAAAACACACAAAATACCGCCCGTCCATGTCCGAGTCGAAGTCCATCCGTCCGCCACGGATCCAAACCCGCACGACAACCCAAAACCGCCCGCCCTGACTACCGAGACACCGGCCGTGAAATTAGGATCTTCCCGACATGAGCGCGGCAAATCCACTAATACACCGCCCACCATCGTAAACAACAGTGATGAAAATGGACACGGTGGAAGCCCTGGCGGCCACGTCCCTGCACAGAAACCATCCGCGGACCAAAGAAACACACACAACATGGCCAACAAGTCCACACAGCAAGCCACGCACAAATAACCAAACACAGTACACATCCCGAAAACACATCCCCCCTGGACAAACAAATAAACTACAAATCCCAGAACACCAGCCACAACACACCTGAAAACAACAGCACATCATGACACACCCACATAGGTAAGTACAAATGCAGCCCCTTCACAGACCACAATCCCTTGCAACACTACAAACTGAGGACGAGAGCACAGAACACAGCGAGACAGAAAGGACAGGAGCACACCACAGACACGCACCCACCACCACCACCACCACCAAACACCGGCCCCACAAACCCCCTGCACATCACACACCACACACACACACCGCACCAGCACCACAAACACAAAACCACACACCATGCAGCACAGAGAATGCCCAAGTTCACTTCCACTGAGCTGACGGTCATGGTCAACGAGATCATCAAGGTGCACCCATAAATCTATGGGAACCAGGTCCAACAGACACCACTATCCACCAGAAACCGGATGTGGAGCAGGATCGTAGACCAGGTCAATGCAGTCGGGAACGTGCCACGCAACAGAGCCGAAATCACCAAGAGGTGGCACGACATAGCTCCGAGGGACAAACACCCCCATGTCAAGTACACAATACACAAGACATCACTCACACATGCAACAGACTAACTAACAAAACCATGGGGGCATGTGTACAGTCAGTCAGCACCGCAACTCCCACCAGGTCCCCTTGTACTCCAGATGTGCCAGAAGGAGCACTCCCCACACCCACACTCATGTGTCAGCCATAGCTGCACCAACCGACAAGTAACAGGTAAGTAGCCTGAACACAAAGTCAGTGGGTCGGAGGGGGGACAGCTGAAGTACAACACCCATCAGGCCCCTAGTCCTACAGCACAGCAAGGTGGAGCACAGCCCACACCCATGTGTCAGCCACTGCAGTGCACACCTTCAGCCGACAGGTAGAAATCTTACCGTACATGGAGGGGTTTCTGTGGGTGGTAAGCCATCACCACAACACACAACACCGCCCCCACTCCCACAGACCAGCAAGATGGAGCACCCCTCCCTCCCAGTACCATATGGCATCCATTGCATTGCGCCCTCCAAACCAACAAGTAGTTAGAGTACTGTACAGGGCGGGGTGTCTGTAGGCATGAGGCAGTATTACGACTAACATTTGGGAAATGTCACGTAGCAGAGGAACACGCAGCACTGCTCCCTGTCATAATCATGTGACCAATGTGCACACGGACATGTATTACAGAGTCATAGCCCACATGAGCCATCACAAATACAGCAACACCCATGGAGCCATGTCTGCATGCACAAGTCCCACTGGAGCACTGACCCACACGGCGGGCACTGTGCCACTCATCACACACATCAGCAACACCATCGAAGTCCTGTCCATGTAGTCCTTACTGCCTGTTCCCCACAAAACGTACAACATCGCCCATGTAAGTCTAACCTGTCTAGAACTAACAGTGTGGAACCCCAGTGATGCACATAAACACCACTGGACCCATGAAACACACAGCCACACAATGCACATCCAACATACCATCCATCTCATCTGTCAGCCCCAGTGTCATGAAAGGTATGTCATCGGAACAGCTGGCCCTCACACAGTAGTTCTGCAAAGATACCTGCCCATCACAAATAATGTGTCTGCAGTGACTGAAGCGCACATCACACTGATTTACAACATACATAATATAGTCAACACCCCAAGAGCACTGCATTGCTGCACATGGCCGAGGGTAGCACGCACACCAAGGAATTGGCCCATCTGCAATACATCGTGTGGCACACAACCATCACTCACTCACTACAATGCTTGCAGTGTAATGTCCATAAATGATAACAGTGAGCAGACATGCTGGGGATGTCAGACATACACACACCTTTGTCTCTGCACTGTCATGTTGCCAAAACACATGTCCCATTCTGCACACATATGTCACAGTATGTACCCCAAAACCATATTGCACCTCAAAAGCGTCGATGGGTCTGGAGCCCGCATACACCCAAGCCACAAAATGTAGGAGTACAGCAACACACACTGATTGTCATCGCTAATCCGCCCCATGCCACATGAACACAACACACAGTTCCATTGCCTTGCTCACGCATACACACATCGTACATCCACACACACGCCACTGGGAAACCTGTGCACGACAGTGCACGAACTGTGAATGTCAGACAACCAATACAAACTTTGCAAGGTGCAACACAATAACCTATCTCATTCTCCCCACAGGTGCCGAACAGCTGGATGCTGGAGAGGGAGACAGCAGCCAGCACAGCCAGTCCGCAAGCCCCCGACCCGGACTCACGGATGTAGAAGACCTGGACACCTCTTCGGACGAGGACCACCTAGCAGGCCCGTCTGGAGTGGCAGGGCAAAACCGCTCCCCAGGGCCCCTCCTACCCACCAACACATCACCCAGGGCTGCTGACCAGTCACAGACCCCTGCTGCCACGGACGTTGCGGCCACCACCACCGCCGCAACAACCACCACCACCACGCCATCCCTGGCCACAGCACCTGCGCAAGGGGTGGCACGCCCGTCGTGCTCGACCCTGGGAGCCAGACAGAGGACCGTGGTGACCAATGTGGCGAGTGGGCAGGTCGGTGGCAGCAGTACCGGTGGGAGGAGCAGGGTCAGGCCAACGCCATCTGAGCCTGGGAGCCAAGCCCTGCCGCAAATCTCAAGAGTCCTTGGGGCCTATGAAGAGGCCCAAGGACAATGGGCCAGGTCGGCTGCCGACACGCGGGAGGTCCTTGTGGTGTTGAGGTCCATGGACGCCCATATGGGCCAAATCGCGACCCGTATGGACAAACTTGTGGACCTCATGGCCCAGCAGGTGTTGGGGGAGGGCCCAAGCAAGGGCAGCCACACCACCGCCGCCACCACGTGCTGTGGCGCAGGGTCGTGCAACATCTAGTTCCCCTGCGTCCACAGCGAGTGAGCAGTCCTCAGCCACCACCAGCAGCCCACCAACACAACCCCCTACCAAACGTGGAAGGGGCCGTCCGAAGAGGAAACAGGTGTCCAGAGAGGACTACGCACGCTCCAAACGCCAGTGAGTCAGCCAGCCACCCTGACCACCTACTGCACTGACTTTGACTACGATCCTACCCCACACTGCCATGTGAATGGCATGTGTCTGTTGGACTGTGGACATAGAACTTCATGGGTACACCTTGACCATCACGCAGCCATGTCCGTCAACTCATTGTCACAGCATGCACCACTTCTGTCATCACCTTGCACACAATCACATTTCACCGCTGTAAATAAATACACCTTGATCACAATCTGCTTCATGTGCCCTGGGTTTAATCAACGATGTGCAACCGCCAACATGAGCAAGAATGCCTCTGCTGTGTGGCATGTAGATAGGCCAGGAGATGTTGTAGGGACCTAGGGGTGAAAATCAGAACAAGAGTCCATTCAATTAGTGTGTCACACACCCATCACACAGTACTTGTCACCAACTACATGCAATGTACACACATCTCACAGAGCAACGGGGCACAATGCCACAGCCACTGTCAGTGGCATACTACCCTGGACATGGACCATTGCCACACAGCACTCAGTGAACAAAAGGCCTCCGTCACAATGCACACATACACCTGCACAACTACAGCTACATCAGCCGTCGTACATGGTCACTCACCTTCAAGTGAAGTAGTGGGCGATGAGCTGCTGACGCACATTCACAGCTTCCTCCTCTCCACTGTCCTCTTCACTGGACCCGTCCTGGTCTGCAGGCGGGGGCCCGGTCTGATCACCGTCATCCACTATTAGGGGGATCTGCTTGCGAATAGCCAGATTGTGCAGCATGCAGCATGCCACAACTATCTGGCACACCATCTGTGGGGAGTACGCCAGTGCACCCCCGGTGCAGTCCAGGCATCTGAATCTGGACTTCAGGAGGCCAAAAGTCCGCTCCACCACACGTCTGGCCCTGCCATGTGCCTCATTGTAGCGGACATCAGCCGGTGTCCGAGGATTACGTAATGGGCTGAGCAGCCAAGGCCCATTCGGATAAGCAGAGTCCCCTGGGTGTGAGGAATACTGAGATTAGTTGCAATTCCAACTGTCTCCAAGACAGCATCGTACAACAGCCACGCTACACGAGTACACATACTCACCAACAATCCAAGCACGGTCCGGTTGCAGATTGGTCATCAGACGTGGTAGGATGCTGTTGCGCATGATGTGCGAGTCATGGGCCGATCCTGGAAACTTCGCACACACGTGTGTAATGACCATGTCCGCAAGGCACACCACTTGCACATTCAGGGAGTGGAAGTGCTTCCGATTCCTATATATGTGCTCCAGGGCCTGTGGTGCTACAAGGCCAATATGGGTGCAATCTATTTCACCAACAACGTGGGGGATCCGTCCAAGGGCATAGAAATCACCCTTCACTGCCGCCAATTCACGAGCCCTGGGGAATCGTATGTACCTGTTCCTGTACAGCATCATAGCTGACAGTACATCACGTAGCACCATGCTGAACATGGGCTGGGACATCCCACTTCCACTGCTCACTGTGTGTTGGAATGACCCAGTGGCGAAGAAATGTAGTGCAGCCATCACCTTAGCCGTGGGGGTAAATGCAGTCGGATACACCCTGCGAGGACGGAGGTGGGGTTCCAACAAGGCACATAGGCGATGCAGGGTGGGTCGGTCCAGTCGGAATTTCCGGATTACCTCCACGTCCTCCATGTCTGACAGCAATTGGTAGGGGCGATGTATGTTTGGTCTCCTCCTAGGAAAGATGGAAGTGGACACATGTCAAAGCAACACGCCACATGGCATTTCCACAAACACAAAACAAAAATGACTGACCAAGCAATTGAATCACAGAACAGCTGACAAGTAGGGACAGCACAGCCACAATACACTTACACAGGTCCCCTTACCAATAGCAATGAGCAGTGACACAAACCATTGCTATGAGCATGCACATGGGGATTTAGGCCTTAACAACTTGTAAGGCATGACGATGATATCAGACTGCATATTTGGGAAGCGGCAACACCACAGCAATATAACTAGCTGCTGTGCCTGACACAGCTTCCGCGGCTGGGTGAGTATGGCACACACCAACAACGCAATGGACACAGGCTGAGCGGCAAAAACAAGTGGGTCCTGTTGCACGAGGGGATATGAGACAGTCATTGATGTCCCTACTTCACCCTATGTACAGCACTGTACGGATCACACCTCCAAAACACATTGACAGGTGTACACATTGACAGCTCCATGACAACACAGCTGTGTGATTGCAAATACACATCACAAGTGACACGTAACGTAGCACGTGCCAAGTGGGAGATGTGCATAGTGAAAGATGGCATGTGTGTGCATATGCATGTCCCATGCTCCCATGCCAATGTGTACATGATGATGTGCCAACAGACATGTGGAGGCTGAGCACTGGCCGTCCCTGCCCATGCGCACAGCATGTTGTGGCCCTGTCCAGTGTGGACCTGCTCCCACACACAAGTCATGGCCACACCTGCAGATGCATTGCGCACATCATACTGTGTAGTGCACATGGCATCAGCGGACTGTACCCGCCATGGGCCAGGCCCTTACGGCCAACTCCAATGGCCCTCGCGGTTGCACCCTGCATGTCCCGCAATGGAGGAAAGCGTCACGGGCCAGCTGGAAGGAGGCCATCGTCTGCAATTTAAGCAGGCAGACATGGTACACCAATTGCAGTGGCTTGGACCCACTGAAACTGCCCCAGGGGGCTATATGACTGTGGGAGTGAGACCGGCATTACCACAGCTACCAGGGACTGCAGCCTGGCATCCCTCAACAACACCTGCTGCTGCCACCTGTCCACCTTAACGTCGATGACGCTGAAGATATGTCCAGGTCCACTCACCAGCGAGGAGCTGGAGATCCTGGATTCCGAGCTCCACGCACACTGCACATGGCTATCCCTTGCAAAAGTTGTGTGTGTGAGACAACCACAGTGTGTGTGGGAGTGCATGTGGGGGACACACATGTCGTTGATCCGCAGCACCAGGAGTCAGAGCCTGTGAGGTTCCAACATGCACTGCTCACCATGCTTACTGCAGGTGGCAGGGGTATGTGAGCTCCCGGGCGCTTTGCCATGTCTGTCCCTCCCGAGTGGTGGTACATGGCAACTTCATGTCAGACATCCAGTGACACAGCCAATTGGCAATGCAGGTCTCAGAGCACTTGTTGCTCGTGAGTATGGCAGGCTGGGGCCATGCTGCCCTTCTCAGTCCCAGCAGGCCTGGGCTGCACATTGACTGCACAATGCCAGTAGGTGACAACACAGACTGCCCAGTGGGTTACATGTGTCTCCTGTTCAGGACCCTCCGGAAAAGTGTCTCTGGTACTTGCACATCCGGCACACCGTGCAACAACAGTTGTGCTCGTGTGAACGACAGGTGGATGGCATGGGCTCATGGCCATTGTGGGCTGTCAGGTTGCAGTCTGTGTGAGTAGTTTCCCATTCTGCTCCATGCAGGTATGTGTTTGGCCTATTTACATAGTGGACATCCTTGCCACCATCAGGATAGTGGTTGTGCACAACGCGAGTTGGGGCTATGGTCGCAGGGTGACACAGGCCATATGTAGTGCGATGTGCACTACATTCGTGGCACTAATTCGCGGATTCCTTTCCTGTACGCCAGCCATTGGGTGTTGATTGTGGTGGCTGTATACTATTGCACAGGTATCGTGCAACATGTGGATTTGGGTATGTTCTGTGCTGCTTCCCTTGCACATGTCTGTGTCATTGATGCCAGATGAGTGGGACCACCTCGCTCTCTCTCATGTGGCATCTCCCCTGGGTGCTGAGGGACAGGGGACGCTCAACAGTGGGGTGGCTTCGGATGTAGCAGCTGCACAGCTGCTGAGTGAGACAGTTGTGACCTGCGCCTTGGAGGGGCTAGACGTGTGCTGAATGAACCACAGGCCCAGTGTGCAATTTTGGCATAATCTGAGGACTGAGGTGATGCATCCATGTTGTATGACACAGGGGACGTGGACTCTGGGTCTTCTTGAAATGAAATGAATGAAATGAAATTTGTACTTGTAAAGCGCACCCATACCCCCAAAGGGGTGTCCAGGCGCTGTACGCATACCGCTGTGGAACCCTTCCTGGCTTTTTCCCTGTGAAATGTCCACTCCTGGGCACCCCCAGGGTGAAGCCAGGCATCCCAGCGCTGTTGGGGCCGTTGTGGAGATTAAGCAAGCTATTGCCCAGAGTTGCAGAGTGGGACCCATGATTAAAATAGGCACCGAGGCGAGAATTATCAGGTCAGAGGAAATTGAGCCCAAGACCCGCCGAGGCGGGAATTGAACCCTGGTCCCGGGCCAGATCTCTGCATCAGGGTCTGCCGCTCTAACCATTGAGCCACACTTCTCCACTTCTTCAGCCACGCGGAGGCGAATGACCGCCCTCCCATCCACTTCCACTGGTGCAACACGTGTCGGCACAGAGATGAAGGATAGGGTGTCCTTCACACCAGGCACAGCTGCCCCTGCACATGTGACCCCTGCTGCCCCAGTGCTGGGTCTGTTGAGCTGATGCGCCATCTGTGCGTGGGGCAGTCAGCTCTCCTCACTTACGTCATTGCCCATGACATCACTTAGCCGCAGGAGACATGGATGATGGAGGGCCCACATGTACGCGTGGGTGGACTACACCAGACCGTCCAATGGTTGTCACCCCCAGTGAAGGTGTGCCTTCAACTGCGCCAATCTCAGTCTGACATTCCTGACCCTTTCCCCACCCCCCTGGGGAGTGGCACATCTGACGGCAGCAGTGCACGAGTCCTAAATCGGAGGAGTGGGGGGACGCTGACGTCCCGACCGGATGTGACATGTTGGAAGGTGGCTTGCACCGTCAGACTTATGGCCTCCCCTTGCTCACCCCAATATGCGTTTGCATCTGAGAAGCCAGCGCGTGCACAGGCAGCTCCGAGCTCGCACCAGAGAGGCCAAAGAGTGTATGTGTGGGTCCATCTTAACGAGTTGTCTGTCTCGCGGTATAATCGGTGGCGGGACGCCGTCCACCTGCGTGGTACCCCGACTCGAGACCTGGACAACATTGACAATGCATGACAGGCTCCCAGTCCGGATACACCACCTGCAACACACAGAGGCTGTAGCTGCCCTAGCGGCCCAGGACGTGTCCAACTGGAGCTAATGGACCCACACATTCACTCTTTGACTTCTCTGGGGTGAGCTTGGAGCTGCTTGTGCACGCGCTGGCTTCTCTGTTGCAATGGCATGTAACATGTGTGGGGAAATAGGCAATGAGTGCGATGGTGCGAGCCACCTTCCGTGACATCACTCCCGGGCGCGATGTGTGCGTCCCCCCACTACTTATATTTGACTTGTGCCATGCTGCACAATGAGGATGTGTTGCCTGCGTGATGTGCCCAGGAGGAGCGCGCCATGACCTCTCACCCACCATGCTCCACTGCCATCCCGTGCCCTGGATAGCCCGTGCAGGTGGACGATATTGGGGGTACACCTGGTCGACAGGGGATGTGCGTGCCTTGGCAAGGGCCTCGCGGATGCACAGCAGTATCCAGCATGTCCCCAGAGGGTGGGCTGACATCTACACCTGATGCAGCATCTTTCGTGTGGCCGCCTGTTGTGCACACACGTGTTCACATTCATCCCCAGACAGGTGGTCTTTACAAATGCCCAAGACAGCGGTAATCTAGTCCTCCCGAATCCTCCCGACACAGTGTGTTTCAACATTGCATGTGCGCACCTACCCGTCACACCCACCCACCTGGGCCAAGCGTAACTCCCGCTTCACATGACACATGTGTGTCTTCCACAGTTGTGCTACTCTCTCTGGGCCGGACCTGCAACTGTCCCGTAGCACACACACAGCACCGAGTCGTACTGACATCCTGTTAGATTGGTAGGCACACTCACACATCTCCTTCTGACACAGTGGTGGCTGTGATGGATATTGTGACTGCCATGGCAGTGTTGGCTGGCCATGGAAAGGCACACTAACACACATTGCATCCGCGGCACTACGTGTCACTACTCGGCACATCGAACTGGGCACTGTCCCTGGGGTAGATGAGTTTGTGGTGGCGTTGGTGTGTGTGTGTATTGTGGCCATGTCGACTACACACATATGTTTCCCAGGCCCATGGTGGATGTTTGTAACCGTGTTGAGGTCTGTGTATATGATGAGATGTGTGTGTTGTATGTTGCACGGAATGCAGTGTGTGGGTGTGTCCTTGCAGTTCAGGATGACTCCTACTTGTTATGGTTCAGACGTTGTGTGTGTGCAGGGTGTGTCACTGTCAAGATTGTGCCTAGTTCAATTGTGCATGTCAGATTTTCTGCAGTTCTTACTCATTGTGCGGTGCTGCCCACCCAAACTGATGTCGTGTGTGTGTTTTGACAGGCATTGCTGTGGCATGCTTTTGCGTGGTTCCTACTTTTTGTTGCTGAGTGTGTGGTCAGACTGTGTGGGAAATTGTAGACATGTGTAGGACTGTGCTTTGTATTGACCAGGCCGGCAGTGTTGATGTGATGATCTATCGGGCACCTTCAGAGTCTGACATGTCCTGCTCCAGGAGCTGTGGTATTGCACTGTGGCCACTGTTGCAGCTACTCATTTGCGTTGACATCCAGTGACAGTGGACTACATGGTCATCTCACGACTGTCGTGTACTTCACACACTCTCATCCTCTCTCATTCGTACTTGTGTTTGTGAAATGATTCAGCAGAGACACATATTTACTTCAAGCCATGTATTAGGACTTATGTCCTCCGTGATGCAGTATAGTGGACACTACTGGCAGCGAAATGCATGTGGAGGATATACTCAGCATGATTACACATAGCATAGGGTGTAGGGGTACATGTGATTAGTTGTTGACTATGGGATGTGGGCTTCAGAGTTTGAACTGCTTAGCCGTTGCTGTGCTAATGTACATTTGCTAATTACTGAGGAGCTGTTGACTTTGACACAGACAGTATTCATTTTGCCTACCAGACCGCTTGACATCATGGGTACAGTACATCTCAGTTCCATGTTACAGGTTTGCTGCAATAGTTACTCCGACACACCTGCATGTGAGGTGACATCAGGGCATGTGCCTACGTGCATGCAACAGCGTCTCACTTGTTGTTGCAATGTGGTGGCTACTGGACATGTCACAGTCACTGGGGTCATGTTGTTGGGGGATGCATTTGTTGTCCATGCAAAAGTCCTGGCACGGAAGTACAGAGGAAGGTGAGGTGGCAGCTCTCACATACTACAGCAGACCGATTACTGTCCACTGACCGGTGCATATGTTCATGGGCGCAGGATACATTTAATGGCATAGTTGTACGTGCAGGTTTGTCCATGTGGTTGCCATACACAAATCCCATACCTCTGCCTCCCCCTGTTCATGCAGAGTTACTGGATCTGGTGGGGAACAGAGTGCATGTCCCCGAAATGTCCGATATCATGGAAGTGTAGTTGATGGTGTGGTGTTAGTTGCAGGTTGTATGGTATAGTTGTTGTACAGCTGACTGCCCAGTCCGTGCGAAAGCCAAGCATGGGTACGGTGTAGGACATCATTGTTCAATTGGGGGTGTTGCGTCGGGCCCGACGAATTGACAGGTTGTCAGGTATGCGATACCTTCCAGCAGGGCTTCCATGGCATTGGTGGTAAACATGGATGCCATCCAATGAAGCGGATGGTGGCTGTCAATGTGTTCATCATATGTTGTCCCTTGTAGGAGCCTGATGGGACATGTTGGATGACATTCGATGAAACTGTGCTCCAGAATACGTTGTGTGTAGGCACAGTGGTCCCATTGCAGTGTGGGTCCGATTGCAGCCACATACGCCATGCCCCCATAGACTGAACAGATCCTGTCGTGGACGTCCAGGGGTTGAACAGTTGTACCAGGTCCGCCTTTGGACATGCCGGGTTGGAGAGACATAAATCCACAGGACAGTGGAAGGGACACCTCCGACAGTAGAAGACGGGGATGACACAGCTGAACATTGAGATGCGGTAAGTTACTCGGTAACTTACGTTCAGCAAGGCCAGATTTTCACAGCCCAATATCTGTAGCAGGCTCTGGTTGTACAGCCTCATCTGTCCGGCGTAGTTGGGTAGCTGTGGTGCGACTGCCATTTTGCTACAGGGCGATGTGATGGCGTGCTCCAGCAGGCTGTGCAGTCAGCAGGGTGCACCCTCCGATGATGCTGGGAAATCTGGAATAGTCGTACGGAGGCAGGGTTTGGGTTATAGTAGCTTGTGCGGAGGACACAGGTCCTCATCCCACATGCTTCTATGAATGGTCAAGGTCAGTGGTGTCTGACTCCTTCCAGATTACTTGCATGGGAACCACATGGAGGAGTGCTCTTATTTCTTTTTTGTGGTCAGAAGTTCTTTCATGTTGTGCGCTATCTGCACATTGGACTGTTTCCTCGGCATGCCTCTGTTTGGCTTGTTGTTGGGACAATGGCTGTATTCTCCGGCTTGTTTAGTCGAAATGTGGTTTCAGAGTGGGAATGGAAGGCCATTCAGTGCTATCTGCTTTCCCGTATGTGGACGGCACGCTGCGTTTCCGCTATACGTTCGGCCTTGTGTGTGTGTGTTGTAATTGGTAACACCTGTTGTCAGGCACCCGGGTTTTTTCATGTTACGTATTGCATGTATTGGTATTGGGTGCCGGATGGTATTATTATTTTTGTATGGTAATGGCGTGCCTTTTGCGGACGCGGTACATATTCTGCGGCGTGATGTCGCAGCCGCTGTGTGCTTCGCCATGTTATGCACACGTGGGTGTGTCCTATTTTGGCGTGACGTCACTGCCCTGTTCGGTACACTTGTGTGGCGTCATGTTGGCACCTGTGAGTTGTCGGTTGGGGACATGACTGATGCAGGTATGCCACGTGACATGTGCGTTCAGGGTGGGGCTGGTGTGTGGTGTGTGTAGTTGTGTGCCTGTGTTATTTGTGTGTGGCCCATGCATGGCACTGTAGTTGGCCTCTGCGTTGTGCGCATGTGTAGCTGCGTCATCGCCGCTGCGCTGCGTTGCCGTGACGGGGACGTCAGTTTCTGGTCCCGGGTAGTGTGTGCCCGGTAGTTGCGAGTTGTGTCATTCAGCACGGTGTGACATTTGTGGGTGCAGTGGTGGATGTGTCCTGTCCACACAGGGCTGTCTGGGGGGCCATGTTCAGTTTTTCCTCCCTTGCACTGTGTGCGGTGTTTGCGTGCCCTTGTTGTGTGTCTGCCTACCTGCGTCGCCGCGGCGCGTTGACTCCTAGGTGCTGCATCAGGTACAGCATGGGGATGGCCTGGAGTGCAGGATTCATGTCGGGGTGGGCCGCCTTTTTGGTGTCCGTACTCGTGCGGTCGAATTTCCGCCTTGGTGTCTCGTACGGTGTCTCTTAGCCGGGGGAGATGTTTGTTTGCGGCATCGTAATTTGTACGCCGGGCGGTACGTGATTTCGTCGGACGGTGTGCCTCCATTGGCTGGCGCCGCTACGTGAACGGGCGCACTTTGATGGCGGACGGCGTCGCGGGCTTACGGGCGGTGTTTGGCTGCTTTTACACATCCTAATTGTGCGGGCGTGTGGGCCGCGGCGGGCGGACGGTAACTGGTGGTTTTTGCCTCCGACAGCACGGCGGTAGTGCTTCCGCCCGACATCCTAATGGGCCCCATAATGTTAAATACATATGACAAATACCTACAAATATTATATTAAATAAACTAAAAAATAATTTTCAAACAAATAAATATTTTTAATTAGAAAATATCTAGAAATGAAAACATTAATTATTACATACATTTCGTTTTTTTATTTCCTACCCTAGAACACCACACAATTCAGAATCACAACCCACATCTAAATTGAAATATTATTAATTAAAAAACAAATTAAAACTCATAAAAATTCACTAAATTCCCACACTTTACCCCTATAATCCCCACAACCCACAGCTAAAATTAAACTGTAAGAAACTAATTACACAATTAAAACTTATTTTCAATTAAAAAACTAATTGTATTTAACAACAAATTATAAAGTAAGTAAAATTAATTTGCTCCCCACACTTTACCCCAATAAAAGGAAAACCCATACACAAAAATTAAACAATTACCCTAATTAAAAATCAATTAAATAATTAAGCTTAATGATCAACTAATTATTAATTAATTAAACATAAATTACTTCCCACCCTTTACCCCTATAAACCCCAAAACCCACACCTAAAACTAATTACACACTTACCATAATTAATTGTCAATTATTTAATTAATGTTAATTAACAACTAATTATTAATTAAATTAAAATAAATTACTCACCACCCTTTACCCCTATATACCCCACAACCTGCACCTAAAATTAATTTCACAATTACCATAATTAATTGTCAATTAATTAATTAATGTTAATTAACAACTAATTATTAATTAAATTAAAATAAATTACTCACCACCCTTTACCCCTATATACCCCACAACCCGCACCTAAAATTAATTTCACAATTACCATAATTAATTGTCAATTAATTAATTAATGTTAATTAACAACTAATTATTAATTAATTAAAAATAAATTACTTCCCACCCTTTACCCCTATAAACCCCACAACCTGCACCTAAACTTTACCCCAAAAAATTAAAAACACAATTAACATTATAAAATCTCAATTAAATAAATATTAATAAATTTAAAATATTCATTAATTTATTATAATTAGATTACTTCCCACCCTATTCCCCTCTAAACCCGCAACCCGATATGGAACTAAAAAACACAAAAGTTAATTAAAATGAAATTAATAACTGCTAAAAATTTGACACATATATTAAAAAACATAAACAATACTTATACAAAAATACATCACATACATTTAAAATATATACTAAAATGCATTACACTAATTAAAAAATCGATATTTTAAACAAATACATTTGCAAACGATATTAATAACTTCTATATTTTTAAAATCGATATTACTTACCTTCAAATCGATATTCTTGACAGCGATATTCTTTCTTGCACTCGATATTTACATTCCACTAGATTTTTAACACAATATCATGGTAGGTCGAATTTTTTACCATCGATATTCTGTCACATTACCATGTTATAGAGTATATAAAAATGGTTAGAAGCATTTGGTCTCAAAAATAACATGTTTGTGGATTTAAGATTCTTTTACAGTTTAATATTGGAAGAAAGTAATGAGCTGGTACTTCAGAATTAGTGGTTTTTTTGTGGCACAGAGGGCATTGGGGCTTTGTCGCAGATGATAAATCTGAGAAATATTTTGAGAGTGTTGTAAGAGCCTTGCTTTTTCGGTTAATTGTCTGCAAATAAAGTTAATAGTGTAAATATTAATACGCTTGGTTAGTCTCAAGATCGCACTAGTTTAACGTGTTGTAGGCTTTCATGATGAATATTTTTCAGGGTTTGTGTGTTATCTTAGACATGACAGCTTATAATTCAAGGTGCATTTAATTTGTAATACATTTTGAGTATTTGAATTAGGACATTACTGTACCATGGCTATTTGGTCATAGAAATATGTATGTAAAGGTAATAATTATTGGTTTTCCCTTTTTGCAATTAAGTTTACAGAGAAAATAGCAGCATACTTGGTTGGTTCTGAGATGGTACACACACCTAGTGGTTCAATCTTCTGTTGATAGTGAATGTCTTCACAAGTTAGATTCTAACTAGAATGTTTTTGTAATGTCGGCCAATTGGTATTTGAAACAAATAGTCTTATATGGAAAACATTTGTCCTTGGTTTGAAAATAAGATATTTCTGGTTCACATGAAGTTTCCCTTCCGGTTTTGATCTTGCTCTATATTCAATATGTTGGACACGGTCTAGTTTTGTTTTTCATGTCAGCACAGGCTTTTTGAATATCGCTGGGAGTGTTTAAATGGCAATTTAGAGCCAATAGTATTTGGTTTGGACTTTCATTTTTGGGTAGTCTCAACGTTGATAAGGATGCTGTGTCTTAGTACTTTGTTAAGATGATTAATTATAATTATTTTCTTTGTACATGTGATTTAAACAGTTAATTGTTTTGTTGTTTTTTTTTGTGCTGCAGACCATATCGTGAGTTATGAAATAATTTCCCATTAATTCCAATTTTTTGATAAATGCTGTTTTTTAGATGATTTGGAGCAGATGGAGAGTTAATGCAATGTGTTTAAGATCAATAAATGATAGATTTATTTGATGGTTTCTGGCTCTATAGACTTTATCGGGGGCAGTCTGATTTGAATATAGACTAATTTTATTGTGGGACCTTAATACTAATTGGACATATAAAGTAAGTGAGAAGTTATGTTGGTTAGTAAAATTTTAAGACAGTCATTTAGTTTTTTTTTTATTATTTGTTTTTAAACTTCCAGCTTGAGGTTGAGATTTTTAGACGGATTCCTCCTTGAATGAATAAGAAAATTGACCGCTTCAAACATTGGTGTTTAATTGAATTGAATGTGGAGAATAGACAGTAAGTTTATAGGTAATACAAAGAGTTAGTCATTATAAGTAAATATGATATTTTGATTTAAGTAGTATGCATTGACATCTGCAACCCTATACATAAAAAACTATGCATGAAGCTGATGTTTTACCTTAACTGAATCTAACATACTCTATAACAAACTATGGGGCCGATTCCGATTCCGGTCGTAAACCGTACCGACCGACTCGGACCTGGAATGGAGACCGACCGACACGGACCTGCGCCGTACGACCCGCGCAGTACGATGCCTTGTGTGTGAATTACAACCCACCCGCACGGAAAACAAGCTGCACGCCCGACCCATTCGGAAATCATTGATTCGCCCGTAAATTGACTGTGAATCGTACCGACCGACACGCATTAGGAATTGACGCGAGCGAAACGTACCCGCGATGCACGAGCCGCGTAGTACGATGCAATACGTGTGAAACGCGACCGACTCGCACGGAGCACGAGCATGAAAAGCGAGACGTACAGCAAATAGTGACTAGCAAACAATAGAGCCCTTCGCGTCCGAGGCGTACACCAATGTCAAAACACAGCAGATTGTCAGTGTGACAGACTCGGATCACCCCGAGAGAGCCACTGGCAGCGTCCGACCCGGTCAAACGAACGTCTCCATCATGCACAACACAAGCAAAGGAAATAAGACAAAAAAATTTTTTTAAAACCAATGACACAGCCAATTTATAAAAAAGGAACAAAGACACACCCACAACTCCAACTATATAAAGGCCAGAAATCCCTACCATGATCCTTTGCAAACTACAGGCATAGGACAGCAGACACCCCACCACACTGCAGAGACACACCACAACACACACAAAACACAACAACTACACCCATTTGCACTACTCAAAAACCAAATCACATATTCACTGACAAACTCACACCCACCACACTCACTTAAACCCTCACACACACATCAATCACCACAACCACCCAGCACCATGCCCCCCAAGAAGAATCCAAAGTTCACAGATAGTGAGTTGGAAGTCATGATAGACGAAATACTCAGGGTAGAGCCACAGTTGTTTGGCACATTGGTCCAACAGACCCCCATGTCACAGAAAACCAAGATGTGGGAGAGGATTGTCGACAAGGTCAACGCACAAGCTCCTTGTTGGTGCACAAAGGACGACATACAGAACAGGTACTATGATGTGCGCAGGAGGGTCAAGAAGCTCATCAACAGGGACTATGCCTTGAGCACAGACACTGGCGGTGGCCCTCCTGCCAGACCAACGCACTTCAGGACCTGGGAGGAGAAGGTGCGGGCCATCCTACCACTGGAGAGCATCCATGGATTAACAGGAATACCAGAGCCTGGTGAGTACACAAACAATATACTCAATTTTGTGCGGCAATACACATATATCACTCTCAAGGGGACTGTTAAACGAATTCCTGCCAGCAAAGCCATAGCAACATAAAGGCAAGTCTCCTGTGATGTGCATGCCAGTTACCCAAACACAATACCTGCCATCCCACAGTAAAATGGAACTACGACATAACATGTACAAACCTAACGACAAATACTGCAAGGCATTAGCATAAATCCACAACAAACACAGTCATCCATTTCGCCAACAACGTCACACCACCTCAAAATGAAGGAAGGTTGGGCTGCTGGGAATGTGCATGTAGCAGAAAGCATGATGGGAGTTGCAGTCACAGCCAACAGTCCCCCCCCCTGTCCCAGCAAGCTCACACTGAACCATGCTCACCTCACAGGGAGTGCAAAAGCACTGCCAAGATGGCTGACACTAGGCCCTGCTGTGGGGAGCACAAGGCCCTGCTGGGACTTGGGCTCAAACAAACAACAGGACACCAATGCCTGACAGCCTGAAAGGTAACTCACACTCCCTGCAATGGAAGCATGCTGCATGGAGGGATAACTGGACTGGGGGAGGAGTACTGCCTGCTCTGACCACATCTACCAGCAGGTACTTGCACACACACACCCCTTAACACAAACGCAACACAACCCACCTGGTATAATGCATTCCCTCAGAATCCATTTAAATATCCCACAAAGATTAAACACACTGGGTTCTGCAGTGTGAAGCACATAGGCTTGTTGGTACTTTTGTGCAAACAAACACCAGAACAACACTGCCTGCCAACTTGTCAGCACAGGCACACCACCACATAGGGAAAAAGCTTCACAGGAAGTAAGGTCAGGTATTGTGGGAAGGTGGGTGTAGCCAAAAGCATGATGGGAGTTGAAGTCACAGCCAACAGTCCCCACCCACATGTCCCAGCAAGCTCACACTGAACCATGCTCACCTCACAGGGAGTGCAAAAGCACTGCCAAGATGGCTGACACTAGGCCCTGCTGTGGAGAGCACAAGGCCCTGCTGGGACTTGGGCTCAAACAAACAACAGGACAACAATGCCTGACAGCCTGAAAGGTAACTCACACTCCCTGCAATGGAAGCATGCTGCATGGTGGGATAACTGGACTGGGGGAGGAGTACTGCCTGCTCTGACCACATCTACCAGCAGGTACTTGCACACACACCCCTCCCACCAACACCAAAATACACACCTAGAATTATGCTCCACAAGAGAGTGAGTGAAAAGTCTCTACCAAGAACACAGAAAATGGCCTCAGCTGTGGGGAGCACAAGGCCCTGCTTGGACTTGTGCTCAAACAAACAACAGGAAACTACTGACTGACAGCCTGAACGTAAATTGTGACTCCCTGCAATGGAAGCATGCCACATGGGGGATTACTTGGCCACTGTGGGTGAAGGAGGTCCTGCAATGACTCCAAATGCCATCAATGCCGCATCAAAACACACCTTCTCTGCTCGAACAAATTGCACCCTGGGACCAGTCACTCCAAAAGTAAATGCCTTGGCAAGATGTCAGACACATGGTCCAGATGTATGAATTGGCTGCAAGTCACACCTACGCACTGGCCAACTCAAACACATTTAGACTCACAGCCATTGGAACTGTAGGTATCCTCCCACTGTTTGGAGATTCAGTGTCCCTGGGGTGTCCCCTGACCTGCCTGTGAAGGTGTGTTTTGGAGATGACAATTGGGGAGATGCAGACATAGTACATAGCACCAAGCACACACAATGTCACATATACATCATTGACAGTGGACACCTGACAGTGACTAGAATGGACACACACATATAGCTGACACTGTAGCATGGTGTCATACACAAAATGTGCAGTTGTGAGCTGCATGTCAATACCACATCGGTCTGCGTTGTACGCATCATTCACACAACACATCACTCACTGTCATGGACAATCCAAACACAATGACTATCCTGGACTGCATCGGATGATGCATGCAACTCACAGCAGCAGAACTGTAACACACACACCTCTGCCCATCACTGTCATGAGCATGGAAAAGAAAGAGTGCCGCTGTGCCCAATCCCTCTCACTGTGGAGGAAATAGACAAGATAAAAGACGTTAGCACTGACAAAACTCTGCACCAACATCAGTAGGCACGGTAACACCATGACTTGTTTGTAATGAGATGTGAACTAGGAACACAGATAACCAGAAAGTATCTCACATTGGATCACAGGCATACCGGACTGTGACCATGTTGCACAGACCCACCAATGTGACGCACAGAGCAACGCAACAAATTCCACCACACATGCACCAAGCTTGATACATACCCTAAGTGAAATTGTACGTATGTCATCGTCATAGCACAAATGTGGACAGGGATGATACAGCTGTGATGGAACCTGAGTAGCATTGGACATGTACAGACAATTGATCAATACATGAGCTGGTCATGCACACAGCTTGAGGTGCACATCGAAATGCTTCAGGTTGCCATGACAAAGTGCTCCAACAATATCAACCTCAATCTGTCACAACTTTTGGCAATGCAATGTACAGACTCTCATCATGATGTCCAGTGGCAAATGTAATGTGTGTGAAACGTTGATGTTGGTAGAAACATAACATACATTGTGTGTCTCCTCCAAACACAGGGGATGCTGGGGACACAGCACGACCTGAAGAAGAGTCCCAGTCCCAGACTCTGGCGGACTCTGAGCTCACAGGTGTGGATCAGTCCCTGACCTCTTCGGACGACGACCCTGAACAACCTGGCACCTCCGGTGTGACTCATCGTGCAGCCCCAGCAGCAGGAACATCAGCACCCCCTGCAACCACACCTGCCACATCTGATACCACACCCAGTAGCCCTGCTGACACGGACAGGCCGAGGCCACTGAACAACAACGGAACAGGTACACAGGGCACCCTGGAATCAAGGGTAAACACCACCATCGCAAACACTCAAGTGGTCCCAGTGTTGCCTGTGCCGGCCACGGCAGCTCCTGCCCATGTGGGTAGGGGCGGTGGGAGGGTGGGCAGGCAGAGGACACGGCCTGCAGAGGGGGCTGGACTGCATGATGAGCCACACCTGGGACGCATCATAGATGCCTACCAGGAAAGCACCGGAGGATTTGGACAGGCAGTGGGGATCCTCAAGGACATCAAAGAACAGCATGCAGCACATCATGCCCGCTTGGACTCCCACATGTTGCGGATGGAGTCCAAGTGGGACAAATTGGATGAACTAACAGCGGTGCATAGGGACATACTGACCTGCCTCCGCCAGATCAGCACCAACATGTCCACACCTCCCTGTGCGCCCACAACATCTGTTGCCACAACATCCGCAACTGCCACAGGGAGGGAGGAGGACTCTGGCAGAGAGTCCTCTGTACCGCAGCAGCCTGCACATGAGGGTCCCCCGAGAAAGAAGAGGGGTCATCCAAAGAAGGGGAATTGAGACGCTGATGGCCATGCATATCTCCCAGGAACTCAACACCTGTTCTGTATGTCTTCCCTTGTGTGCAAACCAATTAACCTTGTCGACTGACACACAAATCTCCCACTTGACATGGAGGGTCAAAGCTGTGACAATGCAGCTAATGACTGTGGATTCTACTCATTTAATCTCTTAAGACTACCAACTCACCTGTGAACTTTGGATTACCATCACATTGTACAGCACTTCAAAATCCGTTCACCATCCTTACACATGTCTGTAAATAAAATCACATTCACACAATACTTGCCTCTGTCGTGATTTATACTTTGTCTGTGTCATGGCGATGATGATCTGATAAGGAACACTGTGCATGCAAACTACCACAGCAATGTGAACACCATAATGTGAGTCATGGTAATGTGACACATATGAGGGAGACACACCACTAGGGCAACACAAGATATACTCACCATGTCCAGCTAACTCATCCTCATAAGTGATGTCAACAGGAAATACAGTGGAATGCACATACACCACACCCATCCTGGGTCAGTGGCAAGCATTCCACAGGTACAGGATGCTAATGACTGTCTGATGTGTAGATACACACGGAGCACATCCCAAAGTGAAGCACAGGTTTATTACAGATTCACAACGTGAAAAGCCCATAACTGATGCAAGTTAACCTCACGTAACAGAGAGCAAACATTAAACAAGTTTTAAACAAGTAAAGTCCAGGGGTGTGTGTCACATCATTGTTTGGGACAACGACTACTTGCACACTGGAACAAGGATCTGGGTTTTGGGGTTCAGATCTCACCATACAGCAGCCAAAGTACCCTGTGAAGGACAGACAGAAAACATAATCAAAAACCTTGACTTACAGCATACAACAACAATATACATGCCCACAAATGTAACAAAACTACGTACACACAACATATCAATCAGCTAAACACTGTTTGGGAGTACAGACTACCTAAAAGGACACATCACAGCATGCATCCTGACAAGTAGCACACAGTCACACTCAAGCAGCACAAGTGCACCATCAACAGATATCAGGCAAACACAATACTTTGAAGACACATCAGTGTATACTCACATTCATGTGAAGAAGTTGAGGATCAGCTGGCTACGAACATCATCCTTACCCTCATCATCACTGGCATCATGCCCCAGGGCAGGATCCTCCCTGGCTGGCGGATGTTGGTCATCATCATCTTGGATCAGAGGCAACTCCTTCCTCACTGCCAGGTTGTGTAGCATGCAGCACACTATGAAGATTTTGCACACCTTAGCAGGTGCATATGGGAGGGCCCCTCCTGTCTTGTCCAGGCAGCGGAATCTGCTTTTCAGGAGACCAAATGTCTGCTCGATCACTCTCCTGCTCCGACCATGTGCCTCATTGTAGCGCATCTCTGCCGGTGTCACAGGGTTCCTGAGGGGTGTCAGCAACCACGGCATGTTGGGGTATCCGGAGTCACCTACATAAAGACAATAGCACATCAGATGAGTCTTAAAAGAGGGTGTAAATAAACTTTAGCAAAATCACATAATAGTAATCAGTCAGTACACACCGACAAGCCAGGCACGCTGGTGCTGCATCAGTGACATAATCGTTGGGATGCGACTACTCCGCATGATGTAAGCGTCGTGCGCTGAACCTGGGAAACGTGCACAAACATGTGAAATGGTCATGTCGGCCAGACATACCACCAGAGCATTGATTGAGTGGAAATGTTTCCTATTCCGGTAGGTCTGCTCGTGTGCCTGTGGTGGTACCAAAGCCACATGTGTCCCATCAATGGAGCCAATAACATGTGGCATCCTTCCCAGGGCATAGAAGTCACCCTTGATGTCAGAGAGTCGTTGTGGTGTTGGGAAATGGATGTAGTGGTTGAGGAAATGCAACATCGCCTCCAACACATCTCATAGCACACGGCTGAACATGGTCTGTAACATCCCACCAGCAGTAGCAACTGTGTGTTGGAAGGTACCGGTGGCAAAGAAGTGTAGGGTTACCATCACCTTCACCTTGGGGGTCATCGCAGTAGGGTATGTCCGGCCAGGTTGCAAGTGTGGTGCCAACTGCTCCACCAAATCTTCAATCAATGATCTAGTGAAGCGGTACCGTCGCATGCAGTCACGTTCAACCATGGTGGCAAGGGCAGGGAACGGTCTGTGGACAGCTGGTCTCCTGCAGTACATAGATGAGCAAAGACAGTTTGTCAGTTCCCCTATCTAGGTGCCAGTGTACATGCTAAATAGCACATGAAACAACAGGACACAAAGACATGATGTATGTGCCGTAGTGCATGTGCACACATGTCAGATACATGCCCATCATCTGAAATCTCAGCTCTACAGGTCCACACGACAAGGTCCATGTTGTGCTGTGACCAATCTATGGGCTCTGCCACAGTACATCAGTATGAGTGTCACATACCAGACACACACCACAGTCACTAGTGAGGACAGATGTCTACCACACATCACAGGTTTTTGACAGACACCCACAGGGACCTTGTGTTGCCACAAGGACACCATCATGATGTAGCGCCTCATATACACACCGCAACGCACACATGACACACACATGAAGTGCCACAACGTTTTTTTGCATCTCACACATGGTGTCTGTGACAGACGCCACATCAACTCACATTGACAATACACATGGATGTGGTGACCGTTTGACATTGAGCACATGAAATCAGAGTAATCTCCGTAGCTAAATGCACACATACTGTGGATGAACATCACAATTGTGGCACTGGGACACCCTGTGACACACATCCCATTCCACCTAAGAGTCAGGGTGTATGTCACATGTCATACACAATGTACCCCGGGAACTGTGTACATGCCTCATGCCCTGAACTGTACAGCCGTCAATCACAGTGGTTATGTGTCCAACACTCAGCGGGATCTGTCCCCATGACACCTTGCCCTGCCTGGGAGTGGGTGCCACTAAGTGACACATACCAAATCACATGTTTACCCACATATGCACCCACAGGTAATGCAGCCTGACATGCCCCTTGATATACTGTGTCACAGGCTTTATTGTTGTTGGTGTGCCCATGAGTCCATGGAAAGCTATTGTGGGTGGAACACTTAGCACATTGCCTGCAATGGGGACTGACGCAGGTGACCAATTCAAAAGACGCGTCGGACACCTAGGGAACGAGGCGAGCACACGCCTTGCACACACGTCTTGCACATTGACTGCAATGGGGACTGACGCGGGTGACCAATTCAAAAGACGCGTCGGACACCTAGGGAACGAGGCGAGCGCACGCCTTGCACACACGCCTTGCACATTGACTGCAATGGGGACTGACGCGGATTTGGCCCTTGTACGATTCGTGTTGTGAAAAATCAGTTGGCTCCCTACAACAATGTATCAGACTCGTAGGTGTAATGGGTTTAAAATATTTGAACGATGCGGAAGGCGTGTACGAGCCGTGCAATGCAATGGATTGGCCAGATTCATAGAATGCAAACGTGTTGGACCTATCGCTTTGGACGCATGGGACAGAATCTGCCTCTGCAGCACAGATATAAGGCTGTCTGTTCCCCTGAGAGCTCACTTGCCTGCACTACATGCTCCACATTGACATGACTGCTACCACTGCTGCTGTCTCTGCATCCTCTGGCTCAAAGAATGGCACGTACTGTGGATAGGGCCCCAGCCTTCACAGAGGAGGAGAACAAGGCCCTGCTGGACAGCCTCCTTCCACAGTACAGCAAGCTGTATGGGACACCAGGGGAGCAGGTGAGTGTGCAGTCCACATCCCTTTTTCATTGTGCATGTTGTCTTACTGGCACTAATGGCATTGTGTACACCAGTGGCTAGCATGCTCACTGAGTAGTTGTTACCCCCAAAGTGTGTATGTACCTGTAGTGGACAGGTACTGTGCATGAAAAGGGCATTTTAACACAGTTATTATACTCAGGCAATGTTTCAATTTTGTAAATGCAGGACAACTGTCAATCACCATAGTTGCACTACCCGTGTACATCATATGCCCTTGTGATGAAGACATGTATATCCAACTGTGTGTTGCACAAACATGTTGCATTTCTGGTAATGTACTTTTATCCTTGCCATCCTCATAGGTTGATGCCCATCACAAGCAGGAGATATGGCTGACCATTGCCCGGGCTGTTCGTTCTGTGGGGGTCTACAGACGCCGCATCCGCAACTGCCAGAAGAGGTGGCAGGACCTTCGTGGCTGGACCCGGAGGATCGCCAGAGTCCAGCTGAAGCTGTCGCCTCCTCGCAGAAGGGGCGGACGACGGACACTGACCCCCCACATGCACCGGATCCTGGCGGTGGTCTTCCCTGACCTGGATGGGCAGTTAAAGGCCAGACAGTAGCAAGGAGGGGGTAAGTGCATGCCTTTTCTGTGAACTATGTCTCACATGCTCTTTGCACTCCTTCATCCTGGTTACACTCCCACAGATCTCCTGTCTGCTTGAACAGGAGTCATGTTCCTAATTTAGTTCATGGCCTATCCTCATCTGATACACAGGTCTGGCCCTTTCAGTCTGTGACTTGTGTCACTTGTGTTGTGTGTCCCTGCTGTTGTCCATAATTAAAGGTTGTAAACAGCATCTGCTACTGGTGCATTGTTTTGTCCTCATGAGTGAGGCAATTGATTGCCATGTGTCTGCACATTGCCAGAAATCAGACATGTACTCTATGTGGGCAAATGATATGTGTTCAAATTGATGCTTTGGCTCACCATATGTGTCTGTGGTAGTTACCACACAGCCATGCAGCAGATAAGACAATCTTGGGGCCTCATAATAATGTACATCATGTGTGTCACACATGCATGAACACATGCCTAGTGTTCAGGGTAATCCCATGTTGCACATGGAACTGGACAGGTATGCCTACTCCGGACATGAGGAACACTCTGTGCTCCTACTCCTGTGTGTCAGCCTACATTTAGTTAATTGTGAAATATGCAATATGGTGTCTGCCTCGGTGTCATTCTGGAGTGGCCTAGCATCTTAGACTCCTGTGGTGTTGAGCATTTTGCTTTTGGCAGCTAACTGATGTGTGGCTAATGGATCATCACAATGGGGAAAAACATAGGTGTGTGATCACTTGACGGTGCATAATGATGTATTGTACATAATAGTGCAGGCAGCCTCAATTCGTCCTCATCAGACTGTGATGTTATCATGTTTACAGATTGGTGCTTGCAGTCACTCAACTGTCGCCTTTGTATTACGTGGGATCATCATATGCCTTAAGATGTGTGTAGCAGTAGTGGAACATGTGCACTTGACAGCTGCAGGGCTTACATCCCCCAAAATGATTATGATTGTGACACAGTGCAGACTTTTTTATTTATGGATGCCCTGCCCCTGTGACTTTATCCAGAGATGACTGATTAGCCAGACTGGCCCGTAGCATGGTATCCCACTTGCTAATGTGTATCCTGCTGTTATGTCAATTGTACGGCATACACTCTATTGTGGCATTGACCATCAATACATGGGCACATCATGGTGTCTTGTGAAGGAAGCATATCCATTTTACTGACAATGAGTTTGGCCATCCCTCATCCTGACACATGTACTGAGTCAGTGGCAGGAGATGGGATATGTGTGTACTGACACATTTCATTCACAATTTAAGATGTTCTGAGATATGTCTATGCGGTGCATGTGTGCATATATAAGTAGTGGCATACTACATGCACCAGACAGATGGGTCCATGGAGGGGAAGTGTATGAGGGGCATGGTTGACTGGCAGAATGACAGGTGTATTTTTAAATATGTGCCAGCACTTCTAGCAATATTTAGCAAATGCGGAAAATGTGTCATCTGTAATGTGCTGTAATGACTGTGATGTCTCAGGTGAAACAAGTGACTTATGTGTATCTGTTTATCCTGATTGTTTGCAGAAACATCTTCGGCTACTGGAGGAGACAGCTCCACGGACCAAGAGGAGCCACAGAGCCAGACTGGGTCTGCTGGAGAGGAGTTGGAGGGACCCAGTGGCACAGAGGGTGAGGGGAGCCACACTGAGGATACCTCAGCTACAACCACCTCGGCTGAGGAACACAGCATCTCCAGTGAGGACTCCCTTGTGGAGGCGGGTGTCAGCAGACCCCAGACAACACCGAGCGAGTCTGTCCCCACCACCACCACCATCTCCACCCTCCCATCTGCTCCCATCCCAGAGGTCCGTGGAGGCCCCCGTGTAAGGGAGCATGTCTCCTTTGTGCCAGGCACCGCACCCCCTGCCCCTGTCTCCCCTGCTGCCCTGAGTGTGGAGTCTGTGGACTTGCTGAAGCAGATCCATGTAGGGCAGACAGCAATGCTGAGTGTCCTCCATTCCCACACCAGTCTGTTGACACAACTGGTGTCCTTCATGGAGGGCATCTCATCAAACATGTCTGCCCTACATCGGACTTTTCAGGCCATGGCCTCCACAAAGACGTCAGCAGTGTCCCTCCTCCAACAGTCCCTCACCCCTCCTACCTCTGCCACATCCACAATCCCCACTGCCCTACCTGTCCAACGCACACACACACCAGCACCGGCACGCACCACAACAGACACAAGCAGCACACAGCCATGCAAGCCAAAATCCAGAGCCACAGGCACGCACACTCCTGGGACTGATGGCACACACACAGGGGATGGGTCACAGACGCACAAACAGACATCCACAAGCACTCCGCAGTCCTTAGATGCCTCTCCCTCCAAAACCCCTTCCCTTGCCTCACCTACAACCCCCCCTTCCCAGCAGCTCTTCCTCTGTGACCTTGGCCTCTTCCACATCGATCCATCTGCTCCAACTCACAAGGGGAAGAGGAAGTCACCACGCACAGGGGGGAGTTCCCCTGCCACATGTGCACCATCCCCCAGGCGCATGGACACTGAGGCCCCCATCCACAAATCCCCCCGGACTAGGAAGAGCAAGACCCCACCACAATCCCGCAGCTCCACCACACAGTATCCGTACTGCAGCCCCCAGGCCACCACTCCACAGGTCCCCCAGCCACACCCTGCCCCTGGTTCACCCACACACCAATACCGCATCCCCAAAATGATTAGGCCCTCCCCCCTACCATATGCACTGCCACCCCCACCTCACACACTCAGCCTGTTCCTGCCACTGGTGTGGAGTCTGTGTCTCCCCCCTCTGTCCTGCCCACCTCACCTGGACCCCATGACACTACTTTGGAGGTTGGCACTGCAGTGGAGAGCTCATCCACCTTGTCTGACTTTGGCACTGCAGTGGAGACCACGTCCACACCATCTGACCTGCCCACTGCTGTGGTGCCGGCAACCACCCCATCTGACTTCATCCCTGCAGTTGTGACGGTGCCCACTGTGTCAGACACATCCACTGCAGTTGCCAGTGACACTCCAGCACCCACCACCCCTCCCCTGCCCCATTCTGCTGTCCCCTGATCCTGTCCCTGCGGTACCTAGCCTGCCCCATGTATGCCCCTCCAAGGGGAGATGTCCCCTGGTCGTAGCAGTGCAGGCAAGCAATGGGTGACAACTTGTCACATGTCACCATGGTTGAACTGAGAAATGGACTGGCCATTGGCCTTTTGACATTGTGGACTTGAATTACCAGTTTTGAGGAGTTTAATTTTTTAATAAAGCAAATTGTGGTTATCCATTGTTGCATCTAATGTACATGATGTTGATGATGAGTATCATGGACTTGATGTTGTACTTGTGTTTTGAAGGTACAACAGGATGATTTGTTGATGTGATGGACTCCATGTGGTCCATGGGATATGTGTACTTTTCTGCTATGTGTCCATGACATCCTTTGCTGCAATTACACGGTGTAATGATTGCAAAATGTTGTAACCAGGATTATCTCTTTGGGTTTGCTACTTCACATCTTTGGCATACACTGTTGCACATATGTTGTACATACATTTGGGTACATGGTGAGATTCCCTGACTGGGCCCATCTCCACTGGACAGGCAGGTTTGTGCATCCATGGTACACAAGTCATCTGTGTCATCAGTGCAACTATCTCTACATGTGTATTGCGTATGTGCAGATGACTGGATGGACACTCCCGTACACATGTTGCTGTGACCAGAGCTTTCATTGTGTTGTAATTGTTGGCTCACTGTGCAGGTGGTGTGCTGGCATGACAAGACCCTGCACAAACAACGTTTTTCACAGCTGACATTCCCCAGGAGTGGAGACCCCTCATGGCATTGTGTCATTCCGTGGCATTGCCTGTGCACATGGTGTGTGTTGTGTGAGCATGTCGTGTGTGTGTTGCCTTCCCTTTTTTCGACTCAGCCTGTGTTCCATGTAGATGTTCCTGTTATGTGCACTTGCTGAGTTGTCCTGTGTTCATCAGACTTCTTTTCCCTGGGTTTACTGGGGTGTCGGTGCATGGCAGACTACTGGTCATTAGGTTGTCATCCATGGCTGTTTTAGTTGTAATTTCAGGGGATGTTGTCAAACGCACATGGGACACATTCAGGATTCCCATTGGCACTTATGTGTTTCAAACATCATGTTGTTTTCCCTATGTGGTATCTGTCAGTGTGAGGCTCACTCGTATGTGTGTGTGACTACTCCCACTCATCAGGGTCATTGCTGCAATGTTGGAAGGTGTCAACATGTGTTCTTTGTGGGTCTCCTTTGGTTCCTCATTGGTGTAGGTGTGTGGCAGGGTTCCCAATGAATCGTGTTGTCTTCAAATTATGCCCATGTTCCGCATACTGTGCAGTGTGGCAGACATTCACAGGTGTTGTTGACAGGCCATGTGTGTTGATTTTTGTGTACCTTAGATCCCCCCGCCACCCCTGGGATTGTAATGGGTGCTTGAGCTATGTCAACAGTCCCTGTGTGCCTAGCTGATGCACATTGTTGCAGATCAAGGTGTGTGGTGTTGAGGGTGGCCACATGTGAGTTGTTTCATGTCTAGGCCTCTACCTACATTTTGCACATTGGTTGCAGGACATGGCCAGTTATTTGTGTTTATGGAGGTGTGATGTGAGTTTGTTGTTCTGGACACATGACCCAGTATGCACAGCTGACTGTGCTCCACAATATGGGCAAAACAGACCTTTGTCATCACAGTGGGATTGGCGTAAAGGGTACTGTCACCACAAATTAGGGTACTAGAGGGTAGTGCTGTAGTGGGTCTGTCTCTTGCTGTGTTGGTTGCTGTTCCACCCAGCTTGTGTCACATGAATACGTTGCTATACCACTCATCTGACAATGTGTGCATGACCACAAAGGGGTGCCCAGTTCATTAGTTACTTTTTGTATGGCACTGTGGGCACATCGGTGTGATTGGAGTTCATCCCACCGTCATGTGTTGTGTACTAGCCGGGGGACACTGAGACACACACACGTGTTGTGTATGATATGCAGTGTGGGTCTGCCTGTCTGTGTTTGTGCATCTGCACCTCTGCATTGGTATTGCTTTTGTGTTCCATTGTGTGGATCTAGTTGGGAGGTTTTTCCCTAATGTCCATGCATCTTGTAGCTCTTCATCCTGCACATTGCTCATGTTTGGTATGTCTCATTGCTGCCATGGTATGGGACTTTGTCACCTAACATCGACAGTCTCCACAGGATTCCTCAGTTTGTGTGTCTGTTCGTAGAGATATGTGTGTATGCATCATGATGCTCACTTTTCACATAGTCTTATTGGACACTGTGGGCCTTGTCAGGGCTCATGGCCAATGCTTGTCTGCACATGGCAGAGGGAGTTCTTGTGATACACAGCAATCTGTGCCTCTCAAATCTATGTTTGTATGTGACACAACCACCACATTGCCACTACATTGGTTGTGGATTTGGGACCAGTGAGCACAAATGCTCGTCTGGTGATGCTGCTATTATTTGGTCCACACTCACCTTCTGGTCACTGTAGTGATGTGGGCTTTGGAACCCATTACCACAATGTTCCTGAGATGCTGGAGTTTTGAACCCCACACTCATCTTTTGGGCACACATGTGATGGGAGTCACATTGTATGTTCACTATCAGAATCAGTGTTGTAGGCATTTGGCACACACATACATAGAATCTTGCAAAAATGGTCGGGGTGGGGGTTTGCTTAGTGACCCTATGCGTGTGAATGCTGGTGGTGCAGGGCATCCAGCCCCCTATGAGTGGGGATGGTAGTGGTGCAGGGCATCCAGCCCCCTATGAGTGGGGGTACTGGTATTGATGGGCATCCAGCCCCTATGAGTGGGGATGGTAGTGGTGCAGGGCATCCAGCCCCCTATGAGTGGGGGTACTGGTATTGATGGGCATCCAGCCCCTATGAGTGGGGATAGTAGTGGTGCAGGGCAGCCAGCCCCCTATGAGTGGGGATGGTAGTGGTGCAGGGCATCCAGCCCCCTATGAGTGGGGGGTACTGGCATTGATGGGCATCTAGCCCCCTATGAGTGGGGATGGTAGTGGTGCAGGGCAGCCAGCCCCCTATGAGTGGGGGTGGTAGTGGTGCAGGGGATCCAGCCCCCTATGAGTGGGGATGGTAGTGGTGCAGGGCATCAAGCCCCCTATGAGTGGGGGTACTGGTATTGATGGGCATCCAGCCCCTATGAGTGGGGATGGTAGTGGTGCAGGGCAGCCAGCCCCCTATGAGTGGGGGTGCTGGTATTGATGGGCATCCAGCCCCTATGAGTGGGGATGGTAGTGGTGCAGGGCATCCAGCCCCCTATGAGTGGGGGTACTGGTATTGATGGGCATCCAGCCCCTATGAGTGGGGATGGTAGTGGTGCAGGGCATCCAGCCCCCTATGAGTGGGGGTACTGGTATTGATGGGCATCCAGCCCCCTATGAGTGGGGATGGTAGTGGTGCAGGGCATCCAGCCCCTATGAGTGGGGATGGTAGTGGTGCAGGGCATCCAGCCCCCTATGAGTGGGGGTACTGGTATTGATGGACATCCAGCCCCCTATGAGTGGGGATGGTAGTGGTGCAGGGCATCCAGCCCCCTATGAGTGGGGATGGTAGTGGTGCAGGGCATCCAGCCCCCTATGAGTGGGGGTACTGGTATTGATGGGCATCCAGCCCCCTATGAGTGGGGATGGTAGTGGTGCAGGGCATCCAGCCCCCTATGAGTGGGTGGTACTGGTATTGATGGGCATCGAGCCCCCTATGAGTGGGGATGGTAGTGGTGCAGGGCATCCAGCCCCCTATGAGTGGGATGTACTGGTATTGATGGGCATCCAGCCCCCTATGAGTGGGGATGGTAGTGGTGCAGGGCATCCAGCCCCTATGAGTGGGGGTACTGGTATTGATGGGCATCCAGCCCCCTATGAGTGGGGATGGTAGTGGTGCAGGGCAGCCAGCCCCCTATGAGTGGGGGTGGTAGTGGAGCAGGGCATCCAGCCCCTATGAGTGGGGATGGTAGTGGTGCAGGGCATCCAGCCCCCTATGAGTGGGGATGGTAGTGGTGCAGGGCATCCAGCCCCCTATGAGTGGGGGGTACTGGTATTGATAGGCATCCAGTCCCCTATGAGTGGGGATGGTAGTGGTGCAGGGCATCCAGACCCCTATGAGTGGGGATGGTAGGTGTGGGCACTGCTGGTGGTGTGGACCATGCTATCCCTGGGGTTTTGCTTTTGCTGGTGGACGGCATGTCCCCCCTATGTGTATGTAGCATTTCGCGCGTTTGTGTCGTTTGTTTGTGTGGGTGTCTGACTTACCGTCTGCGACGTACGCGTCTGTTCATGATCCGGTCATAGATGTACAGTACTGGGATGACCTGCGCGATGGGATTCATCATTGGTTCGTCTTGCTGATTGTTGCTCCGTCTCGTACACGTTGTGAGTTGGTCCGTTTCGTAGCAGTGGATCATGTTGTGGCGCGAATCGGACCTGCTATTCATCTCTCCCGGATTCTGTGACGTGCTGCTAGTGGCGACCCATTCGGCGCGTAGGATTTGCGCATCGTACTTGTCCGGCCGGAAACTATTGTGGAAACTGCTTCCGGGCGACTTGGATGGGCGTTTGGATAAGCGGCTCGTACGGGAAATGTTGCTGGAATCGGAGCCTACGTGTCGTTCGGAGTTGTGGCACTTTTGCGCATCGTACTTCATCGCCCGGACGGACCGGCTCCCAGTACGAGTCGGTCGCAAGGTAAGGCTACGGACAGCTCTCGGAGGGCTGTCCGAGCGAGATCGGAATCGGCCCCTTTATCTGTATTAGAATAAATAATTAGCTATAAAGAGATATGCAAAACCTATATTTATGATTGATTCAAGATTCTTTCTCTCTCCTGGAATACTTCAAGGTGAAATTATTGGGGTTTGGATGTTTTTTGTTTGGATTGTCAATTGGACTACAGGTATTATGTGTTGCAGTTGTTCATTTATAATGAAATGGGCTCACATGTGGCATTACTGTGCCTTTCCCCTATAATCTAAAAAGTGGTCAAATTCTATTCTTCCGAGAATAAAAATAAGTTTGAGCCTACTGATCTGAATAACTTCTAACCTATCCTTCATCTACTTTCCTCAGCAAAATAATGTCAAAAGCCACAGCCAATCAGTGCCAAATCTACAAAGAACAGGTGGGTGACCAAGGGGAATTCATCGGGAGAGCCAAGCCATGATCAGAAAAGTCACATAATATTGTAGGAAACAACATTGATTCAAAATAATATTGCAAAAAAATTATAGTTTTAAAAAATATCACCATCCTATACTCAATTACCACAAACACAAATATTGCTGACCAAAATATTGCCATTAAAAATGTCTATTCTTACTAATATCAAAACCACAAATATTGGAAACAAAAATAATGTTACCTTTAAATAACTATATAAAATGTAAACACAATTGAAATACACATCGACTACAAAAATATAACAAAAAAGCAAAACATTAAAAAATACTATAATAGCTCTATTTATTTCACTTTAAACAAAAAGTAAAATTAAACTCGATATAATTTAACAAATCATCTAACTACATTATTTAAACATTATAACATCAAAATAAAATGTAAACATAAAATAAAATTAAAAAAATATTATAATACATAATTTTCAACATAAAGGTGAAGGGGTGGACCTTGGAAAAACCTGAACTATTTATTGGGTCATAATTCTTAACATGTCTGTTTCTTCTTTCTCCCCTCTATTTTTAGGTCTCGCCTACGCAGCGCGCATGCGCTGCATAGGAGGAGACCTTTAGCCATCGGTTCCCTTTTTTCCCCAAAACGTGCACGCGTTCCATTGCCTTCAATGGCAACGCGTGCACGTGTGGCGATTGCCTTGCGGGAGCGAGCGGCAGCGCCATATGGTATCCATTATCGCCGCTGGCTCCCGCAAGGGAATCGGCAGGCCCCCCTCCCCCCTGCTGCCGCGCGAGGCGCGCTTTTGCTTGTTTTGCTGAGTCTCGGCCCATGAGGCTTATTTGAAGCTGCTGTTCGCCAAATGGAGGTTATCTGCTCCCAGCCCAGCCATGTATATGTGCCAGGTAGGTGGAGATTTTGACAGGGTGGCCTGATGAGGTGCTGCTTGGCTTGGAGGTGATGCATATCGAACGGGTTTGGTTGTGGTGATCATTGAACTTCCTTGAAGGTGGTGTATCACACGTGATATCTCTGTACGTTTTGAGTGCCCTCTGCAATACTGGGTACAGCACTTGTTAGTTATTGTCGCTAGTAACAGCATCAAACATAGTGAAAGTCCTAATAAAGTTGTCAAAGCGTTTTTTTTTTTACAGTTGCGTCATGATCTATTATAAAGGCACTAGTGATTGTACAAGGGCAGCATCCATGCCTGATTTTGAGGATTCCTGAACGAGATAAACGTACAATCAATTTACACGGAATCCGTGTTGTGATCTGTTGTTATCCTGAAAATATATTTTTGATCTGGCTCTCGTTGACTGTTGTATGACACCTTGATCTGTTGTGATTAATCAAGCTTGTGAACTCTGCTGACACCCTTGCACCATCACATTGTAGCAAGAAATATCTTCAGGATACCCCACTCTGTCAGGCTGGCTTTCACAGGATCACAGACATGCCTGTGTTGAATTCTAACTTCAGATGATGGTCTTTCGATGACTATAAACACCGTCTCCTCTGACCACTAAAGAGAGAGATTTTTATGGAACTTTAATTTTGTTGCACCTTAAAAATTATAAATTCTATGTGTTATTGGTTCACAGTGCCAATAGCATTTTTGGTTGTGGTAGTGGGCATGACACAGTCTCGGCCGCAGGTCAAGTCCTTTGTCCAAGCTGTACAGTTGACAGTGTTGCATCAGTGCCCGTCATGTCCCAGTGGTGTGTTGGGTAATAGTTTGGGGCGGCAGCGGAACATCGTGTGCTGATTGATGCAGCGGTGTGCCTAATTCATGATGAAGCTGACAGGCCGGTTGTGCTGGAGTCCTGTAAGAGCATCAAGCACCCGCCAAAGCTGCCCTAGGCAGTGTCTAACCTGTCATTGTGTTGGGGTGTTGTTGTGCTGTATTGTTAGTCTCCGAATGCCAACCTGGTTGAAGCTGGAGCTTAAAAAATACAGCAGAGAGAAGATTGGTTTGTCAGCAGGGAAGAGTGAGGCAAAGGTTAATGTGTGGCTTCTGGACTCCGTTTAGAGGCAGTGGTGTCGTGGAAAAGCAGAAAGGTTAGGAGTTTTTTTCCTTAGGCTTGTTAGTTGCATTGTTAAGTGTGCAGTCAGGGTAGTCCTTTCTAGGCGACCTCATGTGATGATAAGTGACTGAAGGTTACTTGTGCTTGGACAGTAGATTAGTTAAATGACATTTAGCATTACTGAACATTTCTCCCTGCATTGACCAGAAACACTTTTTAGTTCCTGGAATTTCAAGATTGTATTCACTGACTGCCTGCATTCCTGTCACCAGGCTCCCCTCGGTGTGACCTACCATGCTCACACTTGTTAGCTAGTTACCTCTGCACACTACCATATGCTGTTGCCATCCTTTCTCTATTCATTCCAGTGCAGTGCTATTTCCTCCCACTGCACCGCACTGTTCTCCAACCTCCTACTTCATAATTTTCTGCTGCCATTACCTCTTCCTCCTGCCTCTGTTGTGCCCACTTTCATCCATCCACTGCATCATCCAGTTTGATAACTTTGGTTGAAATGAAGCCGTTAAAATAGAGAGACCTACTTATTAAGCCATGCTTGTCAAATCTTTGTATGTTTCTTCAATCTCCTGGTCTTTTTCTGTGTCCTCCGTTGCACTGTGGTCTCTTTCTATCCACCTGTCCCTCTGGCTCTAATTCTCTGGTCTTTCTTTTCCTCTAGTCCTTTACTTTTTTTTAGGTCTCTGCCTATTTCTATTAATCTTGTCTGTCTCTGTCCATCCAGTCTCTCCACTCTTGTTTCTTTCACTTTCTCTATAGTATCATATTTTTCTCTTGCTCTCTGTCCACAAAAATTAAATAGCATTACGTGGGACAATTTGGTATCTGATTTCTGGGATTGCTGTGTTTGTTCCTGAGTATATTTTTAAGGATCAAGTCCTAAACAAGCATTGGCATAGCCAATAGGTCTCGCCTTTGGGACCTTATAAGTGTTTACCCATGCAACAGTTGATGTTGTTGCACCAAGGATATTGTGCTGCATAACTAAATACTTATAAGGTCCCAAAGCGAGACCTATTGGCTATGCCAATGCTTGTTTAATTTAGAATGGTTTGATTTTTTTTGTATGATACTGCTATTATGCCTATCCTAAGACGTTCTTTGATGTCATTCATTTTATATTTACTTCTGAGGGTTTTTCTTTACCTAACTTTATTATTTTTCCTTTACAGATGTTTCTTGTCTGGCTCGGATTCCCTTCCTTCATGTGCTTTCTCCCACATACTTCCCTTTCCCCGTTCTATTGTTTCTATTTCATCTGCACTTGTTGGTAAGTGTTATTCATCAGACATGTATTATTTTTTACCTTTTTAGAAGTTTTTATCTCCTTTTGGCTTTAATCTATAACTCTACCTTCTGCTTTATTTTTCTTATATGTTAATATTATCTGTCTCCGTGATCTCTGGCGTCCATTTTCTGCTGACATTTGTCTGCTGTCCATCTTTTTCTTGATGCTTCCTGGCCCCTTCGTGCTCTTTTTCTCTCAGTGGATGTGTGCCATTTTTAAAATGGCTGAATTTGCCTTTTTGTCATTCTCTATTTCTCTATCAGATGTATTTTCTTCATTTTACTCTCCTATATCTTTTTTCATATTTTTCTTCCTTTTCCATTTCTTCTTCCTCTTTCTTCTTATCATTTTGTTTTATTCCTTTTCTGTCATGTTGTTTCATCATTTCTTAGATATTCATTTTTTATATGGCTTGTTACTTTCAGTACTACACCTTTATTTAGGTTAGGGTTGTGTTGCTATTTTCCATCAATATGTTTAACACAGTTCATTGTATATAATTACTATGTTTGAAATGGCTAATAATTTTAGTATTTTATCTTGGAATGTTAAGGGTTAGCGTAATCTTTTTAAGAAACAGAGAGTTATTACTCACCTGTCTCATTTAAAATGTAATATTGCTTTGTTAGAAGAAACTCACCTGCTTGATAAAGATGTGAATTTAACACTTAAAAATTGGGTGAGTGAGGTATTCTGTTCTCTGGCTAATGCCAATAACAATGGTGGTGTCATACTTGTACACAAATCCCTTCCTTTAGTAATACAAAAAGGGGAGAAAACACTGAGGGTCATTGGATTCTCATACATGCTACCCTTCATCATTCACCTGTCTTAATTCTGAATATTTATGGCCCCCTGGTGTAGATGTGCAATTTTGGGAATGTGTGTCAGTTATGGTACATTCCTGCTCAAACACAAATTTCATTGCAGGTGGAGATTTTAATCAGATTATGGTCTCCTTTTTAGACAGAAAATCCCAACTAAATATTTAGGGGTGGGCGGAATTTGCGTAGTCGCGCTACGCAAAGCTCCGCGAAACGGTAAAAAATCTCCGCGAGCACGCAAAGTTCCGCGAACACGCGGAATTGCTTGTTCCGCCCGTTCGCGATGCTTTTTCCTGTTCGCGAACGCTGTTTGCGTGCTCGGGGAGAAATATCTCGCGAACACGCATTTTGAAAGCGCGAGCAAGCAAAAATTCCGCGAAGCCATGGATCGCGGAATTTTTGGTATTTCCGCGTTCTCCGCGGAACGCGAAATTACCCAAATTCCGCAAATTCCGCGAGCGGAACGGAATTTACCGCCCAGGCCTAAAATATATTCCATAAGATGCAAAAAAAATTTGCACGATCTATTCACTTCAGAGGTCTGGTAGATGCTTGGAGACTTTACAATCCAGACAATCCGGAATGCACTTTTTACTCGCCTACTCATCAATCCCAATCTAGAATTGATTATATATTTCTTTCTCCTCATTTATTTCCCACTCTTATTCATGCTGAAATCGGTTCTATCCTTATTTCTGACCATGCTCTTGTTACAGTTGATCTTGATTTAGTACCTCAATCTTCTAGGTCTAATAGATGGCGCCTTAACAAACGTCTACTGAAAGATAAAGCTTTTGTTCAGAATTTTGAATGCTTTCTTGGTGAGTTTTTCACCTGTAATAATGCTCCTGATCTCCCATTTCATGTAAATTGGGATGCCTTTAAGGCATCTGCGCATGGACATATAATTGACTACATCTCTTTTAAAAAGAATGAAGCCCTTAAGGAGTCTTCGCTTTTATTAACTTCAATTAAACAGCATGAGCATGAATACTTCACCACTAAAAATAACAAAATGCTACATCAAATGACGCAAGCTAAATTTGAACTCAATAAAAAAACAATGGAAGAAGCATCTGGAATTTTGTTAAAGATCAACTCCAAATTCTATGGCAGGCAAAATAAAGCAGGCAAACTCCTTGCTAATTATTTGAAAGTTAGATCTCAGAAATTTGGGATAGTTAAGGTCACAGATGAAGATAATAGCTCACATTTTAAAGATACTGAAAGTTTGCAGTGTTTTACTGACTTTTATAAAAACCCTCTATATACCAAACAATTTTCCTTCTTATGAGGCATTTGATTCTTACTTTAATTCACTTCCACCATGACACCAGCAGATACAGGATCTCTCCTTTTTATATGAAGATATTTTGATTGCTGAAATAATATCCGCACTTGTTAAATTGCCGATGGATAAAGCCTCTGGACCGGATGGATTATCTGCTGAATTTTATTCTTGTTTTTCTCATCTCCTACTCCTGCATTTGCTTATCTTATATAAATATTTTCTCTCTCATAATGAGGCCAGAGCCATTTTTATGGAAGCCGTGATTTGTCTGATCTCCAAAAAAGATAAAGACCCTACCTCTTGTGCCAACTACAGACCTATTTCTCTTATTAATTTAGATTGTAAACTTTTTGCCAAATTTTTGGCTCTTAGGATTTCTCCTCTTATTCCAGACATGGTAGGTTTAGAGCAAACTGGCTTTATGAAACATAGACACATGATTGCCAACTCTAGAGTTTTTCTGGATCGTCTACATATTGCTTCAATAAGTAATATACCTATGGCTGCCCTTTCTTTAGATGCTGAAAAGGCTTTCAACCGTGTCCATTGGAGATTTATGATGTGCGCTCTTGAGTAGCATGGCTTCAGTCCAACTTTTCTAAAATATATAGCTCTACTGTATTCCTCCACAAAGACATCTGTATTCCTTAATGGTACCCAATCTTCTTATTTTTCTCTTTTGCGGGGCACTAGGCAAGGATGCCCCATGTCCCCTTTACTTTTTGTATTGTCTTTAGAACCATTTTTGCATACTGTACGCCATTTCTCTTCCTTTCTTGGTTTCCGGCATAAAGATACTAAAATTAAATTCACAGCTTATGAGGATGATGTTGTTCTTTTTGTATCGGATCCGCAAACATCAGTACCTGTCTTTGCTAATCTTTTATTTTCTTACTCTGACTTATCTGGGTATAAACTACATTTCTCAAAATCTGAAGTTCTTCCCAATAACAAATATTGTTTAAAAGATATGTTTGTTGGTACGGGGCTTGAATGGAACTTGCAGTCTAATAAATGTTTAGAAATAAAATACTCTATTTCCTTTGCTACAACCATCCAGATTAATGTAGATGATGTTCAACACCAGATCCTTCATATGACGGAAAGATGGTCTTCTTTGTATTTGTCTTGGTGGGGCAGGCTAGCCACTATTAAAATGATGATGTTACCTGTCATCAATTTTTGTTTATCCATGCTACCCATGAAACTGCCTTCAAAATTCTTCAACGCCCTTTATAAACTACTTGGAGTACATTTCCTTAACTACCCTATGTAAACTCAAAGATTTGGGCAGTGTAAACGTTCCAAACTTTCAAAAATATCATACTGCATTTGTCTTAAAGCAAGTCTTACCTTATATGAGTAATAATAACTTTATGTCTACAATTGTTTGGCGTAAATTAGAAGATTCCCTTGTATTCCCATTCCCTTTTCATTCTCTAGTCCACCTTTCAAATTCTCCTAGCTCTTTTTTCTCTCCTCCTATTAAATATTCTATCCTAGTGTCTTCCTGGATTTTTACATGATCCAGGTCTCTGTTGCAAGAATTTCTGGAATCTTCTGTTTGGCATAATAAACTCATTAAATTATCTAATCATATATTATTTGGAAACCATGGGACATGAAGGGCATAATGCAGATTAAACAATTAATGTGTGGAATGATTCCTCTCTCTTCCTTGGATATTCAAACTAAGGGGCTGATTACGATGGCGGGCGGAGGCACATCCGCCGTGCTGGCGGTGGCGGAAAATGCCCTTTTCCGCACTCCATCGGCGATCTTTGCGTCCGCCGTATTATGATGTGCATAGATAGTCCATTTCCCGTCCGCTACTGTGTTCTGGGTTCCGCCGAAAATCTCCGTCCGCACCGGTAGCAGACAGAGCCAAAAGAGAGATACCGCCGTGCGGAATGCGGTCACGACCGCCGGTCAAATCACGATGCCTCAAACAGCCCACCACACCGCTGTGGAGAATCCGGCCAATTGAGGATGGCGGTGGCAATACTACGGATAGCTCCATGTGTTCCAGACTGCTGGGAAAACGGCGGTCTTTGGCCTTTCTGCAGCAAATCCGACCGCCGCAGACGGATTTTCAGCTTTTCGGGCGCTGAATCCCGGAATCAGACCGCCGCGGTAGGGAGTTTCTGGCAGTGCATCCTAATCTGGCCAGCCGTTTTGCCGCGGTACCTGCGGGTGGAAATTTCCCGCTAGCACGGCGGTTGGAATGCTTTTCCGCCCGCCATCATAATCAGCCCCTAAATTTGGTCTTTCCTCTGCTTGCACTTCCAAATATGAGTCTCTCAAGGCTGTCCTCCTGCAATCTATTTCCACACTCAAGCAAACATAGGGGCATATTCACAAGAAAGTTGCGGAGCGTGGGTTAGCTCCAAAACTGCTGACGCAGTGCTCTGTCACTTTAGAAATGCAGGGATGCGCCGTATTTACAATAATACGGTGCACCCCTGCATTGCCTTCTGCGCTGGCGCTAAATTCAGCTGTCTAGCACCAACGCAGGCACCCTTCCACCATAGTTCACGGGTGTTTGCATTGAGGGAATGATTGTTTAAGTGCAGGAAGGTGTCCCTTCTTGCACTTAAACAATCTAGAATGGTGATTTGTAAGTTCTATGTGTGCTGAATTGTGCACCACACATAGAAGTTGCAAATCGTCATTTTTTAAATGATCATTTATGTGCAGGAAGGGACACCTCACGGCACATAAACAATCATTCATGGCGTTGTTCTGCTTCTATGTGTGCTGCACAATGCAGCACACTTAGAAACAGCAAAAACTAGGAGAAATAAAGCATTCCTCCTCTATTCACCATGTTAAGGTCAGGTTTTCCCTGGTTTTAATTTAGGCTCTGCCTCCTATTTACACCACCCTTGTAAATAGGGGAAGCATCAAAATCAATGGGTGTTGCGGTGGAACACCCACCGATCACCCATTGCCCACCCCTTTCAAGTTAAGAGCAGTGTGAAAGGTGGCCTTATTTACAAGGTGGCGTTAAGCCATGTTAAGTGAGGTTCCTGTGGCGATGGGAGCTTGTAAATATGCTCCACAGTCTCCTGCTCTTTCTCCGCCTCCGGAACTACTCAATCTCTTCTTCACTCAAAGCATCTTAAACATAAAAGCATTTGCACTACATGACTTCCTCTCATCAAAAATTGAATTACAATGGGAATCAGACCTTCAGCATTCCTTTTCTTTAAGGATCTGGAAATTAATTTGGAATAAAATGCAACATACCTCTTGTAATGCTAGTACTACACAAACCCTTTATTATTTTTATAATAGGTTATATATTACTCCACTTTCTATTCATAAATACAACCCAACTATTCCAAATACATGTTGGTCTTGTAAGTCCCTACTGGGCACATACCTATATATATATTTTCGTTGTCCCCCAATTAAAACCTTCTGGCTTCTGGTGTGTAGGAATTTATCCACCTTTTGTTCTGTTCACTTTCCCTTTGATATTTGATTTTTTTTTTGGGGGGGGGGCAGCTCCACACATTCCTGGTCAGCTAATTAAAAACTAGGTACATTTGTGGATCTATTAATTGCCATTGCACTTCAAGCCATTACATCCAATTGGAAAAATGCTAATATGGACATTATTACTAGCTGGTGGAAGCTTCTCTGTTCTCATCACAGACTCGATACTGCATCAGTTTCCTCTATACTACAGGTGATTAAAAAGGATTTGTTTGGTTGGCTCTTCCACGTTTTTTAAACAAAAAGCATAAATGTTCTAAGGACTCTACAAGGGTCATTCTGCAGCCATGATCTTTTTCTTAATATATGTTCTATTTTTTCCTGTTTAATTTTATATATAGTAATTATAACATAACCTATGTTATTATATGATGGTACTATATGATATGAGTATAATATGTATATTGAAGATTTCTTATACCTTCTTTCACTCTTTCCTATTCCTCTCTGTTCTATTTGCCCTTCTTTCTTACCTTTGCCCTCTATACATTATAAAACATAAAAGGAATTTTTATAGGTACAGAATTGGTATATTATTATAATTGACTTACAGTATGTTTTGCATTATTTCTTAACTCTTTATTCTTTCATGTATTTTTCTTCTGGTGTTATTTTCTTGCATAATATTGGATTTTTCATTTTGCAAGGAAACTCTGTACTTCTATACCTTAACTTAATAAAGCTTTTTTTAACTAAAAAATAAATAAATAAATCACTAGCCAAACCTGTTCATTTTGTAATTTTTTATTTTCATTGAATTTCTTTCTTACTCATAAAATACTACTTTATTTCCTATGACAATGTAGTTGCTGCCTGGAAAATAACAGCACCTTCATTCACGTACATGTGCTTCAAAGTATTGCTGTATTGCTATTCATGTGATGTTAAGTCTGCAGTCTTACCTAATTTCTCCTATATATATTGACTTGTTCCTATTGTGCTTGCTTCTACTTACACTTAATTAAATAAAAAGCCGCACTTGTTTCCTGTAACCAGTACAGCACCATTTACTGTTTCGCCATCATCCTGTGTCCTGAAAGTTTACTTTCTATTTAAACTTGCCAAAGTAAAAAAGAAAACTTGTTCATAAAGACAATATTCCTGCACTATTAGTAGTTCCAGTTGCAGAAACAGTGGAACTTACCCTAATCCAATATTCAACATCCTGCAGTGTTTCCATAAAACAAAATCCCTTGCATTGATGCTATACATTGTCATAATAAGGAGAAGGGAACTTGGGCTTTTGAAAGTTGGCAGTCTGCTGCAAGGGTTGAATTTCATCGAAGAATGGGTTAAGTGTGCTTTCGAATTGCACGAAAATGAGGTGGAGAAGAGATTGTGGCCCTGATTATGAGGTAGTGGGTAGATTCTGACTCAAGCATAAACCCCTGTTTATGTACGGGTCAGAATTACGAGCTGGTAGGTATTTAACACATATGATAATTATCAGATGAGTTAAATACCATAACCTTTATTACATTTTGGCATGTCAAAACTGGTGAATGTTAATGGGGGAAAAGCATTCAGTATATACCCTATCAAGCAGACTTTGGTACTTTAAACACCAAAATCTGCATGTAATTGCCCAACCAACTCATAATAGGTGTTATTTATCCCACCCTATAAATAACGCAGCCCATGGCATTGTTATTCATCAGGCACGATAAATAACACCTAAACTCGTAATCAAGACCTTACTGAGTGGACTTTTAACGAACATGACGTTGATCTCATTAGGTTAATGCTTTTACTCGTTCTCTCGTAAGGAAACTCGAGTCAGAATCTGGGAGCCGTTATAGATCCAGACATTGTTTAAGATGCAGTTAAACAAGTCAGAGGGTTTGCTATTCAGGACTTTTTGTGACTAGTGCTTACTACATTTCTGTAGTCAGTAAAGTATTATGGTTTTGCGTCCGGATTCCGGTTCCAAACATTGATACATACCATTCAGATTCGTTATTTGAAAGAGACGCTCTAAACACACCCCTTGGAAGGGACTCCTTATACACGACCCTTCCAAATACTGAATCAGAATTGAGTCGCAAACCCAAATTGTGATTTGGAAACTTGTTACTAATTCAAAGTTTTGTGTTTGTACATAAGATAAAGCAATTTTGTGATCCACAAAAATGCTTTGTACATCTGGCCCTAATTCGCAAAGAACTTCTGAAATTGAATTGCGTTTTGACTTCTTATGTAATTCTTATTTCTGAATTCCTCATTGTGCTAAAGATCTTAAAACTGTCTCATCGGCATCAATGATGTATTTGATTTTATTGTTTTCAGACTGCCTCTAACAAGAATCAAAAAGTTATGATCCTTCAATCCATATATTATAGCAGCACCTACACCGTAGGATAATGTATGGTTGATATGTAAAAAAGACACAGTCTGGGATATTTCTTGGCAGTTATGAAGAACGAGGAACACATTGTAGACACAGTTTGCCACAGTGAAGTATGCCATTGGGAGGTCAGGTACTCATCTTGCCACCAGTGGAATACTGTCCTATTTGAACAACTAATATACAATCAAATAGGCCAATCTCTTAGATAGGTGCTTTTTGTACAGATCCAGAATTGGCAGAAGGAAATAATAATTATGTTGATGAAGCATTTGGTGCATGAGGCAGACTACCAAGCTACAGATGTCAAGACTCCTAGGTCTACTGCTCATGGTTTGAATTATATACTAGAGATCTCGCCCTGGCACGGGAAAATATTTCAATTGCTAGCACCTGCACCCAAGCACCACATTTTGCCAGAAAGCCACTTCAGGAAGAACCTTCACAAAAATTAAAAGTATTATCACAGCTTTGTTCAGCAATGAAATACTGTACTACCAAAACTATAAAATTGCCAATTATTACAATGAGAAGCAGGCTAAAATACTAGTGCTTGGCCTTCTCCTATTTTCTGTGGTGCCAGGAGTGTGGCGTAGTGATCTTTTGTGAAAAATGTAAGGTTACAAGCCTCGTCTTTTTTTTCACTGTTGTAAGTTACTTTGTAACAGATGGTTCACTGAAAAAAACAAAGGTTACAGGGATTTTATAGTCAGGCTCAGATTTCACTCGTAAACAACAGTGAAATTCAGTAGTTATAGTTACTTGAGCTAACTATAACTTATGCCCCCACAATGCACTGCTTATGACCTCACATATTACATCACTCATGACATGGTCAGTGACATCACCGATGACATCACTGATGACATCTCAAATGACATCACTCATAACATCATCCACAGAACAACTCACACACCCACAGAAAAAACTCACACAGCCATACACCCACTCATACACCCAAACAACAACTCACACATCCTTATGCAGACCCATACAGCAGTTTTCCTGCTTCTGCCCACTGGAGCATAAGTACTTTTTGCTTTCACTTGGCAGGAGCTGTCAAAATTCCCACCAAGCGAGAACAAACATCTGTGCCCTGAGGATGAACAACTCAGGACATTGGGAGCCAACCCTGGGGGGTGGCTGTCTCAAGGGCCATTAATGGCTCCTGGAGGAGGGGCTGAGAGGCCCCCTCCTTTGTTATTCTAGGGCCTGCCCCGGGTGGGTGGTGGTCCCTGGGGTTGAAACTGCCCGGGAGGGGGCTGCATGGCCCCCCTCTCCTTTCCATATATGACTAAGCCCCTGGGAGGTGGTCATCCCCAAGGCTGTAAATGGCCCGAGAGGCTGACCGTTCAGCCCCTGTCCCCCTGTATCTTCAATTGGCCTGGCCCCAGAGAGGTGGCAGTCCCCGGGGTTCATATGGGCCATGGAGAGGGGGGACGCATGCACCCCTCCCCATAATGCATTGATAAATATGCCCCCAGGACGTGGCCTGTCCGAGGGCTGAAATACAAATAAACACGGGAGACTGCGCATGTTTTTAAAAATAATTTCATATGAATTCCTGATTACGCTACGATTTTCACTGCGCACATTGTTTAAAAAAATGCACATTTACAATTTGCACCAAATCACAAAAAGCACGATCTGCAGAACAAGATCGAGCTTCTTGCCAAATTTGGTGAAATTCCGTTCACCAGTTTTTGATGTAGCTCTTCTTAAAGAAGTCTATAGAAAATACATGGGGATTTTGTCTTTTGGGACCCCCCTTTTTTCTTGGCCGCCGCCTAATGGATCACCCCGAAACTTTCCATGCACAAACTAATCAAAAAGTAGCACATTTTTAGGAAGTTTCGTGAAGATTTATCAAACAGGGCTAAAGTTATTAGCAACACAACAAAATACTTTTCCTATAGAACAGCTGACCTAACTATAACTGCTCAGTGGCGGCCGCCACTGGGTAATAAAAAAATAAATATATATATATATATATATATATATATATATATATATATATATATATATATATATATATGTATAATATATATATATATATATATATGTATAATATATATATATATATATATATATATATCCCACAGCAGAGCAATGCAAAGCAAAGCATTCGCCTTACCCGAGCCCCTTCCAACGGCGTTCCACGGCAGGATGGCGAGTCCCTAAACATGAACACACGCTGAATTGTAAGTCATCAAAAACGGCACGCCGTGGCCCAATCTTTGCAAAAGCGATTGTTTATTCAAAGGCTTGACACACTCTACGCGTTTCGGGGAGATCCCCTTGTTCACGAACATATATATATATTCCTTTCAGAGCCCTCTTTTAGAATGCCATCGCTGCTAATATGAGGCGGTGGGTAACCTCTCCGGTAGGACAAAACCGGTCAAATATTCCCCAGGTATCGCTGCAGGATGCAGAGATCATTGAAGACGCACTCACTCGGGATCGATAGTTTGATGATTTATTCAAATACAAAGGCGATAGCCATGCCCAACGCGTTTCGGTTCACCACTCGAACCTTGCTCATGGGATGTTTTTTTCAAATTCAAAAACAGGCTTCATTTATTTCTACTATTCACAAGCATTTCCTGTTTGTTCCTCGCATAGCATGATGGTACATGTAGTCTATTACATTTCTTTTTAATTTTTTCAATATAGAGTGACACTGTGCATAAGTGCAGTTTAATAAAGTGAAAGAACATGTGCAAAAACCCGCCATGATAAAAAAGTTTTCGATAAAAAGTGATATTGAAAATTTAAGGAGACATGCAATTTTGGGCATTTCATATGCTTATATATATATTTATATTCACTAAAAAAACAAAGGTAACAGGACTGTTATAGTTAGGCTCAGATTTCACTCGTACAAAACCAGTGAAATTTAGCAGTTAGTTATCTGAGCTAACTGTTACTTACGCCCCTGTAACGCACTGCTTATGGCCTCACATATTACATCACTCATGACATGGTCAGTGACTTCACTGATTACATCACTCGTGACATCTCAAATGATATCACTGATGACATCATCAAGTGAGTGTAAGTTTTTTAAGAGTTTATGAGTGTTAAACATATATACTTACCTACTAAAAAAGTTAAATTAGTAGACTAGGTAAACTACTAGTGAGTGATTCTACTTCTAGCATATATTATGTGAGTGGCTGTGTGACTGTATGTATTCTTGTGTGTATGGGTGTGTGAGTGGCTGTATGGGGGTATAAGTGGGTGTGTGAGTATCTGTGTGGGTGAGTGAGATGCTGTGTGAGTGGCTGCATTGGTGAGTGAGTAAGTGTGTCAGTGGCTGTATGGGTGAGTGAGTGGCAGTGTGAGTGGCTCTATGGGATAGTAACTGGGTTCGTAGTTACTGTATGGGTGTGCAAGTGGGTGTTTAAATGGCTGTATGAGTGAGTGACTGGGTGTGTATGTGACTGTATTAGTGAGTGAGTGGCTGTTTGAGTGGGTATTTGGTTATGTGACTTGGTGTGTGAGTGGCTGAATTGAAGAGTGAGTGTCTGTGTGAATGGCTGCATGGGTGAGTGAGCGAATGTGTGCGTGCTTGTATGGATACAGTGGATGGATACCCATACAGCCACTTACATAGCCAGAACCTCACTCATACATCCATTAAGACACCCACTCACTCACCCATACAGTCACTTACCACCCAATCAACCACCCATACAGCTACTCACAGAACCACTGTCACCCACACAGCTACTCACACACCCACTCCCCCAACCGTACAGCCACTCAGACACCCACTCACACCTGGATTCACTGAGTCACACAGCTACTCACACAATATATGTTAAAAAATGGCATCACTCATTAGTATTACAGAAAGTACATTATTTTACCTTTTATAGTACCTTGGTATATATGACTAACACTCATAAACTTTTAGAAAACACTCACACTCACTGGATGATGTAATCATTGATATTATTTGAGCTTCCCTCAGTGATGTCATCAGTGAAGTCACTGACCATGCCATGAGTGATGCAATATGTGAGGTCATAAGCAATGCATTGTGGGAGCGTAAGTTGTCGTTGGCTCAGGTAAGTATAACTGCTGAATTTCTCTGGTTTTGTACAAGTGAAATGTGAGCCTAACTATAACGTCCCTGTAACCTTTGTTTCATTCTGTGAATTTACAAGTTTTTTAAAATTCTATTTCCTAACTATAGTGTCCTGGTAACCTTAAGTATGTATATATATATATATATATATATATATATTACCTACTGGCGGTCGCCAGTAGGTAGTTATAGTTAGGACCTATTATCCATAGGAAAAGCGTTTTTTGATTTGCCAATATCTTTGGCGCCGTTTGACGAATCTTCACGAAATTTTCAAAACTAATGGTTCACTCAGGTCAGCTCCTGTCTTGAAAGTTTGGGGGCGATTTGTCAAGCGGGGGCCGAGAAAAAAGGGGGTCCCAAAACGCGTTTTCTCCATGTTAATTTCCATAGGAATTTTGAAACAGGCTACAGCTCGAACTGCTGAACTTAATTACACCAAATTTGGAAAAAAGGTAGGTCTTGGTCCAGAAAGCGTGCTTTTTAAAAAAATGGTGTAAATCCATTCAGTAGTTGCTGAGAAATTCCAAAAATAAAAATATCGATATCTGAGCACCGAGGAGGATTCGCGAACCCTCCTGGGCACGAGCTTCACTCTGATTGGCTGTCAACACTCCAAACCAGGAAGTGTTTGCAGCCATTCAAAAAGATGAAAAACAAGAAAAGGGGGCAGGGTAGAAACACCCTGACCCTCTAGGTCTGCTCAGGGGGTCCCTGAAAAAGCATTTTTTTAAAAGAAAAATGGCCGAATTCGCGCTGAGTTCGCGAATCCTGTGGAGAAACTAAAAAAAAAATGAAGTGCGGTCTACCGCACTTCGTTTTCTTTAAGCCCCCGGGTGGGCCAGGTCCCGGGGGCAATGTGTGACTTCAAACGGGGCTCTCCAGGAGAGGGGAACTTTCGTCTTTAGGAGGCTGCAAACTTTTCAAGCAAGGTTTCAAGCTGCGGAGAAAAAGAACTGATCAAATGTGTCTGTTATCTGAAACTTTCCGACAGCTGAGCTCCCTGACAGCCACCACACGGAGGCATAGGGTTTCAGCAGAGAGCCCCTCTCGGCGGGACCTCACTGGTGGCATGGAGGCATCCCTCAGGTAGAGAGCTACACAAGACGGAGCATTAAACAAAGCAAGTCAGGTAAGAATCACCTCGGAAATGTGCGTGCTTCTTGTGCACAGTCGTGGAAATGTCACACGTGCCCTTTAAAAATCAGTGCTTGGCGCTACGTTTATTTCTGCTTGAATTTCCGTGGCGGCGGCGCTACATTTCGATGTAATTATCAAAGCGAAGATTAAAACCCACGGCTGGCGAAGCATCCACGTTGTAACTGCACATCAGATGACTTTCTTAAGTCTTAGCCCTGAGATGGAAAAGGTGTCACGGGTTCCTTGCCCAGTCACTGAACTCTGATGACACAGGGGGCTCTTAAGGAGGGGGCTTGTGTTCTGCGCTAAAGGGGGGGCTTTAGATGCATGTAGGTGGGGCCGGTAGAGGGGTGTCAGACTTGTGGAAGACAAGAGAAAGGTAAACACTTGTGTTTCCACGTGACAACAAGAGCACACCTTAGGTCCGTGCACTGCATTCATCAGGAATGCCTTAAGTGCCTGGTCCAGGGTGCAGCTCCCCCCCCGGGCTGCTGTGTTCAAGTGGTTTGTCCACCCATTAGCCGGTTCTTTGATTATACTCGAGGCTTTAATGAGGAAGGGACACGCAGCAGAGAACCTGTCACTGTTTGAAGTGACGGACGCACTTAGCACAAGAGCGCACAGTGCCTGCTCTCAGCACCGTCCGGTCCCGCGGTGCACTAATGAGGCGTTGCCGGAGGAAGGAGACGGGCCGCAGAATCTCAAAAGGGGCACAGCTGCCATGCGCACATATAGGTTTTCACTTCAGTGTGGGGGTTGGGGGGTTGTCTTTCACACAGGAAGTCTCTCCCAGTGGACTGCGCGCAGAGAAGAGCTGGGTGGCTTCGGCAGCTTAATGGGCGCCTCACGATGTGAACCAATAATGAACAACAGTTTGTTGTAAAATTAAATGCAACTGGATGGAGTCTCTGTCAGTTGGGGGAGTGGGTCCGGTTACCTGACAAACAGATCCTTCTCCGGCCCTGACAGACTGCACATTGTGCTCAGTAGCTACCCCTGAGGCTGTTTCAAGATATTTAGGATTTTCACAAAAAATGCAGGCTATTTTTGGACGTGGCAATATCTGACCTGAGCCTGTTTTTACTGTGAAGTACAGGGTCATTTTAGAGAGTGGATTCTCTGGGACAGAACATAACACTCATGCACAGGGCCAGTGAGAGGATGTTTGGCGCTGTAAAAGAAGTCACTGCCCTGGAAATGTGTCTTTAGTTTTACATAGCGACAGTCAAGGCGCTTTGCACGTATCAGTGTTGCGATACAGAATTAACGTGACATTAATAGAGTACTGAAGCTAAATAGCACTTCTATATTTTTGTGATTACAGCACATGTCTCGGTGATATACATACAGTGATTGCAGCAGAACAAAAAGTTTGGGTCCAGAAGTAGGGAGGGGTGAGGGAAGTTGCATGGTGCTTTCTCTCACAACCTTGAAGTCCCGAGGAAAATGTCTCAGCTGCATGTAGTCGTAGAGTTATATATGTTGTCCCACACTAGTGTAGAAAGTGTGACCTTTGCTCCCGTTACGTTGTAAAAGGTAAACCTGCAGACAGAGCCTGCATACATATCAGTCGTGCAGAGAAAAGACTCTGCAAAAGGTAAATTTGTAGATTAAAGATCTGCACACATAAGGTAGGAATCCAGCGAGCGCTACATGGAGCCCCCAGCAAGAGACCACCAACACAAGAACAGACCCGAGGCCTACAATCTTTGGTGAGAGGAAACCCTCTCAAACCGTATTTATGAGGAAGGAACATAATCGTTCTCATAGCGAAAGTCATCCAATTAACAAACATGAATCTTCCAACAATCAACATTAGAATTATGAATTTTTGAAATTATGAATATTCCCCATAGAGAGTCAGCTGAATAATCCTTCTATCTCCCCAGCCCTCCCGCTGCTAAGCCTCTGTGAGCTCATGGCTCATGGTCTGACTCCTCTATCTCCCCAGCCCTCCCTCTGCACAGCCTTTGTGAGCCACGGTCAGACTCCTCTATCTTCCCCAGCCCTCCCGCTGCACAGCCTTTGTGAGCAATGGTCAGACTCCTCTATCTCCCCAGCCCTCCCACTGCACAGCCTCTGTGAGCTATGGTAGGCTCCTCTATCTCCACAGCCCTCCCGCTGCACAGCCTCTGTGAGCTATGGTCTGACTTCTCTGTCTCCCCAGCCCTCACATTGGACAGCCTTTGTAAGCTATGGTCAGACTCCTCTATATCCCCAGCCCCCCTCTGCACAGCCTGTGTGAGCCATGGTCAGGCGCCTCTATCTCCCCAGCCCTCCCTCTGCACAGCCTTCTTGAGCCATGGTCAGACTCCTCTATCTCCACAGCCCTCCCGCTGCACAGCCTCTGTGAGCTATGGTCTGACTTCTCTGTCTCCCCAGCCCTCACATTGGACAGCCTTTGTAAGCTATGGTCAGACTCCTCTATATCCCCAGCCCCCCTCTGCACAGCCTGTGTGAGCCATGGTCAGGCGCCTCTATCTCCCCAGCCCTCCCTCTGCACAGCCTTCTTGAGCCATGGTCAGACTCCTCTATCGACCCAGCCCTCCCTCTGCACAGCCTTTGTGAGCCATGGTCAGACTCCTCTATCTCCCCAGCCCTCCCACTGCACAGCCTCTGTGAGCTATGGTCAGACTCCTCTATCTCCACAGCCCTCCCGCTGCACAGCCTCTGTGAGCTATGGTCTGACTCCTCTATCTCCCAGCCCTCCCATTGGACAGCCTTTGTAAGCTATGGTCAGACTCCTCTATCTCCCCAGCCAGGAGGCGCATTTGCAGAGTGGTGTAAAAAGGGGGCGTGGCCTTGGGCCACTCAGAAATCCAGCTGTGTGGGGCTTACTGGAGGTACCTGGTGGGCTAGTTGGCCCCCAGGGACCCTCAGGAGGCAAGGGGACTTAATCCCCCAACCCAGAATGCGCCAGGAGGCGTGTTTGCAGAGTGGTGGAGAAAGAGGGCGTGGCCTGTCTCCACCTGTCAGCTATCCCACTACCTGGGGCATACTGGAGGTATCAGGTAGGCTAGTTGGCCCCTAAGGACCCCCAGCAGTGAAGTGGACTTTAATCCCCATCCGAGAGCGTGCCAGGAAGCACGTTTGCAGAGTTGTGGGAAAAGGGGGTGTGGCCTGCAATGGGAACTTAGCAATGCTGTTGTGTGGTACTTACTGGAGGTAATAGGAGGGGTAGTTGGCCCCCAAGGTTGTCCTTGGGGAACCAGTGGCGGCTCCTCCAAATGGGTGTGGGGGCGTCGCCCCACTGCTTTCTCGCAGTGCGAGAAGCAGAAACATAAAATGGTAAAACTACCATTTTATGTTTCTGCTTCTCGCACTGCGAGAAAGCAGAAGTGCCTGGTTGTGGGCGGGTGGGTGGGCGGTCCTGCTTGAGGGCAGGGGGGAGTGGCTTGCCCACTATTGTGGACCCTGACTGCTTTGGTCGGCCTGGGGCTGACCAAAGCAGTCATGCGCACTCTCCCTTTTCTCTATGTAGGCTGCATGCAGCCTACATAGAGAAAAGGGCCTCCCATTAGGCGCCCGGCTGGGGCGCTGTGCACCTGCACCGCACCAATCACAACGCTGCCATTGCAGCGTTGTGATGGGCGGAGGGGAGGGAGCCTGCCTGTGGGTGGCTTTCCTGAGGCGAGCCGAGAGCAGCAGGAAAACGCGGGACTGCAGGAGTAGGGGCCGGCCAGGAGCTGAGGCGGCGTGGTGAGTTTTATTTTATTTTAATTACTGTCCCGCTTCCACCCCCCCACCCGCCAATCTTGCCGGCCGCGACTGGACTTGAATCGGACCCTTTCTGTATGCCTTTTTCATTCTCTCCCCTGTGTGCTTTTACCCCTTTACTATATTTAAAGAAGCCAGCGTCTATTGAATCATTTCCCTCCACGATAAGCTTTTTAAACTCTGATACCACTAATGGGAGCACCCACGTTTGTTGCGAAACACTTGGACCCAGTATTAATGGAAATAAAGTACGGCCTATGTGAAAAAGATCACTGTGGATGCAGTTTCACGCTGTAATATGGCGCACCTCAGCTGCCCTGGGGAACAATAAATAGCTTTTTGCACAGATCATAATGTTTACCATATTTCTCTTGAAGCCTCTGAATCCCTGACACAGCCTTCATGGGTGACGCCTGTCAATCATCGCCCCACGTGGTGACAACAATGGCAAGGGCTTGTGTTAAAGAATAGAACAAAGAACTTAAAGTCTCACTTTAATTTCATCACACTACTGTGTATTGCGCAGGGTCCTTTCTTAGAAACATAAAACTTGGGTGGCTGCCAACATGCGATGCTGTACTTTCCTAATCACTCGGCCCCAACGCCTTTGCCAGGAGTAAAAGACATATATGCCCCCCTCCCCCACCCTCAACAGTCTGTCCCCCGCCCCTTAAAGCACGAAGGACTCGTTGAAAAGAACTTGTGCTTTTTATAGCCCAGATGAAGTTGAGCGGGCGCATTACAGAGCTTTAAGTAGGGTGTAAACAGAGCTCTCATTCCCTCAGGACAGGTCCCACGGAACACTGAGAACATGCGTTTTTATTTTTATATTTCCTGGCCCGCTTGACTGCCCCACATGTCTTTGTGCTGCCATCTTCTGTAGCTCTCTGGCTGCGCCATAATTATGTAGTTGAGCAAATTGTGCTTTAATTGGAATGAAACGACTGATCAATGCAGCTGTCTGGCTTTCTTCTAATAGGCCTGAATGAAACACACCGCGGCCGACCTCAGAGTTGGCGTGAAGTAATAGCAGCCGCCGCAGCTCCTTTCAAACTCCCTCGCGTCCCGCTGAGGACCCGGCTGCGCCAGTTCTCACTCGCACAATCTCACTGCATCCAAGGCATGACATGTTCCAGGGATACTTGTTTCATTTTGTAAATATATTGTCTGTAAAATGGCATATCGCTGAACGTTTTGTGTGTTACGTTTGCTTGATGATAATTGACAATTATGCCGACTTTTAAAAGCTCCCTCGCATCGCATACCTCTGTAAGAAATAGCAGGTGATGTGCGCCGGCGCATCATTGTTGTGATCGCAAACGTGGATATTTAAGTCCACATTTCATAAAACATTCCCTTTGTTTAGGTATTCATATATCTGGCAAATCCAACAGCACACCGTGCACATTAAAATTTGAGCAAGTTAAATATTTCATAGGCGCATAACCGTGCAGTTCCAATTCGGAGAGGCCCGTCAGAGAGCTAACATGCAGAAAATAGTCCACCCCAACAAAAACCGAAATAGAAACAGAAGTGCACGAGTCAATGCTATCAATGAGTCCTATGAGGTGGTATATTTGAAGGTTTCACAAAATATACGACAGTGGAAGCAGAGAGATGCATTTCAAGCTGGTGAAATCTCAAAGTCTATGGACTCTTGGAGCGACAAAAGAGGAATCCTGTTTTTCAGTGTGGAACAAACACCATGTGGGCGGGAACTCCGGTGTCTACTGCTGTCTTGGACCATGGCATCATGTTGTTAACTTAGTATCTGTTTTGTAAATTTTGTGACACATTAACTATGTTCAAATGACGTCCCGACCATATACTCAAAGCTGCTCCTAACAGGGGCCAGGGCCCCCTAAATATGTTTGGCCCAGGGTCCCCAAAATCCTTCAGATGTCCCAGTTTGCTCACTCATTTTTTAAAAAAAATCTCGGGGAGACCCCCTGAACCTGGCTTAGGTTGCTCAGGCTCGCTCTCTGCGCTCGCTTGCTGCGGTGCACTCCCACACAAATTTTACGCCCTACCACTTTCAAATGTCACCAGCCGCCACTGGGGTCAACTACCCCTCCTGTTACCTCCAGTAAGTCTCACACAGTGGTATTGGTAAGACGTCTTTGGAGGCCACGCCCCCCTTTCTCCACCGCTCTGCAAACGCGCCTCCTGATACACTACAGGTTGGGGGATGAAGTCCACTTTGCTTCTGAGGGACTTTGGGGGCCAAGAAGCCCTCCTGGTACCTCCTGTAACTCCTATGCAGCAGAATTCCTGAGCGCTGGTCGGAGGCCTAGCCCCCTTTCTCCACCTCCACGTGACTACTAGTTAAAGAGGCATTTGCAATGTAATAGGCTTCACATTTGCGAGAGTTAGAGCTATAGGCGTTGTAAATGTAAAAGTGTTTTACTAATGTTTCTTGGAGTGGAGTGGATGTAGGTTGTCTGTAGTGGAATGATGTGGTATGATGTGCAGTGAAATTATGTGGATAGACTTTGACTTTGATGTGGATAGAAAGTATGTGGTATTTAATGTATAGGAATAATGTAGAGTGAGATTATGTGTTATGGAGAATAATTACGTGGTATGGTAGTCTGTGTTGTGGAGTGGTAACCTCAGGTTTAGTCTTCCTCATTTCCATAGAAGCTAAACTATAAACTCAATGAGACAAAAAAATAGAAGGAACCACTGAGGAGCACTTCTGGACTTAGCCAGAGGTATGAGCAGAGCCACTGGAATTATGCGACTTTTTGGCTATACTGACTTTTGCACAATTATACATTTTCCGCATTTGCCACATAATCCATCATCTGCTGCATAATCTGTAGATTTGAACAAAAAAAACCTTGTTTCTTACTCAAACGGCTCAAACGTTACCAAAAATGCAGCGACAAGTGTTACAGCGTGGTGGAAGGCCCTTTGCAAACCTAGAAGGGTCACCTGTTACTTATTGCAAAATGTGGGTATTAAATTGGTACTAATGGTGTGCAAACCCCTCTTGCTTCTTTCTGTGCCTCTCTTGCCTCTTTCTGTATTTCTGTTGCTTCTTTCTGCACCTTTCTTTCTTAATTCGGCACTTCTTTTGCCTCATTCTGCTCATCTCTTCTACTTTCTGCACCTCTGTTGCCTCTTTCTGCACCTCATTTGCTTCTTTCTGTACCGCACTTGCCTCTTTCTGCACCCTTCTTCCCTCTTTCTGCACCTCTTTTGCCTCTTTCTGTACCCCTGTTCCCTCTTTCTGCACCTCTCCTGCCTGTTTCTGCACTTCTCTTGCCTCTTTCTGTACCTCTGTTGCTTCTTTCTGCACTTCTGTTGCCTCTTTCTGCACCCCTCTTGCCTCTTTCTGCACCTCTGTTGCTTCTTTCTGCACTTCTCTTGCTTCTTTCTCCACCTCTGTTGCTTCTATCTGCACCCCTCTTGCTTCTTTCTGCACCCTTCTTCCCTATTTCTGCACCTCTCCTGCCTGTTTCTGCACTTCTCTTGCCTCTTTCGGTACCGCTGTTGCTTCTTTCCGCACCTCCTTTGCCTCTTTCTGTACCCCTGTTCCCTCTTTCTGCACCTCTCCTGCCTGTTTCTGCACTTCCCTTGCTTCTTTCTCCACCTATGTTGCTTCTTTCTTAATCCCTCTTGCCTCTTCCTGCACTTCTGTTGGTTCTTTTGCACTGCTCTTGCTTCTTTCTGCACCATTCTTGCAAATTTCTGCACCCCTCTTGCCTCTTTCTGCACCCCTCTTCCCACTTTCTGCACCTCTCTTGCCTCTGTCTACACCCCCTTTCTCTCTTTCTGCACCTCTTTTGCCTGTTTCTGTAACTTTCTTGTCTTTTTCTGCAGTTCTCTTGCCTCCTTCTGCACCTCTGTTGCTTCTTTCTGCACTTCTTTTGCTGCTTTCTACACCTCTCTTGCTTCTTTCTGCACCCCTGTTGTCTCTTTCTGCACTCGTCTTCCCTCTTTCTGCACCTCTCTTGCTTCTTTCTGCACTTATCTTGCTTCTTTCTGCACCCTTCTTCCCTTTTTTGCATCCATCTTTCCTCTTTCTGTACCTCACTTGCCTCTTTCTGCACTTCTCTTGCTTCTTTCCACACCTCTGTTGCTTCTTTCAGCAATCTCTTGCCTCTTTCTGCACTTCTCTTGCTTCTTTCTGCACCTCTCTTGCATCTTTCTGCACCTCTGTTGCCTCTTTCTGTACCTCACTTGCTTCTTTCTGCACCCCTCTTGCCTCTTTCTGCATCCCTCTTCCCTCTTTCTGCACCTCTCTTGCCTCTTTCTGCACCCCTGTTCTCTCTTTCTGCACCTTTCCTGCCTGTTTCTGCACCTCTCTTGCCTCTTTCTGTAGCTCTGTTGCTTCTTTCTGCATTTCTCTTGCCTCTCTCTGCACCCTTCGCGCCTCTTTCAGCACCTCTGTTGCTTATTTCTGCACTTCTCTTCCTTTTTTCTGCACCCCTCCTGCCTCTTTCTGTACCCCCTTGCCTCTTTCTGCACCTCTCCTACCTCTTTCTGCACCCCTCTTGCTTCTTTTTCCACCTCTGTTGGTTCTTTCAGCAATTCTCTTGCCTCTTTCTGCACTTCTCTTGCTTCTTTCTGCACCTCTCTAGTGTCTTTCTGCACCTCTGTTGCCTCTTTCTGTACCTCACTTGCTTCTTTCTGCACCCCTCTTGCCTCTTTCTGCACCCCTCTTCCCTCTTTCTGCACCTCTCTTGCCTCTTTCTGCACCCCTGTTCTCTCTTTCTGCACCTTTCCTGCCTGTTTCTGCACCTCTCTTGCCTCTTTTTGTAGCTCTGTTGCTTCTTTCTGCATTTCTCTTGCCTCTTTCTGCACCCTTCGCGCCTCTTTCAGCACCTCTGTTGCTTACTTCTGCACTTCTCTTCCTTTTTTCTGCACCCCTCCTGCCTCTTTCTGTACCCCCTTGCCTCTTTCAGCACTTCTCCTACCTCTTTCTGCACCCCTCTTGCTTCTTTTTGCACCTCTGTTGGTTCTTTCTGCACTGCTCTTGCTTCTTTCTGCACCTCTTTTGCAAATTTCTGCATCCCTCTTGCCTCTTTCTGCACCCTTCTTCCCTCTTTCTGCACCTCTTTTGCCTCTTTTTGTACCGCTGTTACTTCTTTCTGCACCTCTCCTGCCTGTTTCTGCGCCTCTCTTGCCTCTTTCTGCACTTCTCTTGCCTCTTTCTGTACCTCTGTTTCTTCTTTCTGCACTTCTGTTGCCTCTTCTGCACCCCTCTTGCTGCACCTCTGTTGCTTCTTTCTGCACTTCTCTTGCTTCTTTCTCCACCTCTGTTGCTTCTTTCTGCACCCCTCTTGCTTCTTTCTGCACCCTTCTTCCCTCTGTGTGCACCTCTCTTGCCTCTTTCTACACCTCTCTTGCCTCTTTCGGCACCCCTCTTGCCTCTTTTTGCACTTCTGTTCCTTCTTTCTGCACTTCTCTTGCCTTTTTCTGCACCCCTCTTGCCTCTTTCTGCACTTCTGTTGGTTCTTTTGCACTGCTCCTGCTTCTTTCTGCACCTCTGTTGCAAATGGCTGCATCCCTCTTTCTGTACCCCTCTTCCTGTACCTCTCTTTCCTTCTTACTGCACAACTGTTCCCTCTTTCTGCACCCCTTTTGCCTGTTTCTGCAACTCTCTTGCTTTTTTCTGCAGTTCTCTTGCCTCCTTCTGCACCTCACTTGCCTCTTTCTGCACATCTCTTGCGTCTTTCTGCACCCTTCTTCCCTTTTCCTGCACATCTCTTGGTTCTTTCTGAACTGCTCTTGCCTCTTTCTGCACCCCTCTTGCCTCTTTCTGCACCCCTCATGCCTCTTTCTGCACCTCTGTTGGTTCTTTCTGCACTACTCTTGCTTCTTTCTGCACCTCTCTTGCTTCTTTCTGTACTTATCCTGCTTCTTTCTACACCTCTCTTGCTTCTTTCTGTACCTCTCTTGTCTCTTTCTGCACACACAGGGCTACTTTTAAACTAACCTCAGGCTCAGCAGTGTACACATGCAAGTGCAGAAAAGGGCTGCTGGCCTCTAAACTGCCATGCCCTATTATATGCTAGGGACTTAGAGGTAGTTTTAATCCCCCTGCCCTATTATGCATGCCAATCACAGGGGTACCCCAACCCATAGTGTACCCTAGTTTATGTAGGTGTTTTCGCTGTATTCTAAGTGTCTCTTAGTATAGCACTGGCTCTAGGCCTGGTTAGGCAGAGTGAGTTACCACCAGTACCCTTCAGCAAAAAGTTGGGGGCACAGGATGACTTTGCAACAAGGTCTTTTTCTGCACCTCTGCTGGTTCTTTTTGCATTTCTCTTGCTTCTTTCTGCGCCTTTCTTCCTCTTTCTGCACATGTCCTTCCTCTGTAGGCATAGTTAGAAATTAGCATTTAAAAAACCTTTGAAATTCACTGAAAAAACCATAGGTTTCAGGGAAGTTATAGTTAGAAATTATCATTTAAAAAACCTTTGAAATTCACTGAAAAAAACCATAGGTTTCAGGGACGTTATAGTTAGAAATTAGCATTTAAAAAAACCATAGAAATTCACTGAAAAAACCATAGGTTGCAGGGACGTTATAGTTAGAAATTAGCATTTAAAAAACCATAGAAATTCACTGAAAAAACCATAGGTTTCAGGGACGTTATAGTTAGAAATTAGCATTTAAAAAAGCTTTGAAATTCACTGAAAAAACCACTGGTTTCAGGGATGTTATAGTTAGTTGGACATTTCACTCGTACAAAAAATTCAGCCGTTATAGTTAGTTGAGCTAACTATAACTCGTGCCCCGCAATGCACTGCTGATGACATCACATATTACATCATTTATGACATGGTCAGTGACATCACTGATGACATCATCCACGTGATAATCTGATGCACCTCCTCACACCCAAATATAACCTTTGAGACACCCACTCTAAAATACAGACTACCATTTTTGAAACCATAGACATACCAATATCAGTTACTACATACCCACTCACTGATTCCTAGGTCTACACACACGTCCACTCATTCACCCATACAGACACTCATACATGCAGTCACTTATCAATATAGCTCTATCATTTGCACTCATACACCTATACAGACACTCACACATCGCCACTCATCCATAGAGTTACTCACACACCTAGTCAGTAATGCAAAGAATCAATCACACTCCCATTTACTCACCTATACAGTTATACACACACCATCTCACTTATTCATACAGATACTAACACATACTTACTCTCTTATACAATCACTGATACAAGCACACACTCATCCATACAGCCACTCTCACAATCAATCACTCTCACATATAGTCATTTATATACTCCAACACTCACATATACTGCCTTTCACATATGTAGTTACTCACACATGTACCACTGAGATATCCATTCACTCACCAACACACCCATACACATGCTCACCCACCCATACAGCCCTTCACAGATACACTCTTGAACCCATACACCCAGTGAATCACCCACTCACACATCTATGCACAGAGTCACACCCCCCCACCCATCCACACGGACACTCAGGCACCCATACAGATACTCAGACAACCAATCAATAACCCATATAGACACTCATTTAGCTACTCCCCAACCCATGCAGCCCCTTACACACCAACTGACAGACTGATACAGACATTCACACAGTTTAGTCACTAACCCATGCATTCAGTAAGACATGTTTAATGAGTCATTTATACAGTCAGTCCCGCACCTACTAAATCATCCATTCAGACACTTATACACCCACTCATTCTTCAATACAACTTAGCATATATATATATATAGATATATATATATAAAACATATTTAAACTTTATAGAAACACGCAGCCACTGGATGATGTCATCAGTGATGTCATCATGTCATCAGTGATGTCATTTGAGATGTCATCAGTGATGTCATCAGTGATGTCATTGACCATTTCATGAATGATGTAATATGTGACGTCATCAGCAGTGCATTGCGGGGTGCGAGTTATAGTTAGCTCAATTAACTATAACGGGCGAATTTCTCTGGTTTTGTACGAGTAAAATGTCCAACTAACTATAACGTCCCTGAAACCTATGGTTTTTTCAGTGAATATTTATATATATATATATATATATATATATATATATATATATATATCCAAACTGCAAATCTTCGTAATGGGAGCCCCCAACCCTGCAGGGCGTCTCAGGCTGACGGGCACGAAGCATCCTGGTAAATTCCATTCAAACACACAAATGCCAAGCCCAATTTAATGAAACAGCCTTTTGTTTTATTTAATTTCAGAGAGACTGCAGCATAGTCAGTTACATTCCCTGACGCATTTCGGCTTGTGACCTTGTTCACAGATGAGTGGTTTCTCAATTAGTCACTTGCTTTTAAGTCCAACCAGCACGTGGCTTCAGTAGCATACAGTTCCCAGAATCCATCTAAACAGTATTTGTATGCTGCTTATAGTGTTTCTATTAAAAAAAAAAAATTATTGTTAATTTTGAAAACACAAACATATAAGAAATAAACAGATCATCAAGGTTCGAGTGTCCCCCCCTCCACCCTAACCCTCCTGGTCCTACACAATCCAACAATAAAGGTCAGCAATCAGAAAATAGTCCATTTTGCAATAAAATAATCCATTATATTGAAACCATCATGTTCATATAAAGCAATAATAAGGCTTGTTTCCTAATGCGTTTCCTTGAGCCCCGGATGGCCATAAAGTGCAAGGTGTTAATAATCACTTTCAAAGATACATTCAAAGATATAAAGTGACCTGGGCAGAAGTGCAAGGTGCGATGAAAAGTGCAAAAGGTGCAGGAAAGCGTCTTAGTAAAACAAAACATCCTTCGGATCTCGTGTGAATAGGCTGTCCATGATACACAGATAAATAAATACAGTTAAACATTTATAAATTCCTCTTAGGATTTGCCAGCCAAAGCTCGAGGATAAATAGCATTGCCCCCTCCCTTTATTTATTGTTAGTTTGTCTGGCAAAGTCAGCTAGACAATGGTTCCCGGATTACCAAACCCTTCCTTTTAGCACGGATGCCATTCTTGGCGTAGATAGCTTTTTCAAGATTGTGCGTTGAAAATAGACGAGCCATCCACTGATGAAAAGAAGGGGGATTGGGGTCCAGCCAAGCCGAAGTGATACATAGCCTGTATATTGCCATAGCGATAAAAATAAGGGCCCCTCCACTTTTTCTGTCTATGGTTTCTTGCACTCCTAATAAAACGGTGGTAGGAGTTAGAAAAACATCTCAAGATAGAACTGCCTTGAGGAAGCCTTGAATCTCTTCCAACAGATGGCCCAACTTCTCACACGTGGCAAACATATGTATAGAGTCTGCACTCCATTCATAACACCGGGGGCATTTAGTGCCTCTGCTAGTACCCCATTTCGCAATTTTACTCAGTGTATAATATAGAAAGAAGCATGTTTTGTGGAACTGGGCCTGCAAGTTGGCAGATAGTAAATCGCTTTGAGCAGATCGAAGAGCTGACTTGAAAACATTGTCGGTGATGTCTAATTTCAATTGCCATTTTCCGGAGATCCTAGCCAAATCATCCGGCATTAAGCTGTTAAGAATGCCATAGATGGTCCTGATTCGAGGGGTATTTGGATCTGTCAGTCTTTCTATAAATTCGCAATTAGCAAACCCCGAGGGCCCGCCTGCCCTCTGTGATAAAAAATTCCTTATAGCTAGTTTTTAAAAACCTCTTTATGGCTTAGACCAAATTGTGTTTTAAGATCTTCAAATGCCAAGACCCCTTCAGGAGAATACAGGACCCCCAGTTTGTTGATACCGGTGTTAAGCCAAGTTGAAAAGTAAGAGCCCCCGAATATATTTGGCAGATTCTCGTTGCTACTTATAGGGGTATAGTGGTTCATTCTCCCAATCCCTAATAGTTTACGGACAGCGGTGAAGACCTTATAGGTTCACATAAGGGTCTTGAACCTTACTTTCTTATAGTGCCCATATTCGAGCTTGCCATTGGTGAGACGTGAGACGGGCTGCCACGCGTACGTCTAAGGAATAGGAGACAACAGGTTCGATATATGTCCTTTGGGCCCTCCATATAAATAGATTGCTGTACCCAGTTTGACAGTGGGATACGATAAAGTGACAGATGGAGGTTGATTTTCTGCTGAATATTGGCAAATAGGAATGTTATACTACAGTACCTACCGTATGACAAGGAGACGTGAATACTTCAAATGAGCACAAGCTCAGCTAACAATAAATCCGGTATAGAGACAGAGAAGTACACAGGACTTCCTCTACTTCTGAGACAACCCCGGCCCACTATCGGAGACTCTGCTTTGTAAACAAATCTGGTCCTGATGAAGGTGGTTGTAAAGTATTCCCACCGAAACGTGCGTTGACCATAGTTACTCTCATGGGAAATCCGTTTTAAGACAACACACAAGTGGAAGGATTTCAGACTTATTAAATCATAAAAACAAGCTAATAGTGTACATCTAAATCAATAATAGGATTTCCATGTACAATGGTATTGTGTTGTGTATGTGTGATGGTTTGCCTGACGAGAGTGATTGTGAGATGATTCTGCATGGGGTTACAGTTGATTCTTAGTATATCAAATTATTGACTTTTGTATGACATATTTGTTTTGTATTATATGCTATTTATAAAATGATACCTTTTGTCTGTGTACTTATGTTTTGTTAATGTATTATTGTCTTATTACATATGAATTGTATTATATTGGTCACAATTTGCTATGAATGAACTGATGTCAATTAAAATCACAGAATATTATTACAAATCAAAAAAAAGTGAAAAAGTGTTTGATATGTTTAAAAAACCACAAATAAATTGGATATGTTTTGAATAATCAGTTATGTCTGTTATATGGGTTGGGGAATAGCTTAACATTTGAGCCCATAGGAGGCCGCGTATAAAGAAATATAGGTCAGACAACAGTCTGTTCTTATAGTAATTATCCTTCCCCCTTACTCTTGGACCTAAAAATACATATAGGGGGCACTTTCTTTTACTACATATTCGAGCTGATGCCATAAACATCCCCAAACTTCTGGGCCAAGTAACAGCTCGAACGGGGAGGGGAGATCCGTCGTTCATGCTGGAGGCCGGTCTTGTAGCAAAACATGACATATCTGCATGATAGTGGCCCAATAATATATTTTTAGGTTCGGAGCGCCTAGCCACCTCTCTCCCGGGAAGAGACAGATACTTGAGGGACCTTCTTGGCTGCGAATAAGCCCATATAAAGTGCGAGCAAAGACTACCAAATTTCTTTAGCATTGAGTTGGTAAATTCGAGAGGGATAGCTCTGAAGAAGTATAAAATTTTAGGAAAAAAAATCATTTTGAGAACATTGCACCAGCCAACTAAGGACAGGTGTAAGTTATTTAGCCGATGCAAAGCCTTCTTCGTCTCTGAAACTAAGGGGACTAAATTTTCTCCAACTATCAAATCAGTATTGGCCACGATATTCACCTCAAGATATCTGGCTTTGGTGACGATTCTATTGTCTATCCAGTTAATTTTGTCGTTCACAATTATCTGGGTTTTTCCCTTATTTAATGCAGTTCCGGAGACCTCCCCGAAGTTCTGGGCCTCAAGTTCTATTGCTTCTATTGCCTTGCCAGGGTCTGAGGTCACAAATGCCAGATCATCGACGTAAGCCATGATTTTAGTTTCAAATCCGTGTCTGTGTATAGCGGGAATCCCTTGGTTGTTTTCAAGCTTCTTGATAAAAGGGTCAATGTACATTGCAAAGAGCAATGGGGAACAGGGACAGCCCTGGCATGTCCCCTGTGTTATTGAAAATTGCTCTGTCAATATCCCATTGATCATAACCCTAGCCGTAGGATTAATATACAGGGCTTTAACAGCCTGTGTGAACCCGGGCCCAAATCCCATTTTCTGCATGATGCTCCACAAAAACAACCAGGAGACTCGATTGAAGGCTTTTTCAGCATCAAGAAGTATTAGAGCCATCGGGTCTCCTGTGGACTGTGCTGCATCAAACAGAGTGATAGACCTCCTTATATGATCTGTGGTGCTTTATTTGGGAATAAACCTGTGTTGCCATCTAGAGATGAGTTTTTCCATGACAGCCGATAACCGAGAAGCAAGGATCTTGGAATAGATTTTGGAGTCTCCATTGATTAGCGTTATTGGGTGATAAGAGCCCATTTCCAAAGGAGGTTTGTCTTTTTTGGGAAAGATAATAATTTTAGCCCACGACCAGGATGAAGGTGGGGTCGTACCATTAAAAATTTGTACCAGAAGGGATTTGAAGATATCTTTAATCTGGATATAAAAAACTTTATAAAATTATACCGGGATGAGATCGGTGCCTGCCGCCTTGCCGTCAGGCAAGCTAGATATCGCCATGACAATCTCCTCCCAAGAAGGGGGATCCTCTAGCTATTCACGATCCTCCAAGCTGAGGCGTGATATCAGAATCGGATCTAAGAAGTTATCTATGTCTTTTTGTCTAGCAGCTGGAGAACCGGCACCTTCCTCAGTATACAGATCTTGCTAAAACTGGCGGAAGGGTGTTTGAATTTTATCCGGCTTGGCGGTTATCCCGTCAGACAAGACCCAGATAGAATATATGCCGTTATTCGTAAGATGTTGCCTAGTTCTCAGAGCTAGCTGGCGGCCGATTTGCTTGCTAAATTCGTACACTTTTTCCCGAGTGGCGGCCCACTTGGCGGCGGCTTTTTCAGCCAAAATTGTGTCGATTTCTGCTCTTACCGCTGCGACCTCTAGTGGTACCGGTTCGATTTCCTCCCCCTTCTGGACGGCCCCAACGAGTTTTTCCTCAGCCCTTGCGAATTTTTTTGGAAGCTCTAGGATCTGCTGTTTTTCCTGTTTGTTCTTTCTAAGAGAAAATTGTAGTCTCCCCCCGTATGCACGCCTTTAGTGCGTCCCAGACCAACCCATTTGGAGCAGAACCAATGTTTCTTTCAAGGAATTCCTGAATCCAACTTTTCATATGATCTTGGTATTCCTTGTTAAACAGCAAAGACCTCTCAAAGCTCCAGGTCGGGACTTCTTCGCAAAAGGATGTTCCGTTGACACCTAGAATTACGGGGTTATGATCTGACATAAATCGAGGAATGAGGTCGATACTAACATCCTGGATCAAAGAAGAAGAAACAAGGAAATAGTCTAGTTGGGCATGTGATTGATGGGGCGTGGAATAGTAGGTAACCCCAGTTGATTTGGTTTTAAACGGGACCAAACATCAATCAACCCATGTGTGTGGAATAGGTTCCTCAAGGCCTGTAAAACTTTGGGTTTTCAACCTGAGTAATACCTTTGAATGTCCATGTCCCAGTCACAGGGTAAGTTAATGTTCAGGTCCCCACATATTATAACTGGGAGAGGCCAGTGAGCTAACTCCCCGGTAAGCCAGTTGAATACCCCGGGGTTGTCTACTGTGCTCCCATATATCGAGCATAAGGTGAAGGAGGGCTTAGATGATGGCCTACACTCTACTAGGACCCATCTCCCAAGGGGATCAGCTTTAGTTCAAATGGTCTGAAACAGGCTGCTGCGCTGGGTCAAAATAGCTACCCCTCTAACGCACGCACCCTGTGATGTCCCTCCAATCATGGTATATCCCATTGTATTAGGAGATTAGTCTGTGAGCCTTCAATGTGTGTTTCTTGGAGGCTGACTAGATCTCCCCCCAGCAAGTGTAAGCCCTGCAAGACCTTCTGCCTCTTCCGGCCATCATTTAGCCCACAAACATTAAGAGAAGCAATTCTGAAATGCATTAAATTCAACATGCTAATTCGACACCAATTCCATTCCGCAATATCAATATGGACATCAGTAGGAAAGCATAAGCAAAGAAAGGAAGGCGAAAGAATGCAAAAGAAAAAAAACAACCAGCAGCAGGAGACCATAGGTCTAAAATACAGCAGCAACAAATTCCTGCACTTTTAAGCCAACAAGACAGTAGCACATTCTCACAATGACACCTAAACAAAATGCATGTAGGACCCAGTGCGACGTTCCCAACCCTCCCACACCCGCAGACCTCCTCAACCCTGCAACTCCCCTCCACCCCCCTCCCCCCGAACATTAGAGCAATCAGGAATAACCTGAATGATGGACGCCAATAATAGGTCCACGCCACCCGACCCCACTGCGTGATCTAGTGAAAATTGACCCACTACAGGCCAAAGAGAAAGAAGAAGAAAAAGAAAAAAAAACACCTCGCAGTGGTACCGGCTATGGTCGAGACCCCCTCTCCTTCCTCCTCTTCGCCCTCTTAAGAAACACCATTTATTAACTTCCTTTAAAAGAAAAAGGATTTAGAGGAGCCCGATACTGACCCAGATTTCTTCAAGATATTCTTTAGCTGTGCCCCTTCCTAGCCTTGATTTCATTAAAATATTCCTGGGTCTTGATTCCAGATGTTAAACTATGGGAAGAGCCATTTAGGTTGACTTTAAACTTAGCAGGAAAAACTTGAGCGCCCAGCTGCTGAAAAGGGGCAAACGGCTGGTGGAGACACCATCTGCGTTCAATAGTAGCACGACAAAAATCAGGCCTTGCGAAAAACAACACCCCCTCAAACATTTTCTGTGAGTTCAGCCGAGCATGTTCATAGACCAATTGTCTGAGCAAAAAATTGCTGAAGAGCACCAAAAAGGCTCTAGGTTTCTCTCTGCCATTAGAATGCTACTTCTTTAGTGTGAAGGGGAAGCCGTGAGCCCTCTGTATCTCCTGATCCCAGTTTCAGTCTGAGTGTTCGGGGAAGGCACCTTTCAGAAGCTTCACAATGTATCAACGGGGACCTTCTCCTTCAGCTCCTTCTGGAATCCCCAGCAGGCGGAGATTGTTTCAGCGCTGCCTATTCTCCTGATCCTCCAATTTCCACATGACATCAGTCATGCAAGCGCCATGGGTGGAAATCTGCTCGTTCAGGGAGGTATCTTCAGCTTCCAGGCATTCGGCACGGCTTTCAATCATCGTGACCCGTTCCACAATGTCTGAACAGGTCTTGTTCAGCTTTCTTAGTCCACCTTGAAGTTTTTTGGCTGTTGCTTTTGCTTGCCTATTGTCTGTCCGCACTTCCTTTTGAAACTGCTTGATAGAGAATAGAATGGCCGTCAAGGAGGGTTCTTCAGCTAACTCTGTTGTTGCCCTGGTTCCTTCTGATCCAGAGGCCCTGCAAGAATCTTCGCCGTAGGGAAAGGTAAACTGTGAGCCAGAGTAATCCCATTTCAGCTGGCTGTGGCTTTCATGCCGCTTCCCTTTCCGCTTGTTGGAAGTGCTCTTCCGGCGCAGCACTGTGCCTGCTTCCTTAGTGAAGCGGCCGCAGCTAGAGTCTGATTGGTCCACATCGCTAGAGGAGAGGGAGCTCCCCCCAGCGGAGGAGTCAAAGCCGTCGGAAACTGAGAAGAAGTGCTCCCCTGCCGGCTCGGGGAACAGATTCGCCTGAGGAGGCTGTCCGCCAGCAGCCGCACCCTTTTCAATGATGGTAACATTAGGGGTATGTGCTCCCTCCTCAGTCAGTCCAAGGGGTATCCCAACCTGAACATTGGAATCCATTGCAGCAATAGTTGAAGAAATCGTAGATTCCAAGGCTGACTCCAGGTTACCTGGGGCCGGAAAGTTCGTAATACCACCAGGAGGAGCCCCCTGCCTGTCTTGCTCCATGGTTAGAGGCAGACTTTGACGGTCCTCAATATCAGAATGGGGGGGCCCAGGTCAAACTGGTGGTCTAAGCTGGCTAACTCGGGATTGTCGTTGGTAGTTTCAGGGGGCTCAGTAACTACCCCGCTGTGTCAGGATTAGTCAATCTCCTCCCCTTGGGACCCAGGGAGCTAGAGGTGGAAAGCAAGTTTGCTATAGAGGGTAGAGAGTCTGTGCCCTCTTTTAACACACCCCCTGCAGCCTTCAACATCACTTTCTTACTGCCCCACCAGCATCCCATTTACCTTTTGCGCTAAGGTCCGGGTCTGGGGCCGACATAGCCGTGCTTGTTGCTCCAGTGTTTATAGGGGCAATCCTTGCCTTGGACCCCCTCACGCCACGGGCCGCCATGTTCAGCCCTTGTTCTGAGCCTTTCCCCCTTGATGGAGCCTTCTGGCGATGGAGAAAAGCCGCAGAGTGCAACATGGAAAGAGCGGCGGCAGACAAGAGGCAGTCCAGTGCGAGCGTGCAAAAAACGCTTGAAGCGGCTCCGGACCCGTGAGGGCAGCGTCGGCGTCATCCTGCGAGTAGCAGCAGTTTGCAGGGCAGGGACCGCAATCCAGAGTACATAGCCGATGGCCGAAATCAGCTCACGGCACAGGTGACGGTGGTGCGGAGAACTACTCGGGTGCCATCTTAGTGTTTCTATTTTTAGATTAATAAATCTTTATAATATAATGTTGCCACGTGCATTGTAATTCGATATACTTTTAGGAAAACAACACTCATGATTTGTATTGCTGCAGTGTCTTGTAACACAGAAGGATTCAGGAATTACAAAAGAGAGGAATAAATCCCTCTTTCATCCCTTTCTCACCTCTGACTCGTAATTCCAGGGAAAATCCTCTGAGGCAAGCTGTTATTAAGCAACATCAGCCTGAGCCGCCCTGCAGGGTTCGGTGCTCCCACTGGGCTTTAAGTGGGAGCATGACCTGCTTGCCTCTGAGCATGAACAAAGGACAAACGCACAAGGGGCCTGTTAGAAATGGGATCTCTGGTTGGCTCAGGCTTGCGCCAAAGCCAGGCAGAGACCACCACTCTAGTCAGGGCGAGGGAGTTACACGCCGACGATAACCCCTGCTCACCCCCTTGGTAGCTTGGCACGAGCAGTCAGGCTTATCCCGGAGGCAATGTGTAAAGCGTTTGCGCAGCACCCTCACACAGCAGCAACACACTAGGCACACCACAAAAGGAACTCCACACAAGGTTATATAAAAAATAGCCTTTGTATTATCATAAATACCTTAGAAACATAATCACATAATATACAGTGCGCCAACTGGCACTAGGCAATATTCACAGGGGAATTATATACAGGACCAGGCCAATCGGGCCATGGTCAGAACCATCAGATCAGGTAAGTAGATGCAAATAATACATGTAGCGCACAACCAGTAATTACTGGTACAGGTAGGAACTTAGCACGAGATCCTGTAACCTACAAGATGGGACACCTACATCACATTAGGCATAAATCACATGAGGCAATAGGCCTCGTAAGCCTAAACACAGTGTGCCCCAATCGGGGGCACAACGCACTGACACTGGCCCCAGGCCAACTGGCCTCTCACCGGGGCTCAAATGCCCACTGTCCAGAATGTCCGGGCTGGCTGCACAGGCAGCAAAAGCAAAGTGCGCAATTGCACAAGCCTAAACGTGGCAGCTGCCCACTACTTGCTGGGCAGCTGTGAATAATTAACACGGGCACCGGCGTGCCCCCTGAGCCCCTCTCTGGGACTCAATCAACAAATGTCCCAACGTTGCAGCTGCCCGCTCTGGTGCGGCGCAGCTGTGAGCAAAGCGAAGGGGCCTCTAAATAAAATCACCCCCTCGGTGCAGCTGCCCTCTGCAAGCGGGGCAGCTGGGATCCAACAAACGGGAGGGGCCCTGGCACATCTGTGCCCTCCGGGCCCTACTGGGCTTTTAAATAAAATTGGCCCCCACGTTGGAAAAATGGCACTGGCCCTCCACGGGCCGTCGGAGTCCCTCTCTGGGACTCCTAGACAAAAAGTGCCCCCTTGATGCAGCTGCCCGCCACTGCGGCGCAGCTGTGAAACTGACTTGGGCACCACTGTGCCTCAGGGACCAACGATCACTGCGCAATGGAGGGGGGCAAGCACCGAAAACGTGCCTCGAACCACCCCCTGACTACAGCCCCACTCACCCGAGTTCTGCAGGACTGCCCCCGACTCTGCAGACACACGCGGGGCTCTCCTCGTGGTTACGGGAGCCCCGCCACCAGTCAGGCTGCGTTTCCCCTCTCGGCGCCACTCACCGGGTCTGGGCAGGACTCTGGGCCTCCTCCGGTCTCATCAGTGGCCGTGTGAGGTCGATTTACTTCACCCGGGCCCCCTCCTGGGACCCGGGACTTCTGCTGGGACTCTGTGGTGGGCGCGGCAACACGTGGGGCTCTCCCCTCTCCACACGGGGAGGTCCCGCTCACCACGCCGCGCTCTTCTCCTTTTCTCGCCGGCTCCGGGGCTCCCAAGAGCTCACGGGAGCCCCGCTGGACACTTCCTGTCTCCCGGGCGCCTTCTCTCCTCTTCACCCGGTCCCTCTCCTGGGGGGGGCCGGGACTTCTGGCCGGGGCTCACGGAGGCGGGGTAGGCTCCCGTCCTCCTCTACCGGGGTTTCCTCTGGCTTCTCCTTTGCCGGACGGGACTTCCTGCTCTCCTGGCCAGGCCCCGCCCACGTCTCGGCGAGGGTTGCCTGACTTCCTGGTTGGCCCGGGCTGCGGCGGTGATCTCCTCAATACGGGGTAGGCTCCCGGTATTTTTAACTAAAGTCACTTGCGGGGTGGGCACCCGCCAGCACAACACACAATGCGGGGTGGGCACCCGCCTTTTCAGAGATGCGGGGGAATCCCCAGGCAGCAGGCCAGCGCTGCCAATTAAAGATAGAAGCGCTCTCTAAGCGCTAGGGCAAAGTCTCCAGCACTCTCTTCCTTGGGAAATTAGAGTATAGCGCTCACGAGGCGCTGGGGAGCCATAAAGTCCTTGCTAAGCCAAAAAAAGGAAGAGTCCTTGGTGCTGGGGACACCTCAGCAGCACAGCCAGGCAGGCCAGCACGCAGGGACCCCCAGGAAACAGCAGCTGGGTCCCGCGGCGGTTCCTCCTGGCAGAGTGTCCCCTGCAAGTCAGCACAACAGAGCAGAACAAGAACATCTTCATGGGGTCACAGCCCCCTCTTTTATACACCCTTTTCCTTTGTCACATAGCACAGGGCTGGGGAAAAACCAGGTGCAACTGGTTTTGGGGGAGCTTTGGAGCACTTTGTTTTGCTCAGCTCCTCTCTCCTTTCACAGGACAGGCTAGGGACATCAGACGCACCACAGGGGGTGGAGCCAGCATTGTGGAGGGAAGGCACAGCCCTATTCAGGTCCCAGGTGCAACTCCTCCCTCCCATCTAGATGCAGATCTCCCTATTCAGCCCTGCGCTGACTCACCCTGCCCCTCCTGGAGCCACACACACCTCCCAGCCCCTGTCACTCACAAAGCCAGACATGCAATTCACATCAGGCAGGCAGACACAGAGCACACATAAATGCCAACTTCTAAAAGTGGCATTTCCACACCAGTCATAATAAATCTGCGCACACCACTGCGCAGCATTTATTCTCACGAGTTCGCACATACTAAACTCGCCCCTGCACTCCTCTCACACCAGGAATTACCATGGACACACATATCCCCCATGCATTCCTATGGGAGGGCAGGACAATCTCACCACATGCACTCAGAGTGCGCACGCACTTTACACTGGGACACAGTGCTAAAGTGCGCAGAGGCCTAAAACCACCAACACTACACAGGGAAAAGGCTAGGAGACAGGCAAAAGTTTAGGGGTGAACCTGCCAAAAGGGCCAAGTCCAACACAACCCCCTTCCAGCCAAAACGCAGGGCAGACCAATCACCACCGTGATGGGCTTCCCTGCTTGGGGCGATAGAACACGGACGCGGGCCCGCAACTGCAGGGACACCCTCCGGTTCTACGCCACGGTGAACCCATGTGGGTCCTTCTGAAAAAGCTGTCCGGAGCAACTGGGCTACCCCACTGGTACTCCCTAGCTGTCCGCGGCCAGGACCAGGCCCTAGGCCATCCAGATGCCACTGGTCCTTGCCCATTCACAGAGTGGGGGTAGTAACCCCTGGCACATAGTAGCCATTCTCCACTCTTCCCCTCATCAGGGCAGGTCTAGACTGCCACTGATCCTCCAGCCCAGGGTCTGCACCCTCAGGCGGACCAGAAGTCACGGGTGAGGCTCTCCTCCCCCTACCTCTTCTTCTAGGGCTCCGCACTCTCCTCCTTGGAGAGGCACCCTCAGAACACAACTCTCCCACCAGTTCAGGACCTCTCTCCAAAACTGGTCTCCCAACCTAGGGCCTAAACCCTCAGGTTGCACCGGGGTCAGAGGCGAGGACTCCCCCTCTGCACCCCCTTCCAGAGTTCTGCACCCTCCCAACTGGAGCGGTACCCCTGGAAGATGTACCGGTCAGGACACTGGTTACAGATGTCCCTTCCTCCAGATCAGGCGGATCCTGAACCTGGCCTCCCAACCTTGGGGCTGAACCCCACGGCTGAGCATTTGCCTGGCACACCAGGACTTCCGGGGCGCACTCAGCAGCCCCCGAGGGTAACACATGACTCATGTGTTGCGTGACAGTCTGCGTGGCGCAGACCTCCCGACCCCTGTCCATCTGACAGTGCGCAGAGATCCCCCACGACAGAAGTGGTGTCACCATGGTCACTTCTAGGAGACTCAGCCCTTCTGGCTGGCCCCTGACCCACTGGTTCTTCCACTGGGGAACACATCCCCCTCTCACCCCTCAATCCGGACTTCTGTACCCTCCCAACTGGAGCGGCACTGCCAGACACCAGAACCACTGGAGCTCTATTTACAGATGCTCCAGGTTCTCCAGACACTAGGAGATCCTCCTCAAATGGACTAACAGGACAGCCTAGGCTCCCAACCTGGTGTTCCCTGAAGAAACCATCCAGGCTCTGAGACTGGGTTTCGGGCACCTGGGGACACTCAGTCCCACACTCACTCCTACTCCACTGAGACAGGACGTGAGCCCCTACACCCCTCCCACTACACTGGGACCTAGCTGGGCTACACTGAACCTCTTCCCCCATACAGGACGGGAAGATACCTGAGCCACTACTTTTGGGATCACTCCCCAATGCCTCTTCAGAACCTTGGGCCTCCACCCAGAGGTCTGCCTCACATGTAAACTCCCATAGATCAGAAAACCCACCCTCCAACAGGTGTTGGCGCAACCCCGGCAAACAACAACTGAGCAGGTGCTCTCTGATAACCAGATCGAACAGTCCTTCAAAATCCTGTTCCGTGTTAACCGTTACCCAATCAGCCAGTGCATCATTACATTCATCCGAAAAATCCACCCAAGACTGGTGAGACAGTTTCCTACTGCCCCTGAACTTCAACCTGTACTCCTCTTCTCTGGAACAAGGTACCATATTTTGGGAACTGGGACTTCCTGCACTGGACTGTATATTGCTGCCACCACTGGACTCCACCCTCACTGGGGAATCCAGAAAACTAAAACTGCCCTCAGGAGATAATTTCTCCCTGGCGAAGGCCCTCTCAGCCTCCGCCATCCTCTCCTGCGCTAAGACCCTCTCGGTCTCTAGCTTTTTCTCCTCCATACTCAGCTGCGCTATCTCCCTGGTATGCTCTAACCTGAGCTTCTCCAAAGCCAGCTGATGCTCCCTTTCTTCCCTCCTATCCACCCACTCCTCTGGGGACAGGAAAAGGGATGGGGCACTGCAAAACAAATGGCCCCAACACTGGACCCAGCAAGGGACTCCCTATCTATGGGGTCCTCACTATCTACTGGCGTCCCTGTCCTGTCACTTTCTTCCTCCTCTTCAGACTCCTCAGGGCTCCCCTCAGACCCACCACCCTCTTGGCGTGCGGCCAGGGCCCTCTTCTCCTCATTGCGCTCACAGTCCCATTCATCCTTTTGCCATTGGATCAGGTTGTCCCTTAGTTTTGACTGGGTGTCTGACCCACTCACTGCTATGTCTCTCTCCTTACAGAAGTCCACCAACTCCCACATGCTGTATCTAAACAGACCACAAAAATTAAAAGCAGACTCCATTTTGGCAGGACGCTCAGGGACACGTGCAACACAGGAGACCTAGGTTTCTGAGCTGAAGCAAGAGTATACAATTTACAAATGACACTTTTAGGAGAAGAATTAAAACAAAACTCAGAACAATAATCCCCACACACGTGATTATCTAAATGTGGAGTTTGTAGTGCAACCAGTTGTCGCTGTGGTACTGCGCAAACGCAAGTCCAAATCCCCACCGCTGACAACCAATGTTAGAAATGGGATCTCTGGTTGGCTCAGGCTTGCGCCAAAGCCAGGCAGAGACCACCACTCTAGTCAGGGCGAGGGAGTTACACGCCGACGATAACCCCTGCTCACCCCCTTGGTAGCTTGGCACGAGCAGTCAGGCTTATCCCGGAGGCAATGTGTAAAGCGTTTGCGCAGCACCCTCACACAGCAGCAACACACTAGGCACACCACAAAAGGAACTCCACACAAGGTTATATAAAAAATAGCCTTTGTATTATCATAAATACCTTAGAAACATAATCACATAATATACAGTGCGCCAACTGGCACTAGGCAATATTCACAGGGGAATTATATACAGGACCAGGCCAATCGGGCCATGGTCAGAACCATCAGATCAGGTAAGTAGATGCAAATAATACATGTAGCGCACAACCAGTAATTACTGGTACAGGTAGGAACTTAGCACGAGATCCTGTAACCTACAAGATGGGACACCTACATCACATTAGGCATAAATCACATGAGGCAATAGGCCTCGTAAGCCTAAACACAGTGTGCCCCAATCGGGGCACAACGCACTGACACTGGCCCCAGGCCAACTGGCCTCTCACCGGGGCTCAAATGCCCACTGTCCAGAATGTCCGGGCTGGCTGCACAGGCAGCAAAAGCAAAGTGCGCAATTGCACAAGCCTAAACGTGGCAGCTGCCCACTACTTGCTGGGCAGCTGTGAATAATTAACACGGGCACCGGCGTGCCCCCTGAGCCCCTCTCTGGGACTCAATCAACAAATGTCCCAACGTTGCAGCTGCCCGCTCTGGTGCGGCGCAGCTGTGAGCAAAGCGAAGGGGCCTCTAAATAAAATCACCCCCTCCGTGCAGCTGCCCTCTGCAAGCGGGGCAGCTGGGATCCAACAAACGGGAGGGGCCCTGGCACATCTGTGCCCTCCGGGCCCTACTGGGCTTTTAAATAAAATTGGCCCCCACGTTGGAAAAATGGCACTGGCCCTCCACGGGCCGTCGGAGTCCCTCTCTGGGACTCCTAGACAAAAAGTGCCCCCTTGATGCAGCTGCCCGCCACTGCGGCGCAGCTGTGAAACTGACTTGGGCACCACTGTGCCTCAGGGACCAACGATCACTGCGCAATGGAGGGGGGCAAGCACCGAAACGTGCCTCGAACCACCCCCTGACTACAGCCCCACTCACCCGAGTTCTGCAGGACTGCCCCCAACTCTGCAGACACACGCGGGGCTCTCCTCGTGGTTACGGGAGCCCCGCCACCAGTCAGGCTGCGTTTCCCCTCTCGGCGCCACTCACCGGGTCTGGGCAGGACTCTGGGCCTCCTCCGGTCTCATCAGTGGCTGTGTGAGGTCCATTTACTTCACCCGGGCCCCCTCCTGGGACCCGGGACTTCTGCTGGGACTCTGTGGTGGGCGCGGCAACACGTGGGGCTCTCCCCTCTCCACACGGGGAGGTCCCGCTCACCACGCCGCGCTCTTCTCCTTTTCTCGCCGGCTCCGGGGCTCCCAAGAGCTCACGGGAGCCCCGCTGGACACTTCCTGTCTCCCGGGCGCCTTCTCTCCTCTTCACCCGGTCCCTCTCCTGGGGGGGCCGGGACTTCTGGCCGGGGCTCACGGAGGCGGGGTAGGCTCCCGTCCTCCTCTACCGGGGTTTCCTCTGGCTTCTCCTTTGCCGGACGGGACTTCCTGCTCTCCTGGCCAGGCCCCGCCCACGTCTCGGCGAGGGTTGCCTGACTTCCTGGTTGGCCCGGGCTGCGGCGGTGATCTCCTCAATACGGGGTAGGCTCCCGGTATTTTTAACTAAAGTCACTTGCGGGGTGGGCACCCGCCAGCACAACACACAATGCGGGGTGGGCACCCGCTTTTTCAGAGATGCGGGGGAATCCCCAGGCAGCAGGCCAGCGCTGCCAATTAAAGATAGAAGCGCTCTCTAAGCGCTAGGGCAAAGTCTCCAGCACTCTCTTCCTTGGGAAATTAGAGTATAGCGCTCACGAGGCGCTGGGGAGCCATAAAGTCCTTGCTAAGCCAAAAAAAGGAAGAGTCCTTGGTGCTGGGGACACCTCAGCAGCACAGCCAGGCAGGCCAGCACGCAGGGACCCCCAGGAAACAGCAGCTGGGTCCCGCAGCGGTTCCTCCTGGCAGAGTGTCCCCTGCAAGTCAGCACAACAGAGCAGAACAAGAACATCTTCATGGGGTCACAGCCCCCTCTTTTATACACCCTTTTCCTTTGTCACATAGCACAGGGCTGGGGAAAAACCAGGTGCAACTGGTTTTGGGGGAGCTTTGGAGCACTTTGTTTTGCTCAGCTCCTCTCTCCTTTCACAGGACAGGCTAGGGACATCAGACGCACCACAGGGGGTGGAGCCAGCATTGTGGAGGGAAGGCACAGCCCTATTCAGGTCCCAGGTGCAACTCCTCCCTCCCATCTAGATGCAGATCTCCCTATTCAGCCCTGCGCTGACTCACCCTGCCCCTCCTGGAGCCACACACACCTCCCAGCCCCTGTCACTCACAAAGCCAGACATGCAATTCACATCAGGCAGGCAGACACAGAGCACACATAAATGCCAACTTCTAAAAGTGGCATTTCCACACCAGTCATAATAAATCTGCGCACACCACTGCGCAGCATTTATTCTCACGAGTTCGCACATACTAAACTCGCCCCTGCACTCCTCTCACACCAGGAATTACCATGGACACACATATCCCCCATGCATTCCTATGGGAGGGCAGGACAATCTCACCACATGCACTCAGAGTGCGCACGCACTTTACACTGAGACACAGTGCTAAAGTGCGCAGAGGCCTAAAACCACCAACACTACACAGGGAAAAGGCTAGGAGACAGGAAAAAAGTTTAGGGGTGAACCTGCCAAAAGGGCCAAGTCCAACAGGGCCGTATTATGAAAGTGCCCAGGAGCGCAACGGGTATTTGTGCCTGCTTTCCGCGCCCCCAGGGCACTTTGGTTTGACAGAAGGGCCAGCAGATGCTTGTGCAGCCCTTCTGTAATACCAATATCGCTGGCACACTTAAAGCACCAGCTCTACTTTCAGTGGGAGTTCCCTTTTGAATGGGGGCGTGCCCCATGCAAATGAGGGAATCCCTTTGCCTCTGCGCCCTTGGAGTATTACAGATGCAGGCCGGAGGCAAAGACACTCTCAGAAGACGCACTGCCAGTGCGCCACCTAAAAGGTGGCGCACTGTTAATGTGCCCCTTGAGAGCAGCCTTCTAGAGGGGGAAACCCCTTACAGGTGGGTGCAGTTGCTCACTGCACCTGCCTACAATGGGATCTCTAATCCCCTTTAAAAGTGCAAGCGGGTTGCCGCCTGCACAGTGAAACATGGATTGGCTGCTTTAAAGCCGCTCTGCATTTCACATGAATACTCTGCCCACAGGGCAACACGAGTTCACAGCTGCCCTGGGGGCAGCAAATTCTATATAATAGGGCGTACTTTCTCTGTTTGCACACAGCGCACCTGTTTTAAGGTGCGCCAGGTGCATACAGGGAAAGTGCGCCCTAATCAACAAAATGGCCCCAGGTCTCTTCACTGCACCCGTGGCACACCTAGATACTGTGCCTCTCTGCAGCTGCTGGAGCACTGCATGTCTATCAGGGGGGCACAGTACTTGTACCCCTGTGAGGACAGAGCTGTGCAATGCAGTCCTGTGCCCTTTGGGTGCACAGTCCCTTGTTTACTCACCCCTCTCAAGACTGCTTCCTTGTGCGGGTTGCCCGGTAGGCACAGCCCTTTCCGTCAGTGTTGTAATAATGCACACAAATAAGGTCCCCCAAAACAAGAAAACAAGTGAAGGAACTGGCAGTGCCAGAAGTACACCAACTCATAACTCTCTTGTCAAGAAAAGCTCCTTGTTTTAAAAAAAAAATTTTTTAGGCCCGTCCTTTCATTAGGATTTCTAATTGGGCAGCAGTAGAGTCTATCTGTGATACAACCATGCCAAGGCAGGGGTGGGTTTTGGGAAGTCTGGGGGTTGTGAGGAGGTCCACTGTGCACGATCACATGAAGAAAGGCTCCTGAACAGGCGCCCCCCACGCCTAGGGGAGGGGCGCCCTTAGTAGCGCCACGGGGCTGAGCCTCCACTGGGGTCAAGTAGGGGGGCTGGACAAGGAAGAAGGCAGGTGACGTCATCGGGGTGCATAGGAAATTCCTGGTGGGGCTATTTAAGGCTGCGCCCCAGGGGGATTCAACCTCTTTGTCCCCTTCAACCTCTGGAAGCTGCAGGGGCACGTCGTCAACAAGGAACAAGTTTTCCGGTCGGCGGCCTGCGGAGTGCGGCACGGTAGGTGGGAGGGGGCCTAGGCATAGTGGGATTTAATAATTAGTTTAATAATTAGCACCAATTAAAGGACAGTCGCATCACGCCGAGAATCGCAGCAATCATATGCGGGGGGCACGGCGGTAATTGGTTTAGTTAAGTGAGGCCCCACTGCGAGATGCGGTGAGATGCGGGGGACGCGCCCTCTTTCGTGGAGCAGCGGTAACAAAATGATAACTTACAGTGTCCAGGTGCGGGCAGCCAGGGTCATTCATTTGGCGGGGTCGCGCCGGTATGTGGGGGGCGGCAGTAATGGCGGCTCGCTGCAGTGTTTTGGAAGCGTAGTGGTGCGCATGTAGCATGGATGCATCTCGCTGTGGGAGACTGCTAGTAATGCGACGGGCATCCGTTACAGGTAATGGCCGCGCTCGTACGTGGGGGGTGGTGGTAATGGCGGCTCGCGGCTGCGTTTTGGGAAGCAATAGAGGTGAGCTTTTAGCGGAGAGGCTTCTTGTGGTGGGAGCCTGCGTGGAATGCGGCGGACTTCCATTTTCAGGGCAATGAGTTTTTGGCTGAGCGGCTTCTCGTTGCAGGAGCCTGCTTGGAATGCGGCGGACTTCCGTTTTCAGGGCAATGAGCTTTTGACTGAGAGGCTTCGCGTTACAGGAGCCTGCTTGGAATGCGGCGGACGTCCGTGTTCAGGGCAAGGGACGCTGCAACAGGCGGGGCCGTGCCCGTATGTGGGGGCGCCGGTAATGGCGGCTCGCGGCTGCGTGGGGTTTGGTCCTGCGGTCAGGGCCCTTTATGTTAGTTCAGTTTGCTGGGTGATCAGCAGGATATTATTTGACATTCAGTATAAGTCCAGTAGGTGTAAGGCATTGTTGGAACTCCATAGTTGAATGGGTTGAAGGGCTAAACGGCGGCAGAAAAGGTAAAGTGGGTTTTGATTGTGCGAGTCTGAGTCTAGCAGAGATGCGTGCAAGACCAGGTCCACGCAGTTTCTGCGGTCTCAATGGGGCTACTGAGGCCGAAACAGGGGCGCAGCTCAAAGAAGCACCAGGCAGCCCTTGGACATACAGGCAACACCTGCTTCCTCTTGAATGGTGGGGCTGGTAAAGTTAAGTGTGGTCACTCTGATTCATGGAGAGCAGACTCTCTGGGGGTTTCGGGATCAAGGCTACGGCCCCGGGTGGTACATATGGTTGCCCCGGGTGGTACATATGGTGAGAGGGCGGCGGTATTTAGGGCTCCGAAAGGGGGTGTGCCCAGGCGCACAGGTAACGTTGGCTCATACAGAGCATGGGTATGGCCTGGATGGAGGGGGGGCGCACAGGCTAGGTGTTAACATACATGTCTTTTGTGCCTTAATAGTAGGTTACGAGGCATGGCGCCGAAGCGCGCACACTCAAACCCCAGGAAGTCCACGACCCAGGAGGATTTCCACACCCTGAGCGAACTTTGGAAGGCAGCAAAGCAGCATGGCATGGAGGCAGCGCTGCAGAAGTTGGCAGGCGAGCCAGAGCAACAGCCAGACAATGGGCCACCAAAGCGGCAGAGGAAGGTCCCGGTTCGCTATAGGGAGGGGCAACAGGGCAAGCCCAGCGCACAGCCTGAATCAGTAGCCACAGCGGTGGGTGAGTCAATAGCTCAGGGCACGGCTGCTCGCAGCTCTGGCCAGGCAGTGCAGGGGCCAGTACTTAACATGAGTGTGGGCGCGGTGGGGCAGAGTATTATGGTGATTTCAACCACAGCGGCATCTGTGGGCTCACCACAGGCAGGGGGAGCGCCAGCAGAGATGCAAGTAGCAGGGAGTGCGGCGACCCACCAGTCCTGGGTACTGATGGCACCACAGGCAGGGGGAGCGCCAGCGGTTACACAAGCAGCAGGGAGCGCTGCGACCCACCAGTCCCCGGTACTGATGGCGGGGGCGCCGGTGCCGCTCCCCCCCGGGCCAGGCACGGCAACAGGAGCACAAGGGGGGTTGCAAGTAGCGGAGAGCACACCAGCCCATCAGTCCCCGGTAACGGCGGGGGGGCCCCAGTGCCACCACCACCCGGAACAGTTGCAGCAACAGGAACACAAGGCTGAGTGGCGGCGCAAGTGTGGGCACAGTCTGGGGGGTTGCCAGCGACGGTGGGTTTGGGGGTAGTTCAGCCTTTTCCCACAGTGGCATCAGTGGGGGCGAGTGTGGGACACTCTCCTCCCGTAGTGACCCCATTGATATTTGGGTCTTCCTCATTGGCGCTGGCCCCTTCTTCAGCAATTACATGGCACGTGCCGACAGAGACGCGAGAGAGGATTCACAAGGGGGAATTTGTGAACGTTTTTGACTTGATAAATTCAGGGGTAGTCCCAAGTAGGCCCAGAACAGGAAAAGAGAGTGACTTAAAGCCGAAAACAGTGTGGGTTGAGTGGTCCTTGAGGAACTGGGTGACGGGTTTTCAATTTATGCGGCAATTTTGACTGAGAAATCCCCATCACTAGCCCCTCAATTGTTTGGGTACATGTCTTTAATTCATGGGGCGGCCTCCGAGTTCCAAGGGTCTGCGGGGATGCAGTATGACACTAAGTTTAGGCAGATGAAAGCGGTTAGGCCAGAAATAGCATGGGACCAGAGAGAGATCAATATTTGGCAAGCAGAGTTCAATATGTCCCACGGATCGGGGAGGGCGGCGCAGCCCTTTCGCTTCGACAGGAGTTGGGAAGAGAAAAAACTGGCCTGCTGGCAGTACAACAAGAAGGAATGTAGCAAGGGGTCAGCATGTAAGTTTAAGCACATTTGCTCTTTCTGTGGGGGCAAGGCCACCCAGAGTTTAAGTGTTTTAAAAAGCAGGGGAAGCTAAGAGAGCCAACAGCCCCTAAGAGCCAACAGCCCAATTAACACTGTGAAGCTCCCTTCCCCAATTCGCCTTCACGTTCTCACGCATCTCCTCAGCAAATATAACAATAGCAAGGACGCGCACATGCTGTACTAAGGTTTCAGGGACCGGTCCGGCATTCCCTCCCACGCACCCCCGACATCAGTCCCACCCAAGAATCAATTGTCAGTTCTGCATGAGCTGGTCTGGGACAAGATTATGAAGGAGGTGCGGGCGGGGATGGTAGCAGGGCCCTTTAGTTCTCCACCGTGCACATCCTTGGTTTGTTCGCCTCTTGGGCTGGACCCTAAGAAAGAGCCAGGCAAATTCCGTTTAATTCACAACCTCTCTTACCCCGCTAGGTTATCCGTAAATGATGGGTTAGACCAGACACTGTGCACAGTGCGATACACCACCTTTAACGAAGCCATTGCAAAACTGCAGAGATTAGGCAGGGGGCCCTGATGGCCAAGTCAGACATAGAGGCGGCCTTCCGCCTTCTACCCGTCCACCCGGAATATACTCGCTTGCTAGGTTTCACCTTTGAGGGGCAATACTTTCTTGACTTGTGCATGCAAATGGGGTGTTCCATTGCGTGTTCAGTGTTTGAGACTTTCAGCAGATTCCTGGAATGGGCAATGAGGGATTTGGTGGCATCAGACGATGTGGTACATTACCTTGATGACTTCTTGTTCATGGGTCCCCCAGGTGACCGGGCATGTGGGAGGGCCCTACAGGGCTTCCGGCAGCTGGCACAGGCCTTGGGGGTTCCATTGGCAGAGGATAAAACGGAGGGCCCCACAACATGTTTGTGCTTCCTGGGGATTGAGATAGACTCTGTGGTAGGGGAGTGTAGGTTGCCACAGGAAAAGGTGAGGGCATTCAGGGATGCGGTTAACACTTGCATATCGGCCAGGAAGGTTACGCTGCATCAGCTGCAGGTATTGGTAGGGCAATTGAACTTCGCCTTGAGAGTGATTCCCATGGGGAGAGTCTTTTCAAAGAACATAGCGCGAGCAATGACCGGCCTACGGGCAAAGCACCACCACACGAGATTGTCTGCAGAGATCAGAGAGGACTTGGAGACGTAGAGGGGTTCCTAGATAAATTCAATGGAACACTATTGTGGCAGCAACCGGCCTAGAGCAACAAGGAGGTAGCCCTGTACACAGATGCAGCGGGCAGCATTGGGTTTGGGGCGGTCTTGGGCTCCAGATGGTGCATGCAGCATTGGCCAGGGGAATGGTTTGCTTCTGGGATCACACGCAACGTTACCTTTATAAAATTGTTTCCCATCATTGTCGCTTTGCACATTTGGGGGGCAGCAATAGCAAACACCAGGATCATTGTTTGGTCTGACAGCATGTCAGCGGTCATGGCAATTAATAATCAAAGCGCGAAATGCCTTTGGGTGCTGCGGTTGCTGAAGACTCTTATTCGCCTATGTCTCTTTCATAACGTGCATTTTACTGCCAAACATGTACCTGGTGTGGATAATGCAGTGGCTGATGTTTTGTCTCGATCTAAGTTGGCAGAGTTCAGGGCACGGTGGCCGCAAGCGGACGAAGTGATGGCGGAGTTCCCAGAGGAGTTGTGGAGGCTTGGTGCCCCATTGCCACAGACCTACTTGCAGCAGCGCTGGCACCCAAGACAAAACGTATGTACGAGAACGTTCGGATCAGGCAATGAAGCAAAAAGGTGCACCCCTGAAGGAGTTCTGGGTTTCCTGGTGGGACAGAGGGAAATCGTTGTCACTAGTGAGACGGCAACTGTCCGCCATTGCCTTCTTTGCCGGGTTAAAAGGGGTCAGGGATCCCACTAAGGACTTTAGGGTACGGAAGGCCATCAGAGGTTGGGAACGCTTGGTACCGGGCCTACAGGACAACAGGCGACCTATAAACATGGAGAGGCTGGGGAGGATGTTGGGGGTCTTACAGCACGTGTGCCGGTCCCAGTATGAGGTAGAGCTATTCAGGTTCGCGTCCGTGCTGGCCTTTTTTGGGGCCCTGTGCATCTCAGAGTTGGTAGCATCGTCAAAGAAGTGTGATGGGGGACTGGGTGTGGCGGACGTACGCCTTGAAGTAGGGGCAATCCATCTCAGGATCAGGAGGTCAAAAACATACCCGCTAGGGAAGGGCGCATGGGTGCAATTACATGCGGCGAACGACACTGCGTACTGTCCAGTGGCTTTGGCAAGGGATTACCTCAGGGGGCGACCTGTGGTGGCCTTGACCAGGCTGCTAGTTCACAGGGATGGGGCACTGTTGACACGATACCAGTTCACACAGGTGTGTAGGCGGGCACTGGCTTATTTGGGCGAGGATTCAGCACAGTTTAGCTCCCACTCATTTCGCATAGGGGCGGCTACCACAGCAGCGGCAATGGGCCTGCCAGCGGAGGCAATCAAAAGGGTAGGCCAGTGGCGGTCAGCATGTTTTAAGCGGTACGTGAGACCAAGTTTGGTGTATAGGGTGGAATGAGGCCCAGGCCCCCCCACAGTCATGATCATAACAACAATTCTCTCTCTCTTTCAGTTGATGTGCGCAGCCCAGTACACGTATGTTGGTGTGGGCATTCCTTTATTCGCAGAGCGGAGCAGCAATTCCGCGGGTCCAGGCTGGAAGAAGCACAGGGGGCCGCTGGGTTCGCACACCATTGGATTGGGGTGGGGGTCTAAGATTGCAGGATCTGTTTGAGCGGCTGGAACAAGCAATAGAGTCAAAAGCAGTTCCCCGCCCGATCATTTTAGTCATTCACGCTGGCGGGAATGATATGGTGCCGCTTGGCAGGCGTGGGGTGAGGGAAGCCTTGTTCGCAACCATGTTTAGGATTAGACAATACTTACCGACAACGTCAATATTATGGTCGGAAGTAATACCGCGGGCGGTATGGGCTGGAAGGGCCCCGGTGAAGGCAATGAACGAATCTGTAAAGAAGCTGAACCATTCCATCAAACGAATATTAGCGGGTTCCACTATGGGCATTATCCGGCACAACTTGCTCCAGCTGGGGAAAAAGGAGCTGTTCCATCAGGATGGGGTGCATCTCTCGGCAAAAGGGCAGGAGCTCTTTATCCAGACTATACTGGGGGCTATTGTGCAGCACAGTCAGCGGCAGGGGGGGAGGGCGAGTGCGCCAGGGAGCTTCTCACCCTGTGGCGGAGCACTGACAGTTAACAACAAAGGGCGATACACAGCAATGGAGGTTCAGCGACTGGATGGACCCCAGGAGGGGGTAGGATCGATGTGTGCAGAGGGTAGGCGGGGAGGAGGGACTGACCTGCTGGTAGTCCTGGACTCTACTGCCCTAACCCGCAACCTATGGACTGAGTAGAATCTTGGGGAGGCTGCCTGTGTTCAAGCACCCTGGAGGGCCGGTGCGCTATGCGGTGCCCTGGATTTCAAGTCGTGCAACTGTTTACTGTAGCGCGTTGGGGCCTGCTGGCACAATGTGCGTAGCAGAGGAGGTTCTTGGTGGGCCTAGACGGCCAAGTTCAAGTGTACAGCCAAGTTCAAGTGTAATGTCGTGCCTAATTGCCTCACTGCCTTTGACATGCTGATGCCGATAAAGTGTGATGCTGTGTATAATTTTATATATCCAAGTAGGATTCGTTTACTCTAGTATTGGTTTGTGGTGAATTGCATGATTTGATGTTAATAAAAGGCTACGCCGTGGACAACATACCCTGACTGTGGGAGTTCTTGGGCACCGCGGGGAGGAAAGGGGAGCAGTGGGGGAGGAGTGAATGTCACGTTGTGCGACTACTATTGATTTTCATGTTTATTTCCCTCTCTGACTTCAAAAATTGGTACTCATGCTATTATATAAATAATATAGCGAAACCAAAGGGGATGATGGACGGAGTGTTGAACATTGCAAGCACTCACCCCCAGTCAACTGATCTGGGTTTAATCCATCATCATTCTTTAGCTCACTCCGCCACCCCAGTTCAGACATGGCCATATGCAAATCAGTCTGACCCTGTGCCTCATGGGAACAGTCCAGCCCGAACTGCCAAGCCATGTCTTCCCTGGACCGGAAACAAGCATCCTGGGACCGGTTTCGGGTTCAAAACCCTCATCAGCCAGGCTATCTTGAATCCAGTGGCAAAGTGAGCAAGGGACCCACGTCTGGGCATAGCCTGCCAACTTAGGGCGAACAAAGCGATACCAAAGGGGATGATGGACGGAGCGTTAGAGCAAATCAAACACTCACCCCCAGTCAACTGATCTGGGTTTAATCCATCATCATTCTTTAGCTCACTCCACCACCCCAGTTCAGACATGGCCATATGCAAATCAGTCTGACCCTGTGCCTCATGGGAACAGTCCAGCCCGAACTGCCAAGCCATGTCTTCCCTGGACCGGAAACAAGCATCCTGTGACCGGTTTCGGGCTAACAGCCCTCATCAGCCAGGCAAGCTTGAATCCAGTGGCAAATTGAGCAAGGGACCCACGTCTGGGCATACCCTGCCAACTTAGGGCGAACAAAGCAAACACAAGGAGATGATGGACGGAGTGCTGAAACTTTTCAGACACTCAACCCCAGTCACAGTTCTGGGTTGAATCCATCCTCATTTTTTAGCTCACTTCGCCACCCCAGTTCAGACATGGCCATATGCAAATCAGTCTGACCCTGTGCCTCATGACTGGGGGTGAGTGTTTGATTTGCTCTAACGCTCCGTCCATCATCCCCTTTGGTATCGCTTTGTCCGCCCTAAGTTGGCAGGGTATGCCCAGACGTGGGTCCCTTGCTCACTTTGCCACTGGATTCAAGATAGCCTGGCTGATGAGGGTTTTGAACCTGAAACCGGTCCCAGGATGCTTGTTTCCGGTCCAGGGAAGACATGGCTTGGCAGTTCGGGCTGGACTGTTCCCATGAGGCACAGGGTCAGACTGATTTGCATATGGCCATGTCTGAACTGGGGAGGTGGAGTGAGCTAAAGAATGATGATGGATTAAACCCAGATCAGTTGACTGGGGGTGAGTGTTTGATTTGCTCTAACGCTCCGTCCATCATCCCCTTTGGTATCGCATTATATAAATAATAATCACAAATGTTTTTATAGTGACAAGAAGCACACCTATTATTTATATGGCGTTCACCAAACACGGAAAGTAATTTGGTACCCATGTAGATAGCATTGGCCTACCCATAGCCAATAGGATAAGCCCATGATTCAGTTGCCATTACCACTGTGTAAGTTGGCGCTCTGTGTTTGTGGAGTACAAGTGGTTTTGAGCTTAGAGATCTCACTTCCTGTCTCTGCTCTTGCAGAGCAGCGGGTCTGCTGAGACAGAGCTTATGGTGGCCCCGTCCCACTCCCTCAAGGGCTCAGCTGGTGTGAGCGACAGCCTCCAGACCTGGGAGCCCTTTTTACGTAAACACACACAGTACTTGCTTTTATCTTGTGGTGCTGGATATTCGTTTACACACAGATTCCAAACTCTCAAAGAAATGCCTGCCCTGAACTAAAACGAGCATATTGTGGCTCTGCAATTCCTCAGGGAGCTTCAAATGTAGGCTTTTTGGGGAATAAACTATTGTTCACCATTTCAGCTATGACGAGCTGCATGAGTCATCCTGTGAGGCGCTAAGTTAACCAAACACAGAGTGTTTGGAACATAACATATTTAAAATCATCTGCCTAATGGATCGAAAACTCTGTCCCCAAGAACATCTACCAAGGTACACATTGAATTATGAAATACTTAATGTTGGAATATCTGAACCACAATTGGAGCAGCAAATCACCTGTTTTAGATTCAGTTGGTTCTGCAGTATCTTAGGTTCTGGTCCAGCCACCAGCTGGAGCCTGGGGGCAGTTAGGTCACTCACTCTCAGCCTCATTGTAGAAGTGTGTGCCTGTAAACTCTGCCATGCGGCAGTGGGTGGAGGTTTTGCCAAACTCCATGTTCCAAGCGGAGCAACAAGTGGCTAAACTCCACCGGTGGAGCAGAGTTTACCGGCCACCCCTACCCATAACCAATATATGTGATTTATTATAGTTGCTACTTAAATCCAAACTATTCATGAAAGCAAAAGGATTTGAGGAGCTGCTGCTAGCTGATGGCAGTTCTTGCTTTTAACACTGCATCGTCTGCATACATAGTGTCGGAATGAGCTGGGTTCACACCTGTGGGATCGCTTTGCATGTTGAACATAATGTTAGACCCAGTTCATTGATATACAGGGTTAAGAGGAATGGAGTTAAAATGTATACTTGTCTCACCCCCCTGCTGAACTTTAAAATATGCGGTACAGCTCCCATCTTGATCATAACTTACCACAGCTGTTAGATCTTTATGTAATTCATGTAAAAAACTAACCATGTCTCTGTCAATTCCCATGTTAACAATGATTTACCATAGTTTATTTCTGGTAACTCAGTCAAAAGCTGACATAAGATCCACAACTGTCATATGGAATGAACCACCCCTTTCAACTGTTTATTTCCCTCTTATCATCTGGAAATTTAGAAACTGGCCCAGGGTCGGTCCCCCAGGCTGCTCTTAAGCCAAATTGCAGGTCAGACAGTATGTAATTATATTCCATCCAAATGATTAATCTAGAAAGGATGATTTGTCCCATAACCTTGACCACAGAATCAATAAGCGATATGGGCCTATAGCATCATGGGTCATCCCTCTGCCCTTTTTAAAGACAGGTGCAACAACAGATCTAGACCATGATGTCAAAATACCAACTTTGCATGCCACATTCAAAATGTATGTTAATATTTATGCCCAGTATGAAGGGTCAATATTTATATAAATCAGCAAGTAACCCATCTGGGCCTGAAGCCTTATTATTTAGATAAATATATAATTGCCTCAGTTACCTCTTACACCTGAAATTCTATATTTGGTGTATCAAAAAGACTCTCCTTGTTGGAATCGGTGCCATTAACCCTCTCAAAGTGTTGTGTCCTGGTATCTGGAGCAGTAGGACATTCCACTACACCTCTATCATTTCTGGCAGAAAAAGGAGGATTGAATATTTCCCAATAGTGCTACATGATAACGTACTAGCCTTTAAACATTGGTCCTAGGCTTCTTTTTTTGTTTCATTTTTCCATTTAATTATAGTTGTTATTTTGGCATATAGCCAAGAATAATGTATTTTGTGAATATCTGTCTTCTTTTAGTGCACCTCGCCTGTTACGATTGACAACACTATCTTATTAAATGCCAAACACTAAAAACTAAAGTACTCCATGGAGAACTGCTGCATCGATTGATTTTTCTCTATCCACTCAAATAAATATATTGCCCAATAAAATATTTTTAGTGCTTTGATTTTAAACTCTTGGTACAGAGCAGTCCATTCAAATGTCTAGGTCCCGGCACACAATTCCACCTAATGTCGTACAAAAGTTGAAAATATTTGTAGCAATTTGAAAGTGTTGATCGTTTCACACTTTCATTGTGTCATAGCAATAAAATACCTCTTAATTGTTTGCTTGGGGGTTTGCTTAGGAATTTTCTACACATGCACAGAGGCTTTAAATGGTATGCCCTGCTACTCCACCCTAGGAGTCTGGTAAACGTTTGTGAAAGTGCCTCACATTTACTAAGGATTGCATGTGCGCTTGTGCAACGCAATACAATTGAGCTCTGCACGCCTTCAAAGTAAGTAAAGATTGTGCGTCATCTTTTGTCTTGGCAAATCTTTTCTAAATATGAGTGTAAGAAGGAGGTGGCATTCCCCAATTTCCTTAGGCGATTCAACATCCTTCTGCAACCAATAAACGCAGGTCACAACTTTTTAGAATAATAAGTGCTACCGCTTTATTGTAAAACCTTACTCACAATTTAGGTACTTAGGGCGGGATTAGGATGGCAGGCGGAGTCATGTCCACCCGCCACCCTATCGGGAATCGGGACCGCCCGACATGCTGTCGGCGGACCCGACATATGCATAATGATGTGACTGCCACCTCGGCGGTCGCAATGCCTATAGTTTGCATTGCGGCGGGTGCTGCTGGCTGCAGCACCTACTGCAATGCAAAATAGGGACACTGCACATATCCCTGCCTTACGTGGCAGGCACCATGTGGTGCAAGCCACATGGTGCAGGGACATGTAGGGGGGCACTATAGTTGCCCCCCAATGCCCATCTCGGAGGGCCAGGGGTGAAGGGGGTCCCGCAACGGGCCCCCACAGTCTCTTTCTGCCTGCCTTTTCATGGCGGGTTCACCGCCATGAAAGGGCCAGCGGAAAGGAACATCGTAATGCCTACGACTGTGCCTGGTAGGCACCACCACCATTGAAGGCATTACTCCGCCTCCGATGGACCAACGGGCTCCTTGAGCCCATCGGATCCGTGGCGGTTGGTCTTTCCGACCGCCACACAGCCACCCGCCATCAAAATATGGCGGTCCGAATACTTGTTTGCGATGGCGGTCTCGATGGGCTGTCGGTGGCGGGCCCACCGTCGTCGTAATCGGGCCCTTTATTTGCAATTTAACTGCCAATAATAAAGATACATATAAGGCAAGTCCTAGTTAATTTGTGAGTATAAGTTCGGTTTGCTAATAATCTGTATCCTGTTTAGTGGTCAGCTCCAAACTAGATTACTGTCGTTCTTCTCCTCCTGCTCCATGTGAATAACTCTTGTTTAAGCAATTACATTGCTGGCTAATTGTTTCTGTACCGGGAACTCCCTGTAATCCTCTGTCCATTTGATGGTAGGATGAAAAAGAAATAACATGATCACTTTTGCCCTCCCAGCTTGTCCCTTATCTTTAGGGTTTCGTCTGTGAGTCTCCATGTTGGTCTAGGTCAGTGCTTTAAATGGAAAAAAATAAGTGCAGGTACTCACCAGAGATGTGGACTAGGGGGCGGGGTTAGGGCTATGGGGGCGGGGCTACGGGCAGTGCTAAGGGACGGGGCCAGAGGCACACATTTCATTTGATTGAGGTTTAATTGGTGTGCAGATATGCACACAACACTCACTCATACAAGAACATGCACAGGGACATAGATACGCACTTGTGCACGCAGACAGGGTATTTAGTTCATGTGCTTTAGAAACGCATATTCTGATGTCCACATTACTACACCTTGATTCCCCGACCCCCACCCCCACTGCTGTGCTACAGGTCATCATCACCACCTTTCCCCCTCGATCTGGCTCCAATCAAGTGCTGCCCTACTCTGCTATGCCAGCAGGATGCCTACTTTTAGATTTCCCAAGTCAGGAGATGTGCCTCTTAGCAGGCCCTTCTCGCACACCTACAGTGAAATTGTCTCCACAGAGCCTGAGTGGACACTGTGTCAATCACAGTGTGACTCGGCGCCCTCCCAAACTCCCTGCCTGCTCTGATTGAATACATATGGGAGGTGCTCAATTAGTAGATTGTAAAGGGAGATTAGCACTCGAGTGCTTCACGAAAACGCCGACTCATCTGCGTCACGCTTCTTTCTTTACAAGCCAAATTGCACTGAGTTGACTTGCTGCCCCATGAGTACCGGTACTCTCTTTGAGACAAGAAAAAGTTCCGGTACTCAAAGGCAGAAAATTTAGAAGTGCCGGTACTTAGTACCGGTGAGTACCGGCCCATTTAAAGCACTGGTCTAGGTCCGGAAGTCAATAGTCTTCAAGGGACTGGACTGTACATAATCAAATCTCTGCAACCCCAAGGGCAGTGGTTTTCCCATTTGATTCTCAGACCCTTATCATTTTAAAGAGATAGAGCCTTTCTTTTCTCCCCTGGCATTTTACCTAAATGACATTTTAAAACAATATTGAGTGGGTTGTGGTCACTGTTACATTTTGGGATGATTTTAAAGTCTAAAAGAAGCAGGGCATATTACGCGGGGATTCAAATGAAATCCATATTGCTACTACTAATTTCAAAATACTAGTGTTCAAAGCTTCCCCAAATGAAGTCTGCCTGAAGTGGGATTGATCTCCCGCCAACCCCGAGAGCCCACATGCTTTTTCCCTGCTGAAATGGTATAAAGAGAGATTAAAAGCCCCCGACCACACTACCAAGACTTTTCTGGTAAATTGCGCCATATACTCCTCTAAGGCACCATCTAGCTTATCTATTCACGCAGGACATTCTCTGGTTAAAGATATTATAATAAACATTTATTAGAAGAATGTCGGGTTCCATTGGGAATGTTAACAACCTTATCAGAAAAAAGGGGGAAGAACTTACAAAGGTAATTTTAATGCCTTCAAGTTGAATGGACACAGAAGTGGCAAGGCCGCCCTTTGCTCTCCCTTTGCGCCGAATATGGGAGGGCAGGCTGTGTCAGGAGTCAGGACCCTATACCCTTCGATGTGGAATGACTCTGTAGCCATGTTTCCTGACAGCAGATGATATCGTAGGAGGTTACGAAACCTGATCAATCAGGGTTTTCAATCTTAGAACGAGCGCCTGCTATAGTCCATAAAATCAGACGTAGACACTCAGATTTTGCAGCCAGTGGTACTAAAATTGAGGCCTCATCAGGAGCTATATGGCCATCCCCCCATCGGGTTTTGGCTGATCGGCCCTGCTTTTTGGAGTCAGTCTAGCGTATACAGGTTGCCTATTAGGTCAAAATGTGAACTGACTGGGACATTAAACTCCAGCTGTGGCTCTAAAGTAGGGTTGCGGGCACTATGGGTATGGGTATTCACAATAGATAATGAATCTGGTTTATAAAAGTGGCCAAGATGATGTGCACGTATTCCCTCATCGTTTCTGGGTAATTACTTTAAACGTAATAGCAAAGAGTTCACAATAACGACACAATCGCCATTCGAGGCTTTTGGTGAGCTGCCAATCTGGTCCAACCTACTTGCATAAATGGTGTTATAATTCAAATCCGTGTGGAACCCTGATTTGTCAAGAAGCCAGTGATCATCCTTTCGTATTTAAATGTCATGCTTCTCCCTTGCCCTCCGCCCTAATAAGGAAACATTTTCTAATACAGTTACATATGGGAGCAAGCAGGTGGGAGGTCTAGGCGTTTTGGGCATCCTTGGTTAGGCCGTAATGGTCCTTTGTTAGGATCATGGCCTGGACTGGCGCCATTTGACTTTTGTTTCTTAGAATCATCTCTTTCCTTGTGGGCAGCTCCAACTCCTTGATGTGATGTACCTTATGTACTAATAGGCCCCATCCCAAAATATCCTTTCACAAGTGGTTGCAGAATGGCCTGTATAATGAACATTAACTAGGTAGGCCACTATTTGACAAAATGTAGGCAGATACTATTTGAGACCCCTTATGATAGGCTGCGGATAACCAAGAAGTCACAAGACAGGAACACCTTCCCTTTTGCGAATCAGTTAACACCCCCCGAGATGTGTCAGCAACTGATCAATGGTTTGTGACGGCAATTGTGGTCGCAAACCATGATACATACCATTGTGACTCCCAGTTATGAGGAGACAACCCTGCAGAACACAGAAATACTTTTCTGACTCTCAAAATGGGTTTGGTACTTTGTACATAGAAGGTTTGTGTTACAAATCTTGTGATTTTGTGAATCACAGTGTTACCAATCGCGAATGTGTTTAGTAAATGGGGCCAAAGTCCCAAATATATAGTGATATAGGTGGTATTTTGGAAGCCTGGTTGAAACTAATTAATAACTATTTGAATTCGAACTCTACATTTAAAGGATAATGAATATAATTAATTATGCCTCATTTAGAATTATGATGAAAATTAAATGTATTAAAATATAAAATGATTTCAAGAATAGAGATTATCCTTTGAATCATTATTAATGATTAACACTACAGAGAGGCAGAACCTGAGTAGAAATATATTTCAACACAACCATAGCTCACCTTGGATCTGAATCGTACTATATTTTGATTAAGACAGTTAATCATAATGGGAACTGCCCATCATTTGTCAACCGGAGTTATAATAAAGTGCCCATAATAATGTGCTTCCTGGAAACAGGCCATGAATACGCTGCTAGGAATAGTGGAAATAGATATGTACTTGCGGGGCCCATGCATGAATTCTATTTGTATTTTTGTGACATGGTGGTCTGTTTTATCCTTGTTTAACTCTTTGATGCTGATTTTAATTTTCTGTGGCTCTTGCATTTATATTTTTAATGTGTATCTCTTTTATAGCACATTGCCGAACTAAAGATTATTGGATTAGAAATAGATAACGATGTGTTACTGTGCATGTTGGAATCTGGCTATGATGCATATAATGGAAAAACACCATAACTTGTTAGCTAGTTATTATTGAAAAAGACCATCATGTGCCAACTGAGCTTAATGGAAAATGGCAATAATGTCCTAACTAAGGTTAGTAAAAGCTCACTGCAGTATGCTAACTGTGTGTTATGGAAATGAGTCATGATGTCCCAATTCAACAAACACAAATTGTGGTATACTGTAGGGACAAATTGATGTACAATACATTAAATCAACAAAGAAACAATCAATTTTCACTGGATAATGAATTTATTTCCACATAAATCAATTTGTTTATTTTATATCTTAAACCTGCCTATGCATTCAACTGCAGTCTGTGTTGTAATTTCATAATCTCTGATACAGCCTGAGAAATAAAATAACACTAGAAACTACACTTATATACACCGACTTATATAGAAACACAATATACAATTTTTATATGCCACATATTACCCCAATTTCTCACTCTACAAAGGACAAGATTGTTCTTTCATTGCTCCTTGCTTTTTGCCTAAGAGTCCTTTTGTTCCTAATGCAATTCCAACTCGATGAAGCCCCAAAGTCTTAGGAATCCCAGGGCATCAACCCATTACCATGTCTCCTTATGACTCAACTAATAGTCTGATAATATATCTTGTGTGGCTCCTCCTAAACCAATATAGACATGTTTTGGTCTTTATACATGTAAGGCCTCTTCAGGACCTGGAAACCACAAGGAACCAAAAGGCTACTGGCGCTCCCAACAGTTATGAGAGCCAAGGGGTAAATCCTATTAGAATAGATCCGGTTGAACGATTTCCAAATACGCGTAGTAGAATAATCCCTTTATCCGAAATTGGCAAGCAATTCCACTGCCAATTCGGAGAAGGCATGGCTGGAAGCGTGGCTCGTCTAGTAAACTAGTCATGACGATGTCCCAATTCGGCATAATGGAAACTCTCTAAGATGTGCTAACTGGTCATACAGAAACTGTATGTGGCATGTTGACTGGCAAAAATGAAACTGGACACACTGTATCAACTGGACAGACAAGAAAAGGGCCATTATGAGCTGACTAGCATAATACAAAATAATAAAAGTTGCGTACACTGAGCATAAAGATAACCGTCCTAATGATCCAGGGGGGTATACTAAAAACAGTTAAATATGCACAGGTTTGTATTAACGGGTACTGATCATGACACGCCAACTTTGATTAAAAGATTTGGGCCATGATATGTTATGTGGCCATAATGGGAATCAGATACAATGTGGTATCTTGATAAAGGTAAATGTTCCATGATATGTTAATGGGACGTAAGGGTAACTGGTAATGATTTGCTGTTTGAGCAAAACTGAAGCTGCCTCTATTGTGCCAACGAGGCATATTGAAATCTCCTCCAAAAAGTTAACTGTAATAATGGAGATTAACTAGGATGTGCTAGGTATAATGTAAACTGGCCTTGATGTGGCAGCTGCCCATAAAGATAGCTGTTGATGATGCACTAACATGGCATAGTGACACAGTGGAGTAATGGAAACTGTTGATGATTTGTTAACTAGGCTCTAAGGAAACTTGTCTTGCTGTGATAGATGCCTAGACGTGGCACTGTAAACCAACAATTAACATTGCTGCTGCCCATAAAGATAGCTGTTGATGATGTACTAACATGGCATAGTGACACAGTGGCGTAATGGAAACTGTTGATGATTTGTTAACTAGGCTCTAAGGAAACTTGTCTTGCTGTGATAGATGCATAGAGGCGGCACTGTAAACATTGCTCCGCATCATGGAGTTTTTTGGAACTCCACGCAGAGTGGGCAAAAATCTGAGAACTCCAGCAGCGGAGTGGAATTCTTTGCCCACCGCTAGAAACTCATTTTATAGATTCCAGACTATAATCAGACACTGCACAGAGCGTGAGGAATTATTACATCCTCTACCTTCACTGTTTAGTGTGTCAGCTCTGCTCAGGGTGAGGCCTGCCCTGTTACCATACATAGAAGTCTAGCAAAAAGTGATGGATGGAATGCTTAAATTAATTTCAGCCACTGGAAATTACTAGGGGCCTCGTCCCAGTACATTGTTTTTTTGCCCACAATGCCATCTCAGATTAGACCTAGCCATATGCAAATCAGCCTTGATCCTGCTCCAATTGGAACAGTCCAGTCTGAACTGCCAAGCTAGGTCCTCTCTGTACCGAAACACAAGCAACCCAGGACTGCGTGGACTGCTCCTCTTGGAGCAGGGTCAAGACTGGTTTTCATATGGCTGGGTCCAAACTGACATGGCATGGTGATCAAAAGAACAAGGGGTTGTAATGCTACCGGGAGCGATTGCCGGAGGCTAGCCTTATTGCCAGTATTCTTCACATCACTGTTTGAGTGTTTGCTGTTATCACACACATTTTCTTTTGTAAGAGGAGTTTACACACTAGTCAGTGAAGGTGGTATATTCAATCATTCATCACTCTCAAAGCACGGCTTGAAGCGTAGATGGCTTTAGTTTCTTATGAAAAAAACTAAAATATGGGCACCAGCACTCAATTTTTCATGCTTAAAGCACTGCTGTGTACTTACGGCTTGTATATGCAAGTTATCCGAACGTTCTCAGCATCTATTACTTACAAGATATGTAATGTTCGAGCGAATTTCCCCTGGATTGCCACTAGTCATCTTCTTTTACTAAACCATGTTATCAGTTTGGTCAGATATTAACATATTGTGCACTGCACATACCTACCCGCAATCTCCTATAACCTGACTGATAGCTAATGTGATAATTTTCCCATTTCCTCTATAAAAAACACACACATACAATAAACGAGTTTGCATACATTTAGCAATAACCTTTTTTTTATGATGTACGGGTGTCTTGTAGGATCTGGTAAAATATATTCTTCACCAGGATAAACCAAGTTACAGATTGTATTCGAGGACAACTCTTCTATGTCAACCAATTCAACAGATTATTGATAAAATATAAAAAATTAGCATCATTTGATTTTTCTCTAAAACACCTCACTTAACATACCACTTTTGTACTATGGCAGGTAGTGATGACAGCATCTTCACCACCGGCTCTGAATCCTTGACTACGTCTAGCCTGGCATCCCTAATGTTGCTTTTGCACATCTCCTCTACCTCTGCAGCTTTATGGGTCAGTTCTGCATAAAGTACCTCTTCTTTTTTTCTCTTTCCTCATCCTTCTCATTGCCTACATGTTTTTCATCAGAATTAGACAACCCCTTTTGCATTTGCCTTTCTCTATCTTACATTTCTAACTGCATATTCTTCAATCTGTCTTCATAGTATTGCTTGAGTTCTTCCAAATCCTTTTGAAACTTCTCCTTGTACTGTTTCTTCAGCTCCATCTCCTTCTGTTTCACTGTCGCCTCCGCTTGGATGTACTTGTCATTGGTATAACACCGGCCATCATTGCGCTCCACCATTCTATCAATCTTTGCAATCAGCTCAGATACTTGCTTTTGACTTTCTTCTCCTTTTAGCCTGTTGTTGAAGACACAGTATCCACCTCCACACATCTTGATCAGCGCCTGGAGACCTGTCTTGTCCTTTTTTATGTGGTTCTCTACGGTAACGTTTTCATGCTCCAGATCGTCCTTTCTGGTTAACAAGACAATCATGTATTTCAACGCCTCGTTTCCAAATATATCTTGGATCTTCTCAACTGCATCCCTTTCTTCCTGTGTATAGCGGCCAACCTGTAGCACCAGCACGAAAGCGTGAGGTCCGGGAGAGGCCAATGCAATACAGCGGGCAATTTCCCTGGCAGTTTCTTCTTGGAGCAACTTTGTATCAAATAAACCTGGGGTGTCCACAACGATGATTTTTCTCCCAGAAGATGAGGTTTCGTTTCTAGAACATACCGTGGTTACAGAGTGGGGAGATGGGTGTGACTGCAACATCTTCTCTCCGAGAACAGTGTTCCCGGTGGCACTTTTTCCAGTTCCGGTTTTGCCCACAAGAGCAATCCTGAGTTCTGATTTTACACTGTGAGTATCTCGATCGGTCTTATCTGTTGAAGATAATTATAATCATTAATACATGGAAAGGATCTGAAAGAAAAAGGAGCAAGACATTTCTGTTTAAGCTGTGCCTGATATTTGTTTTAGGAAAATTGTCTCTAAAGATTAATCACACATATGAAAATGTTGCCCACATAAAATATTTGTACTATTATGAGAGGTATATCTATATTTAATTTTTTTAAATGCTGTGCTATAACAGAATGGCTGATATGCATTAAATGGATAGGTCACCAGTACAGTCTGGTATAAGAATACAGTTGACTAAATATCGTCTGACAAAAATATTGTTTCCTAAATTTTGTTTACAAAAAATCTCCTAATTTTAGTTAGTGCTTGAAAAGGTACAAGCAATATGATAATAATTTTATAAACGATATTTAGGACATTGACATTTATGTCAATAATATTATGGCATACAAACGTAACTCAAAGGAATGATGAATGTTTACAAAAAATACATTTTGCCCACTTTGGTTACAAAAAAACCGCAAATTTAGCTGCAAATTACACATTTTATGTCTAACAGTGCAGAATGTGGGCATGAGTGCAGCACAAATGTTAACGGTCAACTGCTAGAGATGTTTCACATGTCCAGGCAGAATTCTACGAAGTATGAATTCAATGATCTTTTCGAAGAACTTCAACCAATGTGCATTTACAGGACACCAAGGGGTAGATGTACGACCGTTTTTTGCGGCCGAAAACGGGAGATCGACCCATTTGCGACCGCAAAAAAGGGTCCTGGCATGTACAAATGCTATTTTGCGAGTAATGCGACTCTCGCTATTAGGAAGGGGCGTCCGGTCCTAATAGCGAGTGTCAATGCAATGTACCATTGCCGCAAAACACCTACAGTTTACCACCTACTTCAAGTAGGTGGTAAACCACTCACAGAAGGGAAGGAGTCCCCAGGGGACCCCTTCCCCTTTGTGAGTGTGTGCGAAAATATTTTTTAAGAGCAGGCAGTGGTCCCAGGGACCCCTGCCTGCCCTTAAAAAATGAAACTGAAAAGTTTAATTTTTCTTTTCTAAATGCATCCCGTTTTCCTTTAAGGAAAATGGGCTGCATTTTTTTTTTTAAAACTGCTTTATTTAAAAAGCTGTCCCAGACATGGTGGTCTGCTGACCCCAGCAGGCCACCATCCCTGGGAGTGCTAGCCATTCCCAATGGGGTCACAAATTGCGACTGCCTCATGAATATTAATGATGCATGCAATTTGCGACCCCATTAGGAATCACAAAGTGTCTGAGACACTGTCGTACATTCAATTTTGTGAGTCGCAATTCGACGCAATTTGCGACTCACAAAATTGAATGGTCGTACATCTGGCCCCTGAATATGAAAGAAAACAAAAAATCACCACTCGAGGCAATCGAAAACAAAAAACTGCCACGAACTGTGCCCTGATGCAGTTGTGCAAAATGTAGTTCTGTTATCAAAGCAAATATCATTCAGCATCCGTACATACATAAACAAATCGAAGTAGCCAACACCTATATGTGTGTCAACAACAACCGTATATGTCCATGTAGCAAAGTGTGTGTTGGTAAGACTGAACATAAAATCAGACACTGTTATATGAACAGAAAAGCAACATTCAGAAAACAATCTCAAAAATCTTCGGTAGCTAGGAATTTCAATGAACATGGACACAAAATATGGCAACTGAGATTCTAGGTGATCGAACCCATTGGAAAATGTGAGGATGGAGATATAAACAGAATGCTTGTGGAAAGGGAAACCTTTTGAAAAAACTGTCCAGTTCACAGCCTATTTAAATCGCACAATTGAGATGTCTTGTTCTTGTGATACATTTAACATCGTATTTCTAGCGTTTGTTCTTGTACTTTAGATTCTTGCAAAACCTATATTTTTAAAAGTTACCTTTATCCTTTGGTGATTGAATTATTTTTAACTCCCAAATCTTTCATTTTGAAGGATTGTTGTTACATGGTGGACTTTAGGTCCAGTTGTTTAATTTGTTCACTTTTTGAACATTTGACCCACGTTTTCTTTAATCCTACCCTATTTCTCCATGGCCATGAGGATTACTTTATTCTCCTGATTGCACCACTTAGCTACATCATCCTGTGTCCTCGTTTATCCCGTTTCTGTTGATTGCGTCCATGAATGTGCACTGGCAGTGTTTGCATGACGCTCCTCAATCTCAGTGCCTGAATAGTGCTCTGTAAACTAGTGCATATTTCCCAAGTTTACCTGCCATTTTTTACCTTACCCAAAAAACAACATTTATCCATTCATTGTACTGCAATGTTGCTATATATTTTGCAATTTATTCGTTGTCATTGACACATTGTTGATTTAATGTCATTATTACTACTATTACTTTTTCTTGCATTTTCTTTGATGGGTACTGAATTATGATTGTATACATTTGGTTCATAATCAGTATCTTCATATGCTTATGGTGAGGTTTTGTAAAAGGCATTATTTTCGTTACATTACAGAAATAATGTATATTGCATAACTAATGCCCCTGATGAAGGGCTGTCCCGAACTAAATTTGGGTTCTGTTGCTTTCTAGGCATAGATGAAGAGATATAGCGCTTCATATACAAAGCCATTTTGTGGTTGCAAAGCCTGTGATTCTCAAAATCACAGGGCTTTCTATCACAAAATGGATTTTTGTTATGAACTATACCAATGTTGCAATTCAAATTACTGCATTCCAAAATATGTTTAGAAACCTATAACGAATAATTATTTGGAAGGGGGTTGTTTAGGGCTTCCTTTCTAAATAGCGATTCATTAAAATCTGTTTGCAATACATTGAAATTTTACTAAAACGTCAAAGGAGGTGCTAAACCATTTGCACATGGGAAATGCTCCCTAAGGAATCCTGTCCCTTTTGTGAATGTTAAAAAAACTTTGCAACTCTCAAATAAATAAACATAAAAAATTAACTTTTCTTTTTTAATGCACCTCTGTGTTCGTTGGTTGGATGAGAGGCAATATATAGACACAGACAATTAAGTACACACAAACACGTCAATAAAAATTATTTGAAAATCAACGTTTCTGGTCTATTTTATTCTCAGTTGTGCTTCGTATGAAAGAACCAGCCAACGCGTTTCGCCCAAAAATGGGCTTCTTCAGGGCTGTAATGGCATACAACATGAGTATATTTTAGGATAATGATGTTAGACCACGTAAAACATTGTGAACATGTGAAAAAGATAAATTTATAGAAGAAAAGGATAATAGAGAGGAAAAGAAAAAAAGAGCCAAGAGAAAAGTGTTAGATAGAAGTGAAAAATGACATGGGGGTGAGATCTAGTGAGAAAAGTAATTACCCGTGAAAAAAAAAAAAAAAGTGTGTGATAAGTAGAGCCAAGCAAAAATTAACGAAAGATGAATAAACGCCATTTAAAAAGTAACACCATATGTAAGACTGCCTTATAGACCAGTGCCAATGTGCCAAAAGATCTAATTTGGCTAGATAAAACTAGCTTACCAATAGGATATAGAAATGAAATATATCCTCAGACGCGCATATCAAAGAGGATTGGAGCAAATCCTAAAAATGCCAGAAAAATAAGTAAAATGAGCATGTCTAAAACCAATCTGGCAAGAATGAGCAAAAGCTTGGTAAAGAAATAAAGGCTAGACATACCTAGGACGCATAGGTGAGGCTCATGGTAGAGTGAAGATCTATGAGTATATATAGTATGGTGTACCTGCAAAGAAATTAATTATTGAATTAAGTATGTAGAGAAGCTCCAGCGCTTCTACTAAACCACGTAAACTCGATGTATTCAAGTGTAAACAAGCCTAGTATCCTCTATAGCCATGAGTCAGTTAAAGGTGATAGAGGCTAACGCGCATATGAACAGCAGAGTTCATAAAGAGTAATTAAGGCCAGGAAAAAAAAAAAAATCTTTCTTTATAGAAACGCAAGAGGAGCTCGAAGGCCCATAGATAACGTAATATCAAACACAATAAAGTTTAAAAGTGTAAAAAACTCCGACACCCCATACAATGTAGGATCCAAATGATAGCAGATTAAATGTAAAGTAATACGCAAGCTCCGCGCAAAAGAGACACATAATTATGTCTCAGGTCAGTAGCGGTCAGTAGCGTTAATGCCACTCATGGAGATAAGGCACATGGGTAAAGGCATAGAGTTAAACCAAAACAACAATAAGGGAAAGGAATGTTTTAAATGGCGTGCAATATGTGTAAAAATACACTATGTTACTATAATCAGTAACTTGGCAGGCTACACACGCAAGGGGCTGAGGTAAAAGATGAGCTGTCAGCGCGGGAAACTTAGGTGAACAACGGGCATACAGAAGCTCGTAAAGAAATATAAACGATACGCTGGAACAAAAGCTCCGCGGTGCATTGAAACATGGGGGGACCGGGGTGAGGTCTAAACATGCAGAATCATAAAATTAAAGTGAAAAGTGCGCTGAGAAAAACAGTGCGCTGGGACCTGAACTATACTGGGAAAAAGTGAACTTATGACTCACTGGAACCTAAATTTCCAATGCGAAGCCAAATCGAGCCCGTTGCGCCGAAAATTTAAGCAACAAACAAACTGTTCATAAAAAAGGGGGTCATGACTTACTTCAATCGGTATTAGCCGCATAAGTATATTGGAGCCGTGTCCGTAAAAACGTCTTAAACCAGCACGAGAGTTGAAAAATGCTAGAGCCCGCCAATGCTTTTATGAGGCATCCATCAATTACCGGCGAGCTCAGGAACTGAGACCGCGCCACAGGAAGTGAAGTTTCAACTCACTTCCGGTTTCCCTAAACGGCGCGAAAAGCGAGTCCCTTGAACACTGGACCGCGCAAGTAAAATAAAAGAATGACCACTTCCGTTTCGTAGCCTCGACCCGAAATAGCGTAAAAACGTATTTGAAGAATACAATAATAAAGAGAGGTATAGTGAAACCTCTACTCAAATAACTAAAAATAGTTATAGGCACAGAGCTAATAGAGAGCAAACTAACAAAAACAGAGGTATAATAAGTCTTTACGCAGAGTCGCTAAACCACGGTAATAAGCAGAGAGCTAATGACTATAGACCTGACTGGACAAGAGAAACATAGAAACAACCTCAGAGATTTGCAATAGGAAGCAATGTAGGCAAACCAAACTAATGGTATTAATTGAAGTGTTATGCTGAAGTAGGTCAGAGCAGACAACATTAAAAAACCCTAATGACTAAAAAGTGAACAAGGCGCAACCCTTAGATGTCTAGCAGAGGTGAAATCACATTAAAAGCAAAACAATATGCTTATTAGTAGTGTGTCATCGTGTAACTATTGTGCAGTACTTATTCACGAGTAAGTGCCAGGGAGGGGACAGAAGAGAATCTATAAGAGTATTAGGTACATCAGAAATAGAAATGACCATATTGCAATCAGCTACATCAAATATTAGGAATGTAAATGGCAGTATGGTTACAGTGCCACTACAAGGTAACAGTGGCGATGTTCAGACTACACTGTGTAATACTCATACGTGGAGTCATGCTCAGTCAGATACATGAATGAGGGCTGGGCAAACATGAGGTCCACATACTGTAACAGTAAACATTAAAAATTATCTGATTAGATACCAGAACATGGTCAGTACAGCATGAGAGAAAGACACAAGATCACAAACGTACATATGTGGAGTCATGCTACATGAGATATATGAGTAAGTATTCCAAAATATGTTTAGAAACCTATAACGAATAATTATTTGGAAGGGGGTTGTTTAGGGCTTCCTTTCTAAATAGCGATTCATTAAAATCTGTTTGCAAAACATTGAAATTTTACTAAAACGTCAAAGGAGGTGCTAAACCATTTGCACATGGGAAATGCTCCTAAGGAATCCTGTCCCTTTTGTGAATGTTAAAAAAACTTTGCAACTCTCAAATAAATAAACATAAAAAATTAACTTTTCTTTTTTAATGCACCTCTGTGTTCATTAAGGTTAATGTGCTGCTTTAAAAAAAAAAGTTTATTTAAAAGCAATCATAGACATGGCAGGTTGCTGACCCCAGCAGGCCATCATCCCTGTGATGGAATCGAATCATAGTGAGCCGCAATTTGCAACCTACCTCGTAAATATTGATGAGGTAGGTCAGATTTCGACCCACTATGATTTGGAGTTTTCTGAACTGACCATTTAATAGATAGGTTGGTTTGCAAAATTACTTTCCATTCACAAAAAGTCAGTGCACAATTTTGAAATGGAATTCATACCTCAGGCCCACAATTCATGAATGCATATATAAATTAAAATTCAAGAAATAAAGAACTATTTAATTCGCAGTTGAATGAACAAAATCAATTTATGTGTACACCACTCATTGAATTAGATTAATTGACGAAACTCAGGCATCGGGGATAACAGAGGAGCAGTGCACCCTGTGACAGAGCCTATTTTTACTATGTGCATCTGATCTGCAACATGCCAGGGCTAGAGGTTTGCTATTAATGATGTCCACATACCATGGAAGAACAATATATAATTGCCTCTATTCTGGCTTGGTAGCCTGCCCCCCAACCCCTTATGGCATAGTTGCCCCCTCCTTTCTGCCAAGGATTAGCTCCAATATGCCAACGCCATCATTTTTCCCTGTGTGCCCAATGAATCAAGAATAATCTCTACTATGATTAGCCTGTATTATGCCATGGATTCACTCTCTTATGTCAAGAATTCTATAAAAATGCTAGTGCAAGCACCCTGCCATGAGTGCCTCTGCAGGCCAAGAGTTATCCGCAGTATGCAGGGACCAGCTGCAGACTCACAAGCGCAACACACACTTCCACATGCTCACTCATTCTCAAATGATCCCACACTGTCTCATTGCTCTGCTCGTTGTCTCATTCACATGCACACACACTGACTCACTCACATGCTAAGTAATTCTCACACACTGTCTCATCCACATGCTCACACACTCATTGCCTCACTCATGATTTCACTCACATGCTTACTTACTGTCTAACTCACTTGCTTAGACACTGTTGCAATCACTGACTCACTCACATACCCACATAACCATTCACTGTCTCACTCACATGCTCACTCAGTTTCTCACTTTGATACTCGTACACTGTGTCAATCAGTCTCATTCACATGCCCACAAGCTCACTTACACTCTCACTCACCTGCTCACACAGTGTCTCACAAACTGTCTCACTCACTGTCTCAAATGCTCATACACAGCTTTCTCCCATGCTCACACATTCTCACTTACATGCTCACACTTTGTTTCACTCATGCTTACCCACTTTCCCACACACATGAGAACACATCCAAAGTGCATGTGTAGTGTAGACATGTATCTGGAAAGAAGTGACATTGTCCACAGAAATGAAATTTTAAGTGGGGCAAGGGTGGACACTACTGAAATCAGAGCCCTGCTGGACCATTTTAATTACTTGTTTCTTATATAACCTCCTTTCACAGGTAGTACCCTTAAACCCTGGAAGGGAGGTGTTCAGGCCATTTTGTCTGCTTACCTGGAGCAACAACTAAAGCGGAGGAGGGCTGGCGACAGTGGTTCTACCATCGTCAAAAGTGTGCCTTCAGAAACTGGCATTCATGCCTCTGGCCAGTAGGTAGGCAAGTCTAAGCTAGAGCCTGGCCCAGACTGAACATTTCGTCTCACTTGTCTCTTCCCCCATGCAAGCTAGTAAACCAAAATAGAGGTGAGACTAGCATTCCATGTCCTTACTACGATTTTAAATGATAAAACAAAAACTAGATGCAAAAGAAGTGAGTACAGAAAACCTAAAAACGTTTTTCTGCTGTGTTTGTCTGCATCCGAGCTGAGCTGCAATTCACATATGTATCACTGAAGATCTGTGGTGAGGCTAAGTCCTCTTTTTTTTAGTAATCAAAGAAGTTGCCATTATTGAGTTGCTGACCACCTCTCTTTTTAATCTTTGTTATGTAAGGGCAAATCAGTGGTAATAACAATAACATATATCAGGATTAAAACAGTCATCACCATGCCCTTACATCTGATTCTATTTTCAAGAAAAACATTTTGACATTTTATACATATCTCCAGTGAGATTAAACATGTGATCCTTGTATTTATTGGACGTAGTGTACTAATGTATGTTATGAAATAATTGAACACAAGGACTGTCCTTTGGTGGTAAAATAGAGAAGGCGCTATTCAGCTCAGAAAAGGAGCTGAATTGCATAATGTGTAACTAGGAAACTTGAATTCAAATCCCAACTTCCCCGCTATAGCATCCTCCCCAGACTAGGTACCTGCAAAAGACTACACCACAGACAGTGTTTAGTATTACATGTCTTTATTTTTCCAGGTGCAACTGCAAGCTCAACATTCTAAACCAGCCTTTAGTGCATTCCGCTCTAACACTTATGTCACAGTTCTACAGAGTCCATAAGGAGCCAGAAGGGTTCCCTTATTTCTAATTCGCAAGACAGTACATCTCCCCCTCTGTTAAATAAAAAACAAATCGTTTTACAAAACATATATATAGATAGGCATATACACTCAAATCTCTTCAATAAATCTTCTTAGCACTTTAATTGTTCAGACTGATCTTGTTCTAGGAAACTGGGAGGTGTCCTCACCGATGTCCAAGATCTACATCAACGGTGTTGAAGCAACAGTAGTTACTGATGTTTCAGACCCAGTCTCTCTTTTGACTATTTGATCTGATGAATGATTAGTCAAGTGCCTGAAATTAGAAGATTCTCGGGTAATAGACTCCCCCAGTGCACTGGGCTGTCACCATGTGTCCCTTAATAGACACCACTTAAAAAGGTTCTGCATCAAAGGGAGTATCAGATTTTCTTTTCTGCATTTGTTGTACTAGCACTGGATCTCCTTTCTTAAAGACAATGTTTTTTGCATGTTGACTTTCGTCAGCATACACTTTCATCTTTTGTTTGTTAACCATATCCTTCTCATGAGTTGTTGTCCCATCCTTCTTTCTCTGATTGGTCCATTGAGGTAAATTGTTGTTGATTGCTCTCCCGAACATCAAAGTCACACGACTTTCACCTGTGGTCGAGTGGGGTGTTGAACGATTAGTTCTCAAAGTAGAATTCAACACAGTTTTCAAATTGAGCTTCTCATAGACTAGAATACGGCAGTGCTACTCTATGCGGACTGCCGAAACTCAGTTTAGCCCCCATCAGAGCATCTCTAAATGCTGCTACTAGACTCATCACGGGTTCTAAGAAGTCCAACCACATTTCGCCGGACCTGAAATCGCTCAATTGGCTTCCTTTTGAGGCAAGGATCCAACTAAAGATCGCTTGTATGACCCATAGAGCACTACACTTCAACACCCCACTCTACCTGACAAACAAGATGGAACTATCTGGTGGCTCCAGGTCCACAAGGAGCACCGGCACACTGCAGCTCAAGCCAAAGAAATGTAATAAGCTTAAAACCTACAATCGTACATTCTCGGTCATCGCCCCGAGAATATGGAACTCCCTTCCAGTGGAAACAAAACTGATTCCCTCTACACTTGCCTTCAAAAGGGAAGTTAAAGCTCTACTAATGAACAATGCGCTGAACTAGATGCTTTTCTCCTCTTGCCTCTAGCTTACTGAATACATATCATTTCGTGAGACTCATTGTCACCTACCATATTGTTTTGTTTGATCTTTATGTATATTGCCATACTTTTCGCTCTCATCCAGTCTGCTGCCTATGTCCACCATAATGTCCGCTTGCTCCTGTTGTATATTGTCCCACTGTTACCTTGATTTTTCTCCCCTAGCTGTTTTCCTATGCCTTCCTCAACCGTATGTAAAGCGCTCTGATACCCACTTGGGTCATGTTCGCGCTATACAAAACTTTAAATAAATAAATAAAACACCCAACAGGTCAGTATGCTTGCTGCCAGAGGTGTGCTTCGTTGATGCTTTATATTCAAATGCTTCAAGAAATCTCTGAACTCTCAACTATTGGTGGGCCACTGTCAGATTTCACTGTGGCTGGAACACCCCAAGTCGCAAAGATGCTGTCTAGTCTTTCAATGACTCATTCTTGAGTGGTAGATGAAAGATCTTCAGTTAGTGAAAATCGTGAGTATTCGTCCATAATCACCAGCATGTGATGTCCATCGTTGAGTGGACAGAAAATGTCAATGGCTATTCTTCCCATGCATGCTTCAGGAGTTCTGACCTGTTCAAGGTGTGGTGAGAAGTTTTTGTAGAAAGGCAGTTGCATAGATGACAGGCCTTTAATTCCTTTTCAACCCTGTCATTAAGGTAAGGAAACCGGACTCGGACTAGGAGAGCTTGTTGTGTGGCAATGATCCACTTCAGTTATTTTCTGTCTCAGTCTCTTCGGAATCAGGATTTTTGACCCTCTTAATATAACTCCTTCCTGAGTTATGAACAGTTCATCTTTGACATTTCTTGTACATTTGATATTCACCATCAGTACTGAGCGGTCGAGTGTGCTGGTTTCAGGACTGATGAGTAATTATATCCTCCAACTTTAACATGTCACTATCATAGCTCATGGCAGTGATAATCTGGGCTAACGAAATAGCAGCTGGTGTGTTTGATTTTAACAATGAAGTTGATATAGACCTCAGACATCTTAAATGGAATACTGTAGCTTTGTATAGGCACTTTGGAAAAGTAGTCAGCAGGGTTCTGATCCTTCCCTGGACAATGCACAATGGTATAATAATACTCATGTGACCGTAGACCCCATCGTTCAATGAGAGGAGGCATTTTGGCCTTTGGATTTCCAAATATAGTCAATAAAGCTTGATGATCAGTTACCATCATAAAAGGTTTTCTGTACAGGAATACATGGAAACGTCTACAGCCAAACTTTCTTTTTCAGGTTGTGAGTAAGCACGTACTGTTTGGGGCAAACCTCTACTTGCATTTGACACACTATGCCTTTGAGCATTTGAGTGTCCGCTGTGCTTTGCAAGGAAAGCTCCTAAACCTACTGGGCTAGTATCAACAAAAAATTGTGAATGAATGTGCGGATTGATGTATGCCATTTTAGTAGCAATATCAATGGCTTGTTTGATTTTCGTAAAACTTTTTTCACATTCATGGGACCAATGAAATGAAGCATTCTTTCTCGTCAAGTCTCTCAACAGAGCACTTACAGTGGCAAAGTCTTCTATGTATTTGGAACAGTAACTGGCCAGACAATGAAATGAATGCACCATGGAAACATCTTTTGGGATCAGCATTTGACAGTGCTTGCACTTTAGCAGGATCTAGTGACATACCCCCATCAGAAATGATATGACCAAAGAATTTCAGCTTTGTCTTATAAAACTCACACTTGTCTGCATTTAAAGTCAAACCTGCTTTGGCAAGTAAAGTACATACTTCTGCAAGAGCTTTATCATGTTCTTTATGTGAAGCTCCGAAAAACAATATGTCATCACTGTAATTGAACACATTCATGACAGGCATATGATATGTCGAATGACATCTCAAAACAGTTCTGCAGTGGATGACCTTTTGCATTAAAACAGACCAAAATGTACTGAAAAGGTTGTAATGTACCTGCAATCATCTTCAAGTTCTAACTGATGATAATCTTTATTTGAATCAAGGCAAGAGAAGAACTTTGCACCATTTAATTGTGTTATCATATCAGAAATATGTGGGCCTGGATGTCATTCTCGTTCAATTGCCTTGATGCCTGATGCATGTCAATGCATATGCGTACAGCTCCTTCACTGTCCTTTTTGGACACTGCTGCTATGGGAGAACCCCATGGCATTGGCCCAGCAGAACGGTCAATAATATCACGATTAAGTAATGATTCAAGTTCTTTCTCAACACCTTCTTTTAAATGAAAAACAATTTGTCTATGTCTTTGAGCAACAGGGCGAATGTCCTTATTTATATGCAACTTTACTTTCATAATCTTAAGCTTTCCCAAACCATGAAATAGCGAAGGGAACTGACTTACCATAAGGCCTGGGTGGAGTTTGTGGATTTCTGCTACGTGGAACCCTGCATAGTGCTGAAAAAACTCAGCTGTGTGGAGTTCCACAAGCAACGGAGTGTGCTAAGTCGAGCTGCTTGCGCTGATTTTCAGTGCCAGGAGTTTGTCCTGCACTGGAAAATCAGTGCAAAAGGCACCATTCACAGTGCAAGTGGGTGCTGCTTCTTTCTGCTGCTCGAGTAGTTGTTCTACACGAGCGGCAGCTTCCTCAACACGAGCGGCAGGTTTCTCAACACAGGCGGTAGGAACGTGCTGTGACTGCCCGCATTGAGAAATCTTGCCAGGAGGTGGTCTGGCCTTTGAATTTCATCGCTTCCGCAACTTTTCCAGATTAATGGAAACTTGCAGAAATCAACGTCCTCCTCAAGAAGCCCACAGCCGATCCAAATCAACTGAGCAACTTCTGACCCATCTCCCTGCTTCCCTATCTAGCGAAAGTGATCGAAAAGGCCATCAACAAGCAACTCACAACACCTCTCGAACTTCACCATCTTCTAGACAACACTCAATCAGGATTCAATAGCACTCATAGCAGCCACCAATGACATTCAAATCATCCTGTACTGAGGAGAAACAGCAGCCCTCATCCTGCTTGAACTCTCTGCAGCCTTTGACACTGTCTCCCATAACACCCTCATCAGAAGATACTACGAGATTGGCAGACAAGGATCTTCTCTCAAATGGATTTGTTCCTTCCTCACAGGAAGACTTAAAAGGGTCAGGCTGCCAGCCTTCACATCAGAGACCAAGAAATTGATATGCTGAGTCTCATAGATCTCGTCCCTCAGTCCCACGCTTTTCAACATATACATGACACTGCTCACCAACATCATCCGATCACAAGTGATCATCAGCATCTCCTACGCTGATGACAACCAACTCATCCTCTTCCTGACTGACAAAACAACCACTGCCAGAACCAACTTCTCCAACTGCATGACCATGGTAGGAAACTGGATGCGAACCAACTGCCTGCAGCTCAACTCCGACAAAGACGGAAGTACTGGTCTTCCGCAACAAGACCTCCCCTGGGACTCCATCTGGTGACCAACGGAGCTAGGGACAACACTCACACCCCCAGACCATGTAAGAAATCTAGGGATCATCCTAGACAACAAGCTCAACATGACGACTCAAGTCAACGCAGTGTGCACCTCTTGCTTTCACATCCTATGCATGCTGCGAAAAATCTCAAATGGTTGCCTCAGAACATCAGACGGACTGTCATGCAAGCAGTAATCTCCAGCAGGCTGGACTATTTCAACCCTCTCTACTCCGGAATCTCTAAACAACTTCTACACAGACTCCAGACCATCCAGAAGACCACTGCAAGACTCATACTTGACCTCCCATGTCACACCCACATCACACCACATCTCAGGAAGCTTCACTGGCTCCCCATTCACAAGTGCAGCCAATTCAAACTTCTTACACACACACACAACACAGGACCAGAATACCTGAACAGCCCTTTACTCTTTCAGTAACCCACCAGACACCTATGCAATGCCTCACTCTCACTCTCACACATTCCCCGCATCTGCAAAATCCAAACTGGAGGTCGATCATTCTCCCACATTGCACCCTAGACATGGAACAACTTCCTTCAACACATCAGAGCTTCCTCCTCACTTCTTGAGTTCTGCAAGAAGATGAAAACCTGGCTCATCATATAAGCACCTTGGGGACCACAAACCAACACACCTGCCTAAGCGCCTGGATACCCTCTTGGGTGATTAGTGTGCTATGAATATCAATATAACATAACATAAACCCTCTGTAGTGGCTATATATAAACACATGTTGTGTTGTGTTATATTTAGAGTTATTCAAAAATCCAGGTCTCCAGTTTCTTGCAGAACTCAACAAATTAGGTGGAGGCTCTGATGAGTAGTGAGAGGTCCTTCCGTTATTTAGGAGCAATGTAGGAGAAAGCACAAGTTCCATATCTGGTTCTGTGTATGAGTGGGATGTGTGCAGGTAGGAGTCTGCCAAGCTGAGGTCTCTGTAAGATTCATGAAGGAAGACTTAGCTGTTAAAGTAGTCAGGGCCTACGTGGTGTAGTGCTTTGAAGGTGTGAGTGAGGAGTTTGAACTGTTCACGTTTATGTATCCAGAGCCAGTGGTTCTCTATGAAGTGTGGCATAATGTGAGTGCTGCGTGGGAGGTTGATGATGGTTCTGACTGCTGAATTCTGAATGGTTTGCAGTCTTCTGGTCAGTTGCTTGAAGATTCTGATGTAGGGGGTGATGTTATAGTCCAGCTTAATGGTGACAGGAGTGTGAGTGACAGTTTAGCTGGGTTTGCTAAGGAACCATTTGAAGATTTTCCTTAACATCCTTAGGGTGTGGAAGCAAGATGCTGTGACAGCTTTTACTTGTGCTATGTATGTAAAGTTTGCTGTCTATGACTATTTTGAGGTTTGAAACATAGATGCTGGGGGTGGATGTGAGTCCTAGTTCAGCTGGCCACCAGGTGGAGTCCCATGACTTGGTGTTCTTGCCAAAGATCACAACTTGTGTATTGTCAGTGTTGTGCTTGAGACAATTGATCTTCCTCTAGTCAGTGACTTCGGGCATGCAGGCGGCAAACTTGTGCCATGCGTTGTAGTCTTATCCAAGAGGGAGAGTATGAGTTGTGTTTTATCGGCATAGGAAAGAATGTCGATGATGTGGGAGCACTTGATACTGGCTCACTGGATCACATAAACATTGAAGAGGGTCAGACTGAAAGACGAGCAATGCAGCACTCCACAGATGAGGTTGTAGGCGTATGGACAGGGGCCACTCTGATTGCTTGAGTCCTGCCTGTCAGGAAGGAGTCGATCCAGCAGAGAGTGGATTCTAGTCTCATGTAGGCGTCAGATGAGGATGGGGTGGGAGATTGTGTTGAATGCTGCAGAGAGATTAGGCAGAATGCAGCATATTCTCTCAAGTAGATGTCATCGGCGGCGATGCAAAGGGCTGTTTCTGTGATGTGGTTCAGTCTAAAGCCTGACTGAGTAGTGTCAAGGAGTTGGTAGGAGCTGAAATGGTTGGTACGGCATCTGTTGATGATTTTCTCTACAACTTTAGCCAGATATGTAAGTAAAGAGATTGGCCTGTAACTAGTGAGTGTGGATGGAACTGTAAAAGGTTTTTTGAAGAATTTGGAGGATTGTGGCATGTTTCCAAGAGCCCAGGTTGGTATTTGTAGTGATGTAGGCATTGAGGATAGGCGTGAGAGCTTCACTGATGGGTTGGATTTCTCTGGCAAAGGCATGGTGGAGGCAAGGGTCAGATAGGGCAGTTTTGTCTGTGTGGTGGCAGGCTGAAAGGTCAAGGTCTCTTCTCAGGTTGAAATGGAAAATTCTGATGCGAGGGCAGCAGGGTCCAGTTGAGGGTCAAAGTTGCTGTATGTGGAGGTTATCTTGTTCCAGAAGTATTAAGAGTTTGTTGGAGAGGTCATGTGATTGAGTGAGACTGTTGGTGGTGGCTGCTCGGGAGTTGAAATCTTTCACAATGGCGAATATCTCTTCACTGCTGTTGGTGCTGATGTTGATGTGTTCTGCAAGTGCAATGCACTTTGAGTTCCAGATGTATATGGTGGTAGCATCTCAGTGTATATTTGAAGGTGTTTTTTCCATGATGTCTCTGCTCATTCTTCATGTAGGCTCCATTTATTTGCAGTGGCGCTTCATCAGCTTGAGTTCCTCTATGTACAAGCTGATACGTGGTCTGGATCTTGTTGTTTTGCTGGGTTTGAAGGGTTTGAAGGGGGTAGCGTGTTTGCGCAGGTGGTGATACAGCTGTTGAAGTTGATGATGGCTTACACCTCAAACCTATAATGCTGTGTTGGACCTTTATAAGGCAGTATTTCCTGCGATTGGGGGTTACAAGGCAATATTAATTTTGCTCCACATACAACTATATTGCCCATATAAACAGTGCACATGACAAACTAACATCTCTTTGTTCAATCATAGCACCTTACATTTGTTACATCATTTGGATTATTAACATTTCAGTGACTTGCCTTTCTCTTTGGCTCTTAGAGCCAAGCAAAACTCCTGACTTAGAATGGACTCAGCTCGTTCTCTTGGCTTGCCTACCCCTACTCCTGCCCATCATGGGATTATTCTGTGACCACAACGGTCAATTTGCCCCTCTTCAATAATATGTGTATTGTTCTCTGCAAAGCAAGAACTTCAAAAGGCCAGATATTTTGAAAAAACATATATTTAATAACATTTAAATAAACCAAATTAAACCTGTATCTTGTAGAAAATATTATTTCAAACACTTTAATGAGATCAACTTCCAAAACATGTTTTGCAGTTTGTGTTTACATCCAAATAGATTCCTTGTCTTCCTTTCTAAGAGAATTCTAAATATTGCCTCTCTGTTAAAGAATGTGAGCTGTCAGGGATAGGAAGAACATTTTAACAAGCTCTAAATTACAATTCCATCTTACTATAGGGGGTGTCTTTGTACGGGGGCTGCTCCCACTTTAATCAACATGCAGTGTCTAGGGATAGGTATTTTGATCAAAAAATGTATAATAGTAAGTTAACAATGTCCTTGCATTTGCATAGTGTACTTACGGATGTGCAGTTTGGCTCAGAGATGTTCGAAGGCAGAGGCAAAGTGGGCGATTGCCCAAAGCCCCCTGGGAAAATGAACTTTCTATATATTTGACCCCTCTCTATTCTAAGGGGCCGATTCCGATCTCGGTCGGAGGCGCACCCAATACCATTCGGTCGGGAAAAAAGCCATGCGAAAGCCTGTTTCCCGACCGAACCGTACGCGAGTCCGGCCGAGCGAGTACGATGCGGGTCGCCGACCGACTCGTCCGGGCGACCCGACCGCTCCGACCGACTCGTACCCGGATCGTACCGCTCCGACCGACTCGGTCGGACCCGATTCGCACCGCGCAATGGAGACGTTTTCCGGCCGGGTAAGTACGATGCGCACCTCGACCGCTCCGGCCGACTCGCGCCGTCCGACTCGAACTCGCTGTCGGAGCCGTACTTTGGGGGTCCGTGTCGGACCCCCTGTACGCGTACCCGTGCGAGGCGCACACAGGGGGACCCATGGGTCCCCCTACCTGTGCGTGTACGCCGCTTGAAGCGCCCGCGGCGTACTCGCTGTAGAGGCGCCCTTGTCCGCCTCGCACCCATTGAGGCAATGGGAGCCCGCGTACGCGTTGTACGACCGGCTCCCATTGAGTTCAATGGGAGTCCGACCGACTCGTGTCCGATAACATACGGACGCATCGGACTCGTTCGGTCGGACTGCACGGGTCCGATTCGGTCGGAAATCTCTCCGGGTCCGGCTCGGTCGGAGAAATTTCCGGCCCGAATCGGAATCGACCCCTATGTATCTATTTGTCTCTCCCTCTGTACCTACATCTCTACCTACCTCTACCTCTGACTCAGTCTTCCTACCTGGTTTCATCTTAAGGATGTTTGGGGTCCTGGGCAAGACATATTTCAGCAGTTTTTGTGTGCCCCTGTTCAAGTTTAACGTTATTCAGAATTGATGGCATTACGCGGAATTGAATTAGCATGCAATAGGTAATAAAATTCAAACCTGTATCCATACACAGGCCCCAAAAATTAAGGGTGGGTGGTAAACTCCGCTCCGTCGGTGGAATTCTCCGATTTTTTACCACTCTGAGTTTTTACCACTCGGAGTTCGGCAAAAACTCTGCAACTGCAGACCGAGCAGAGTTTACCGGCGTGAGGCAGCGCTAGGGCTGTATTAGAGGAAGTGAAACAAATGGGCTTGGAGGATCACAGGAAATAAAAACAACTGTGGCTGACTCTGCCCAATGAGAAAAGAACAGTGACTGCTTCTGCTCCCTCCCATCCAGTCAAGGAGTCGTGAGGGGCCAGCCTCTCTTTGAGCCCTTTCCTGCTCTTTCTCTCCTGCCCCAGTTTGTTAGGGTCCCGTTCCAACACTCGTGACATATCCTCCTCCTCACCCTCGCGCCATGTCCTGTCAGTTCGTGCCAGTGAGTCCTCCTTCTTTCCTTCCCCCCGATCCCAGCGCGGTGATGTTTCTGCCCGGCGGCCTCAGGTGCTGGTGAGGAAGATGGTGACTGCTGGTGCCGACAGTAGCAGTGGCCCCAGCACAACCTCAAGCAGCCTACACAAAACTCCTTCCTCCTTTCCCTGGGACCGAGGTACAGAGCAGGAGATAGCAGCGGCAGTGAAGGGGAGGACATCCCTGGCGGAAGGGTGAGCGTTAAATATGTAATGTGTGCAAGCACCCTAGGTCCTGGATTTCATAATCCTTCCCCACACGCCTGCTGGATTTTCAATCATAGTGCCAGACTGCAGTGGTGGAGCTGCTCCGCCTAACGGAGTTGACCGCGTGCTGCTCCTGCTCATCGAGTGACTTGCTACGAACTGTGGGTAGAGGTATGCTCTAAACTGTAATGTGGGTCTAATGGGTCTGAGAGATGGTGTTGATGCATTGATAATGTGTAATTATATTATGTTTATAATTAGGTGATATATCGGTGCTTAGTGTTAAGTGGGTAAATGGTAAATGCCTCATGTCAGTGAAGTTTAGGGGATGTTTTCCTTGCCGAACAATAAAATTGCCTGCATGCGGAACTCCGCGGAATTCCAAAGAGTTTTGGGGTAATTCCGTCGAATTCCGCATAGTGAAACTCTGTGAGCTCCGCCCACCCCTACCAAAAATATGTCTTGCCCAAGGGCCTCAAAATCCTTAAGATTAATCTGTTTCGGCTGTAGTAAGTATATTATGCCCAAGTGTTTATACAATTTGTAGGCCCCATATAGTTTGGAGTAAATTGGTGTAGAATAATTTCACTTTGTTGGATTTTTCCAATGACACAAAAAGTAATAACAGATTGAAATGGTTATCAAGCATTTCATTTCTGTGGATTTACTTCAAACATTTCTTCATGCATTTGTTACAGTGAAATAACTATGTTGAATTAACCAGAGTAAAGATGAACTGGCTTAGCGAAAAGGCACAGAAAATTAGCAAAAGGCACACGTTCTCTTTAATTCGATTTTCTTAACAGTTTCTCTGGATGTGTTAAAACAACGCTTTTAAGGTACATATTTGTCCGAATCTCTGAATGAATTGTGGACTTATGGCACTTTGATATTTTCTTTAAAAATCATGAACTCAAATGTATTTATAAATAGAATCATTTTAATTTTGAATTACTGGGAGCTCCAGTGGGGTTTCAATGTGACCACTTTCTTCTGACTTCTTTGTCCTTTAAGGCTATCTAAAAATTGGACTCTGCTTCTGCCAGGGTTTAGGGGATGAGCATAACTCTAGGTCATGGTCACCATTTTGGAATCAGACCACAAGACTAAATGATAATATAACTTACAAATTACATGAGAACAATATAATAAAGATCATGCAAAACAACTCTAATATGTTTTTGAAAAGGTAACTTTTGAGTCAACTACTGATATTATAAATACAATAGAAATAAAGACTGAAATTGGCCTACCTGCAAATTGTTTCATCTCCTGCACTTTCGCAGTTACATCTATTGACCTGGTTTTCTTTTTGGGAGGACATCGGTTGACCGGCTCAAACAACTTAACCAACGTGCCAACTGCAAAGAAAGGGAGAAAGATACCAAAACTGAGATGTTACTGTCTGTGCTAGTCCAGTTCTGAGATAAACCATTACCAGCTTCAACCCTTCTAGATACGTTAGAAATCTGCAGCAAACACTCCTTTAGATTAATGAAAATGTCCCTGAGGAAGGCACTTAAAATCAGCTGGAGCAATCCTGCTACCCACTTTACATAAATACACCCTGAAACACTGAGATCGTAGCAATCTCCAATGGGTGATGAAATAGAACATTATTAAAGTAGATTGCAAGGAGACTGAAAGTAGCCTTCTGGCTACGTTGGAAATCCGGAACAAACACTCCTTCAGATTAATGAAAACATCTTTGAGGGAGGTGCTTTAAATCACCTGAAGCAATCCTGGTACTACTCACTTTACATTTTGTAAAGAAATTAAAGGCAATACAATGGTTTGCGCTGCATTCAGGAGCTGCCTGTGCAGATAAGAGCGGTATGACAGTGGGGCGGGGTGGGGAGGGAGACGACAGATGATGACAAGGGAAATTAAATTTAAAAAAAAGAAAAACACTTACCTCGTGCTCGCTGCATCGCCGAGTCGGCGATGCGGCAAGAGCAAGGTAAGTAGTTCTCTCTTTTTTTTAAATTTAATTTTCCCTCATCATCCTCTGAGACTCCCTCCCCACCCCGCCCTACCGACCCACCGCTCTTACCTATATGGGGCTCTCCCTGACTGCATTGCATTACATTTCATTCTGACAGATGTTCCAGGGGTGGAGCTTGGGCATTCCCATACTTCCACCAATGGATTTCATGCGATACCAAATTAACAAAGATTTGTAAACCTGGGATTGCATGAAATTGCTATGTCTCCCAGGGAATGGCATAATGAGGAAAAAAACAATTCTCCTCGTTATTTCCTTGTTTTATGTGTGCTGCATTCTTCAGCACACACAGAAAGAGGAAAATAACTCAAGTTTTTGTGCAAGGAATCCCCTTCTGCACAAAAACAATTCTCTTTGAAATGCAATCACCCTTGCACCGTGGTGCCTGCGATGATGCTAGGCTGCTGAAATGCGACAGCGCGATAAGAGAACAGAAGTGCACCATATCATAGTGGATATGGTGCATTTCTGCTCACTCCCTTTCGCGCCGAGCAGCGCAGCATGTTGCCTTGCTGCACTGCATTGTGTGAAGGGTTAGTAAATCTGGACCAAAGACTCTCTAGCCCTGCTTTGGACTCCTTAGCACTAGGATAACACGGACTCTGGTTGGGCTCGGCTTGCTCCTAGACATGCACTTGCCATGTGGCTCTACCACTAAGGCTTTGATTATATTTGCCTTGGTATTTAGCTGTTATTTATCGTACCTGATAAAACAATGCTCTTGGGATTGCTATTTATTGAATGTGAAAAATAGCATCATTTCCAATTTTCCCTTGGAAAGGAGGCATACCATGCACATTTTGGGGCTTAACTCACCTAAATGTGCATGTCCTTGTATTTAACTTGCATTTATGATCATGTAAATTTCAGCAGGTATAATCTGCCAAAATTTATTGAGATAAGAATCCAACTGTCATTTTAATGACAGACTTATATTACAAACACTTGGTCTAGCAGGTATTTACCTGGATGTCAGAATTTTACAAATCGGTCACATTTGAAGCCTCAGTTTGGCTCTTTAACTCAACATGCTTTGAGAGTCTATTCCTGCATCTTGGTTCCTCCTGCATGCTACTCTGTGGAACTTCTTAAACTCATGCTTTAAGCAGCTTAGGATTCTGTATTTTCTTCCCGATGAAGGGTTTACTGTCTACCCAAGAACAAGGTTGTTCCTTTTGTTCCCCAAGGGACCCCTGTTTGTTTCTTTCATCTTCCTTCTGGCACATACCTCCATTGCTTATTTAACTACAATTAGTGTGCATCTTATAATGTAAATATGGTGCAAATATAAGATTTAGGGCCAGATGTATGACCCATCAATTTGCAAGTCGCAAATTGTGTCGCATTTGTGACTCGCAACTTGCGACTCGCAAATTGGGATGCACACCAGTGTCTGAGACACTGTTTGCGATTCCCAAAGGGGTCGCAAATTGCATGCCTCATGCATATTAATGAGGCTGTCGCAATTTGCAACCCAATTAGGAATGGCTGGCACTCCCAGGGATGGTGGCCTGCTGGGGTCAGCAGACCACCATGTCTGGGACTGCTTTAAAATTAAGCAGTTTTTTTTTTTGTTTTTTTTTAAATGCAGCCCGTTTTTCTTAAAGGAAAACAGTATGCATTTAAAAAATAAAAATGAAACTTTTCAGTTTCATTTTTTTAAGGGCAGGTAGTGGTCCCTGGGACCACTGCCTGCCCTTAAAAAATATTTTGAGAGCCACTCACAAAGGGGAAGGGGACCCCTTCCCGTTTGCGAGTGGTTTACCACCCTTCTGTGAAGTGTGGTAAACTGCGACTGTTTTGCGTCCGCAATTGCGGTCTCAAAACAGTCATACATAGCTTCAGGAGTCGCTATTAGGATGGGACGCCCTTGGAACGCCCCTTCCAAATAGCGAGTCGCTAATCCTGTTTTGAGAGTCGCAAATTGATTTGCGACTCGCAAAATAGGATAAGTACATGGGCCACACGTTTTTTGTGGTTGCAAACGGGTCTAAAACCTATTTGCGCCCGCAAAAAACGTTAGTACATCTGGCCCTTAGGGTTATAAGAGACAGAAGGGTACTGCATGCAATTTTTTGTATTGGTGGGTTGTGTACATGTGTTGCACAATAAGCCAGGCACCTGCATAACTAGTTAACCTGTGATTCCCAATGACGAGTTGGAAGTGGCCTACGGGGTAATTTGAAATTGGAAGGTGCCAATTTGTGTTCCATTTGACACTGAAGGACCACTGAAAGGCTGGTGTCATTAGACTTTACCTCCAGTTAAAATCTGAACACTCAAATTCCCAATCCTAGACCAGTTGCAGGGAGAATCTCGACACTGCGGCGTGAGGCCCCTGGGCTCTTCCTTGCTATCTCAGCCTGGGAAGCGCGCCCTCCTGGACTGCTTTGCTGCCTGCCTCTCTCCGGGACTGCAGCCCCCGGCACCCAGGCGGACTTCCCCAGACATTCGGCGTGCAGCTCAACGGCACTGCTGCCCTCGCGACCCAGAGCCTGTGCATCCGGACAGACTGTTTGGGTTCAACACCCTCGACGACTCTGCTGCCCCAGCAACCCTAAACGTTGGCTCGTTTGTCTGTGTTCGGCGATCCTCGAATTCCTTCCCCTCCTGCTCCGGTGACTGCCCCCCCCCTTACTCTGCTCCGTAGTTCCAGCGCCCTCGTTATTTTGCGGATTGGATCTCTTGAGCTGCATCGCCATTTTGTGACTTTGCTTACGGTGCCCATATCCCGGGTCATCCATCTTGGAGGATTAGTCCACCTCGCCCACTGCCGGACTACGCACTTTTGTCCACCGAGTATACCTTTACTCTGTCCTGCCCCCCCCATTGGTCTCCCTCCTCCCTCCTTTCCCTTTCAGTCACCATGCTTCCGGATGTGTTGACTACTGACCCCCCTATTGAATTTTCTTATTGTCTTTTGGTCCCCCTAGATCACCTCCATCCCTACCTGTTCCTCCTGGCCCGATCCTCTTTCCTCTCCTATTCTCCTTTTCCCCCTGCCTTGCTTACCCCTTTGGACATGTCTATATTTTATGCTAAGTTATTGGAACTGCTGTTATTGTGCAACACTTTTTAAAATTTGTAACTCGCTGTTCCTTATGTAAAGCGCTCTGATACCTCCGGGTCTAGCCAGCGCTATATAAAACTCAAATAAATAAATAAATAATGTCCGGCAGTCTCTCCGTAGTTTCTAAAACGCATGGTTTTAAAAGAATCTCCTCTGGGGCATGGAGGAAGGTGGCCAGGGGTTGCTAGTTGTATTTACCTGAAAGAAGAGTAGAGATGTGATTATCGTCCTAGAATAGGACTTTGTTTTGTATTTTTCATGTAATGAAGGTGAGCTTGTGCATACTTGAATGAAATGTGGCCACAGTATGATGGTATTGTGTAATATCGTGTCATGTGCAAACTATTGTTTTTGATATACATTGCATGGAACAAAAAGTTTATATTGCAATGTGCCCCATATAATTGGTGAAACAAAGTTTAAAAGTTGAATGTATATCGTAAAACGATAATTTAGAAAAATAGGCACATTTTCCCACTGTAAAATTCGTGCAGGTTTAAAACGTAAGAAATATTTGGTCAGGTAGGTAAAATGGCAAAAGTTAAAATATTAAATACGCCTAATCATGGAGATGCCCTTAGAGCATATGCAGAAGGTATTCCCCAGTGACAAGAAGAAATTACAAAAGTATAGCCTGGAGTGTTTAAAGTCACACAGAAGCATATGTATCCTTGGCCAAAAGAAGGAACGTTCAATGAGAAGATAATTGAGCATGTTGTTGCATACTTCCGAAGTAAATATGCAGGAGTCAAATTTAAGAAAAGGGAAGCCACCGCAGCGTTATGGAGAATATTTTGTGAAAAATCAAAGGATTTCTCACAAGGAGACACCCCATGTACTCTGGCTGTTGCCCCACCCTTATATGTCCGTATGAGTCCTGTACCGACTGTGCCTAGCATCTACCCACTAGTGCAGCTGCAAGAAGCCGCAGCGGGGTTTGAGAACCCTGAAATTGGAACCCCTCCACAATCCCTGACAGCCACCTCCAATTTTAACCCATGGCTACTAAAGTCAAAAAAGGCAAGTGCTACTAGGCAGCAAACGAGGGCAGGGGACCCACAGTTTTCAGGGCAACTAGAAGAACAGTGCATGCAGCATCTAGATCCAGCCTCTCCCCAGCAGGATAAGAGCAAAGAGCAGAGTTCCAGTGGCCTAACAGAAGCCCCTGCAGCCCCGCAGTACGGGGGCCCCAGAGCTGAGAGGTCCCACTCTGGCAGGCCCCTGGCCTGAGAGCTTAGGACTGGGTCCAGAGCGTGACGGGTACCCTGCATGTACTTTGCAGGGGGCCCCCCTCAAGTTTAGTGACGTCACTGCAGAGTTCAAGGTATAGTGATGACTAGTCACATATATCCTCACCAATGTTGCAGTTGCTACAGAAAAGGGATATCACAGAAAGGGTAATTGGCAAATCAGTTTACACCCCACAGCAAAAGGACGTAGGGAATACAGGGCGGAGTGACTATGTGCATAGGACTGTATGGATGACACAACAGCCAACATCTCAAGCAAGGCAATAGGAGCATAAAAGGACAAAAGATAGTTCATGCCCTTGGTCGAAGGAGAAGGGAGCGTAATAGTCTCACCAGAGTGTGTGCAGGACTGGCTATCATGCAGTGAGAGTAGGCGAGAGACAAGCGAAGTAAGGAGAGAAATGTATGATGAGGACTTTACAAGACAAACTCAGAGAAGTTTTGGGAAGTTAGCAGACAGAATAAAATCCATTCACCAGCGTGTCGAGAGCATGGGTGAACTGCTTCAAACCCCAGAAGCAAGTCACTCCACCACTGATATCCAAGAGAGACCACTCATTGACTTAGACTACACAAGGGGTGCATGCAGACTGCCTAAAACGATTGATGCATGGGAAAGAGAGCAAGATGTGCTCCCTAGAATTAGGAAGCCTCGAGTGACAGAACTTAAGTGATTGCAGTTTCAAAGCAACCATGGCCAGCAAGACCCCAGAATAGGATACAGGGAGGTTAGCACATGAGTGGCACTCCACAACAGACCACCACAGAAAATGAGTGCCCAATTAAATTTGCACAGCGCAGACCTCACTCCCAGTGAGCTTGTCACTAAAGGAGAAAATAATTGGGACAGAGTGATACCATATGTAGAAAATGTGGCAGATTGGAATGAGCGGTTAGCACCACAAATTAATCCATGGCCACAAGAAGGATCCTCTGACCCACGTGACATGGCGAATGTGGAAGATTAATTCTGTATGGTGAGGGTGATCTAGATTGGAACTACCCTTACATGAGGAAATGTCTGCATGCATGACAGAAGTATGCCAAACAGTACCAGCCCCAGCGTGCCACCACCCATTTGCATCAGATGTCCCTGATACTTAAGGGACCTCAGGCACCGCAGTATGTTCCTTGGCCACAGATGGACAAGGAAAACCTCAGGAAATAGTTGACACTGCTTACAGAGGGAGCATGGAAATGGATCAGGGCATTTGAAAAACCAACTGCAGGTATCACCCTGGCAAAAGGGGATGTAAAGAGCCTGCTTAATTTCCTTATAGGGAATGAAACTGACACAGTATTTTAAAAGGCTGAAGTCAGAAATGTGACCCTCACTGACACCAGATGTGATGGGTCTCCATTTAGGTTGGTCAGATCTGAATTGGGATCAGCCTGAGGAAAATGTACCCAGCTAGACCAGATATTGGATCACTCATGACTCAGTCTATGGAATCAAATGAGGATTCCACACAATACACTGATAAGATGAAAGAAATGTGGGCCCAGGAAGCTGGTCAGGGTTGGGAAGTGAGAGGGGGCAATGCTGTACTGGTTTATAGTGTAGTCAAGAAAGGGTTCTCTCCTGACATGCAGGACAGCTTAGATAATATAGTGGCACTGGAAGCCAAGCCCTGGACCAAAATTCAAGCACACAGAATCACTTTTTTGCTAGAAAACGAAGGAAAAGAGTAAATAGGAAGAAGCAGAAGAAGCAGCAGTCAAGTTGGTGCAGCAGAAACTAGCAAATAAAGAAGCAATGGAGATGCTGTAGTGGCAGTGGCCACTGAGATGACTGCAATGTCTGTGGGAACGGTCCCAGGGGCCACCCAATGGCAGTACCCACAGAAGGAGCACGATGTAAGGGCACAGGAAACTATTAGAAGAGGACGGGGAGGAGTAAAAAGAGGTAGGATGGGTCCTCCAAGAAGAGATCAGGCATGTTATTATTGTCAGAGGTTTAGGGACATTATTAAAGACTGCAACACAAAGAGATGGGATGAGCAAAATCGAAAAATGGGAATTTATAGTCAACTAGGTAATATGACAGTGCAGCCACAGCAAAATCCACAAGTAATATATGTGCTTCAGACACGCTCTCAAAATGTGCAGCCGCCAGTAATGTCCCAAGCACAGCAGGGACTACCTCAGCAGAAATACCAAGGACCCCCCCCACAGGGACTCCACTCCAAAGTGGACTAGGAGGTGTAGTGGTAAGGGGAGTAAATCTTTTCCAGGTGAATTCTGTGGGAGGATACACACAATGAAGGAGCCCACAGAGCATTTCTATGTGTCCAGTCTTGTCAAGTAATGCACTGGCCAGATGAGGAACCCACTCTGACAGTAGAAATTAATGACAAAAGGTATGCATTCCTCATAGATACAGAAGCAACTAAATCATGTATTCGGTAGGGAGGCCTTCCAAGTTTCAACAGATCAATGGACATTCAGGGATGCTCTGGAGAAGTTATAAGGTTTCCCTTTACCAAAACAGTGGAGATGGAAGTAGGGGGGAGACACATTTATAGCTGTTTACTGTTCTCTGCAGCTGCCCCAGCTAACTTGTTAGGGAGAGGTTTGATGGCTAAATTAAATATGACCATTCATTTTGAACCAGATTGAACATGATTTGCTCCACTCCTGGGGTCTCACCTTCCAGAATCATGGCATTAACTATAGATTACTCCACTAGAGACCAAATCAGAGCATGACCTACTGATTTGGAGGCATTCACTAGAGCAGTATATACCATCATAGCACACACACCAGAGTTACTGGGGAAAAAAGGATCTATTGCCCAAAGAGTTCCTTTTTGGACAACAAGTGCAACGCTCTGAGCTATCAAATGTAGAGTTGATATCGCAGATAGAAGCCTTGGAAATAACACCAAAATATGATGCTCTGATAGCAAGTGACCACAATAATGTTTTGTGAGCATGTGTCAATAAAACAGTTGTGGTTTTTCAGGAGGACATACTGTTGAAAACAGCCTTAGAAGTCAGAACGCCCACACCAAGAGGAGTGTTTGAATCAGTAAAGGGAGCAGATCTGTCCCAAGTACCAGATACCTTGTTGACTAAGGGTCCCCACGACGTTGGTCTCATCCACAATGCTGCACCATTCTGGATTACATTGAAGGAAGGTGCCCTCCTACCCAAAGTGAAGCAATATCCCCTGTGCAAAGAAGCAGATGAGGGCATTAGCCATACTATACAGGTGTGCTAGAGCAAGGAGTTATTTACCCTGGAGTGCCTCCTTGCAACACCCCGTTTGACCCAGTAAAGAAATCTAAGGGTAATACTTGGCACATGGTACAGGATCTGCGCTCTCTGAACAACATAGTGATACCAGAATTCCCAATTGTCCCTGACCCGCCATCATCTTGATGAATATATTCCCCATGATGCCAGGTATTTTTCAGTTTTGATTTAAAGAACTCCTTCTTCAGCATCCCTCTCGATCCAGACAGCCACTATCTGACAGCGTTCTCATATCGCAGGACTCCGTATTTGTACTCTTGTTTACCCCAAAGGTATTGTGAGTCCCCCAGTGTGTTCAACAGAGCGGTACAGAATGACCAGTCAAATGTTCAGTGCGACAGTACTCTGTTGCAATATGTCGATGACATTGATTTTTAGCCCCATGGAGGCACAGTGAAGAAGAATTACTATATTTCTTCTAATGATTCTTGCCCTGAGAATATACAAAGTAGGGTGAGATAAAACTGAGTACTGCCAGGAAGAAGTACAATACTTAGGCAATTGCTGTCAGCATCTGGTAGGCGTATAACAACTGGAAGGGCACCATCCAGCCACCAAATGGCAGAAACAGAAACTGTAAAAGGAATGCAGAAGTTTCTTGGTCTCTGTAAATATGTGAGACAGTGGGTTTTTGACTATAGCACGTTAATAGCACCCTTGTTAGCTGCTATGAAACAGGCAAGAAACAGAGAGGACAGGATAACATGGACACCAGAGATGAAGGAGACTTTTCAAAAGCTGAAAAGTGAAATAACAAATGCTCCAGTCTTCCTAACTCCAGATTACACCAAGGAGTTTTATTTTTTTTGCCACTGTAATGGTCAGGTGATGGAAGCTGTCCTCACACAGAAGTGTCCGATGGGGCACAAACCCATCCCATACTTCCATGGGCTGCTGGACTCAGTAATGAAAGAACACTATCCCTGTAAGCAGGCTGTGGCCACTGCAGCCTTTGCAGTACAAAAAGCCCCGCATATTTATGGGGGCACCCTTGATGCTCTATGCTGAACATGCAGTATTAACCATAATTCAGAAGGTGAAGACCACTTTGACTACTCAGAGAGTGTCAGGGTATGAGGTGATTCTGTCACTACCATCTTTGAAGATTGTGAAGTGTCACACAGTCATCCTGCAACATTCTTTGCCCATCCAATATTGGACCCTAAGGAGGATGCATATCACTGTGCAACACATATTCCCAACAAACCACAGAGGATTTTATATCAGGTAGCACTGTCTATTTTGTTGACGGGTCGTCTGCAATTGACCAGGAGACAGGAATCAGGCACACAGTTGCAGCAGTAGTCAAAGCTCAACTGCATGGTTTCTCTGATACACTACAGGTCGTAGAACAATTGACATCGCCCACATATTATTCCACCCAAGCAGCAGAACAACATTAATAGCAGCCATTGAGGTAGGAGCAGGAGAAGTCATTACCATGTACTCAGATTCAGAGTATGTAAGCACTACTGTTCAATGAAGCATTATGAGATGGAGCAGGAGAGGGTTTCTTAAATCAGATGGTAGCCCTGTGATGCATAGAAACCTCTTAAAGGGTCTAATAGAGGCGCTCGGATTACCACAGGCAATGGCGGTTGTGAAATGTGCAGAGCAAACAAATGGACAGGATTTTGTGGCCTGGGGTAATGTACTAGCAGATCAGGCAGCTAAAGATGCAACTAGGCACACACCCTCAAAGGTGCCATCAGACCCACAACCTGCCCTTGTTCTGGTGGCCCAGACTGCCTCACCGATGGAGTCTGGACCCAAGACTACCACAGACAAGGACACACCTCATTCACTGAAACAGTGAGGTTACACCTGGGAGAACTGCAGGAAGCTGCTCCTTTGCATGAAAAGCAGTTATGGGACGATAGAGGATGCATCCAGTCAGGGGATGACCTAGTGTACAGACATCTAGCTAAAGGAAAACCAGTGATGCCATAGGCTTTGCTTGCAGTAGCCCTGGATCAGATCCATTTGCCAGCCTATACTTCCAGAGATTATTCGGCAACACAAATCCAACAAGACTGGTTTGTTCCAAAATTGCATGACATGATTACCACGTATCTGCACAACTGTATCATCTACCAGCAGTTTTCCCCTAATCCCATCCTAAAAGTGATCAGCTACACCATTCCATGACTACAGGGTCCCTTTAAGGCCCTTCATCTGGACTTTGTGGATAAGATTGATAGGTGCAGTAATTATAGGTACCTCGTTTCGGTGGTATGTCCATTCGCCCGATGGATTGAAGCAGCCACATTCCTATTTCGTGAAGTGATCCCACAATGGGGAATACCAGAAAGAATAAGATCCAACAATGGCACTCATTTTTATAATACAATATGTGAGCATATTACTACATAGTTAGAGATAAAGCATAAATTGTCCTCCGTGTACCACCCCCAAAGTGATGGTATTGTTGAGTGCCCGAATGGTCTGCTGAAGAGCAAGATTTGCAAATTATGTGCTACCTTAAACAAAAAATGTTTATACTGTTTGCCAATAGCACTCTTTTCTCTGAGAAATATGGAAAGTTCAGACCATCACTTAACACCCAATCAAATAATGACAGGAAGGTCTATCAATGTCCAAGTCCCTTCCACAAGGAGCAGAATTAATTGAGAAAGCTTGTCACAAGCACTGAATGATGAAATGCATATGTATGTGTGTGAACGGATGAAGTGCACACGTTTCTTCTCCAAACAGGTAATCAAGGAAAAAGGAAAGTACGCCAATGCTGAGGTCGACCTCCCAGATGTGCAAGTAGGAGATTAAGTATTTGTACACAATTGGGTCCAAAAATGGAGGGAGAAACGTTTCCAGGGCCCCTACACAGTCACCATGGTCACACCAACCATCCTCAAGGTGGATGGCAGGAAGCCCTGGATACACCACAACCATGTGTGACTCAATGCAGCTTCTCGCCAAAAACAATGAAGAATGCAAATGGAACAGGGGGGGGTGAAATTGCCGTCATAAAAGCACCCTCCTCCAACTATGCTTTTGAAATATTTTTTAAAAGGACAAAACAAAAGATATGTATTTTTGTTTTTATGGTTCTTTTTTTGTATCTTACTTCTATCCTTTTTTCTCTTTGCTAGGAAAGGAGCTTCTTATTCTAGTGTTTTCCACGTCCGGGGAGAGCTCTCTAATAACAATGTGAACCATAATGCCCACGCTAAATTGTCAGATAACATGTTGTATCAGCATATTTCAGAAATAGGTTTAGAGACCACGAATGAGTCGTGCTTCGTTTGCTCCCTAATTCTTCATGTGACTGGTTCAGATAGACTGCACTCTACAAAAGAAGTACCCCAGACATAGCTCATTATTTATTACATCTTGTGTAGAATGAAGGCCCAAATGCAATTAACACATGTCAAAGTAGTATGTTTCTTAGTTAATGCCACCAAATCTAACACTTTGCCAGAAGTACTATACATTGTCACAGAGAGGCAGGACATCAGGGAAGAAATATCACGCATGAGAAAGGCAGGTTGCCCCACCACTGTTGATTGAACCCATAACTGTTGATTGAACCCGTAGGGTCCTAGAACTAGGGTTTCTGGGAGTAATGCGCCCACCAACTGAGTGTGACAACTATTTTGTAAACTCATTAACCCCAGAATGTGTTTGTAGTCCAGGGTTTAGAGTGACAGGGTTAGTCATTGCCCATGATCAGTGCATCTCAACATAGAATTTTCCTGTAGGGTCATGTCATCATCATCGTCATCATCATCATCAACATACTTTATTCATATAAAAACTTTATGGCCAATATCATCAAATATGACCGCGTTGTTACCACACGAACCATTACATCGCAAGTCGTTTCAACGACTTGTTGTAGGGGGCGCGCTGGATTTAGGAATATAATTATTTGCTATTCCTATTCCACTTTGTGCAACAGCAGGGAAGGTGTTGGATTCTAAATCCAACACCAGCACGCCCCCTACAGCAAGTCGTTGAAATGACTTGCGATGTAATGGATCGCGTGGTAACAACGTGGTCGTTGTAACGACCGCGTTGTAATGGTACTGGTTGCGGCAAGAGCCTTGTAAACGCTGTTTATCCTATGGCATACATGGATCTTTTTTCCCAAAAGTGTTTCTGCCAGTGCAGAAAAACAAAATGACAATGGCCCTGACATGCAAGGATATTTCTGTCTGTGCATGATAGCCATAGCTTGATTTCCCTGTCCTGGTCCATTATGCATCACACTGAGGATAAGGGAATGGAAAATATATATTGAGAGGACTGCCCTAAATAGAAAACTTTTATTTGGGGGAGAGGTCTGTTTCTGGTATTGTTGGTCTGAAAATATTATTTGTTGGTATAATAAAGACAGTGCATAATGGAAAAGGATAGGTGGAAAGTTGTAGGGAAACCTTATGTCTATGAAACGTAGGCATATGTGGGTAAATCTTTCTTTTGGTAATGTCCTCAGACCTTGAGAAAAATGTGCCACAGTGTAACAAAGTTGATCTCAATAATTGGAACCAGATAGCTCATTATTCGTTTTTCAGGACATCCACATACTTGTTATTACATGTCTAAAGTACAATTTCAAATCATGCATAAGCAGTGAAAAGACATATATATAACATATATACATAACGTTTTGAACAACAACAAAAATATAACTTCCCAAGTTATGCTCCCGCTATGCACTGCTTACGACTTCAAATATGAAATTATTCATGCCATGTTCTGTGACATCATTTATGACATCACTGATGACATCTCAAATGACAACGTTGATGACGTCTCAGATGATATTACTGATGACATCATCCAATGAGTCTGTTAGTTTGGTTTATAGTTTACATAGTGGCGAGTCCCTACGATATTACTTTTCTACCTAATTGTGTACAGCATGTGTCCAGCTACTGGGTATCAGTGTTTACAAAACACATGTGGTCCAAATGCATCATAGGTGTGTAGAGGTATTGAACACATTATAAATCTTTGTATTGTAGTGCAAGTCTGGGTGCAAGTGATAGCATGTTCCACACAAGTTTTTTGGTACTGCAGAAAAAGTTTCTAACAGGGCAAAAGTTCTACGTACTGCATACTAGGGGCCCGGTTTCGATGTCGTTAGGAAGGCTATCCCAGAGCTGTCCGGAGTTGGATCTTCCAACCAACTCGTACTGGGATCCGGTTCTACCAAACGACGCAGTACGATGGCCAAAACCCTTTACTTACCGAACGACTCGGTCACTCCGATTCCGTCTTCATTTTCCGAACGAGAAGCCTCCGGATACGCAGAATGGAGTCGTCTGGAGGCATTTCCCATGCCGATTCCAAACACCCAAGTACGATGCGTAATTCCTATGCACCGAATCGGTTGCTGCAACCAAGACGTCAGAGCGTCCGGAAGGAGAGTATTTCAGCTCTGATTCACGCCACAACACGATTCCTGCGACCGAGACTGTGCTGCCATGTATCCCATTGCGCATGTCATCCCTATACTCTACATCTATGATCAATTCTACAACCCCAACCGGCGCGGTCGTCGCAGACGGTAAGTCAGACACCTACCCCTACACAAGAACGCCAGTACTCCGCAAAAGGCAACATAAGAGAAAGCAAGGGCGAAACTACAGTTCAGTCAGTCAAAACCACTTTATTCGGTTAATAAAAACCATAAAAGTGCAGAACATATATCACAATACACTACACCATAAAAATATCTAAAATCCGAATACTCAGTGCATATGGGCAACTTAAAAAAAACAAGCATTGGCATAGCCAATAGGTCTCGCCTTTCGGACCTTTTAAGTGTTTTGCTAGAGCTATTGGCTTTGCCAATGTGTTGAAAGTATGTTGTAGAGCAGTGTGGCTGCTGTCTAGAATGCGTTAGGCAGTACAAAAGGGCACAGTCTTTATGCGCGTTTGGGGGCATCAACCTTTGAATTTCACGAGAATGAGCTCCTAATGCACTGGTGATTGCGCCTAATAAAACGCAGCCCTCCTCCCTGTTGATTGGTGGGGTTTAGTTAAGTCACAGCACAAAGGGGCAGTTTTAGGTGAGGGTGGAATAAAATACATCACAACTTCATCAAGAAAGCTGTAATAGATAGTTAGATTTAATTCCGTTTTTAAATCATACAATTAACAAACAAGAATTGCCAATGTTTCTACAAACTGAGGAGAGGGCCGGCATGCAATCGTGCCCTGAAGGGATCCGATAAGGATAATAAACCTTTTAGTGCAAGCTTTGAATTTCTTAGTATGTGTCCCTACCAGGGGGGAGGGATGGCGGACACGGATATTTTAAGGGGAAGGCAAAGGTTTGTAAAGAGGAAACAAGTATAACGAGAAAACATAGGGGCATATTACCAAGGATTTGCGATAATTATCGCAAAGCGCGCTTAGCGCTGTTTTTTTTATCGCCAGCTATCGCTGGATTTCATCGCGTAGATAACGCGTTATTATCAACGCTTATCTCCAAGGCGATAAAAAATCTAGCGATAGCGGCGAAACCCAGTAATAGTGCGAGAAATCCAGCGATAAATTTACTGCGCTAATGAAAAGCTTGCTAATAGGCAGGTGAGGACTTAACCTTACAATCCACCTCCCATTGACAAGATGGTTAAGTCAAGTTTTTAGCAGGTGTTAAATTCCAGCGATAATCGCGGTTAGCGCGACTTTTTTTATTGCTTCGCGGGCATTGCTGATAGGGGGAAGTTGTGTTTGCGACTGTTTTCAGTTGCTTTTAGTTGGGAACGCCTACTTTGCATGTCATTAGCGATATATCACTGACATGCAAAGCGGCACCAAAACGGTCGCTTTCGCCATAAAGCTGTCGCTAACAGCTGTTAGCGACAAGCTTGCTAATAGGGCGATAGAAATATCGCCGCTTTAGCGGCAAAAAGTACCGCTAAAGCAGCGATAACGCCCTTGCTAATATGCCCCATAGTTCCCAACGAAGTCAGTCGGTTCAGGCTTGCACATGCTTCCTCTAACCCTTTGTTGTAACGCTGTGAAGCTGCTGCCCTAAGCTTCCTCTCTCCCTCCCTGAATATAATGAACTGCAGCGCCAATTTACTCGGCTGGGACTACTGTCATAAGTAGTAAACAGTAAATGATGCAGGCTTGAGAAAGAGGTAAGCTGTAGACAGAACCAGTAAGCAATGCATACAAAAGAGAACAGTCATACTAAATAAACAAAATGTTACATAGAACTTCTGCCCTCATACAAAATGTTGTGCACAATGTTAAAGCGCAGATGGAATAAAGTCAACAATAGTAAACATACTTCTTGCTTGCAAATATAGGTTTAAAGGCTGAGGAAATCCGATATTTACGGAAAAGAGTGTAATAGTTTATTGTATTACGTTTGTAGAAACAGTGTTTTTAATTTTTATTTAGCAACTTCAAGCCATGCAACAGTTACTAATAGAAATTAACTAATTACCCACCCAGGGAAGGTTGCGTGGCAGCTTCCTCGTACAGTGCAAAATCAGCGTTCACTCTTGAGAAAACGCTGTACTGGAAATGCTTGTAAATGAAAGCCAACGTGAATAGCTATTTACAAGTGAAACTTAAATATGTTTGCTCCTTACCTTGCAACTCGCACCTTCGTTTAGCTTGCAATTCCAGTAAGTGAGGAACTAAAACTGAAAGTACTTTTAACGCAAGCGTGCTGACAAGGTTCATTAATTGCATTAGTTAGGTTTTTTTTTTGTTTTTATTTACAGCGGGAACATATGCCCAGGGTATTAAAGAGCTTTACAAACGATGTATGTTGAGAGGACAAGCATTTTACACCAGGAAAACGGGAGTAAAGATAACACAGAGAACGGGAGGGGCGGGAGTAAAGACAACACAGACGACAGGAGCGGGGGCAGAAGTAAAGACAATACGGACAACGGAAGGGGGCGGGAGTAAAGACAAAAAAGACAACGGGAGGAGGAGGGAGTAAAGACAACACAGACAACGGGAGGGATGGGAGTAAAGACAACGCGGACAACACGAGGGGTAGAGGGGTACAGGAGTAAAGACAACACAAACAACGGGAGGGGGCGGGAAGAAATTGAACACGGACAATGGGAGGCGGGGGTCTGGAAAGGCAACACAAACTACCGCGGGGAGGGGGCCGGACCAAAGTGAACACGGATAACGGGAGGGAGCAAAGTAAACAGGGACAGTTAGCAGCAGAGCTCGGAACACGAACAGGAAAGTTACAATGCAAGCTGAGGCATGATGCGGTGATTCTCAAGGCCGGCGCTATCCACCATGGTGCTACCTGCAGCTGAGGTTCGGGACTCCGAGGAGCTGCTACTGCGTCCGCCGCCTGCCAGGAGGTGGCCGAGTCCTACCCCTAGCTTCCACAGTAGGAACGGGTTGGACGTGGGCGCCTGCTAATATATTCAGCGCGGCGCTCATGTTAAAGTTAAAGTGCGGTGTCCGGTTGCGGGATGGGGGTCTTTAAGCCGCGGCCGCCATTGGGACTGTGTTAACAGAAATGCACCAGGGCGCCATGCTAGCGCCTTATTGAAAAAAAAAAGGTTGACATATACTACGGCCCCTCGCATTGCATGCCGCCTCTTCAGAGCAGTGAAACATCAGGCGTGTGGGGCTGGTTTAAAAAAACAAGCGCGGCAAACGCGCTAATTAGAAACAGATGGCGCCCCTGCTCGTAACCGCGGACATAGGCCGTGGGCGGAAACATTTTCTGGGAAAGGTGGGACATGCACCTGCCTTTGCCCAATTGCGTGCTGTCTTTTTTAGAAAGACGCATGCAAAGACCAATAGAAAAAAGACTGAAAAAAAACCACACACAGGAGCGTGTGAAAAGTCCAGAGCGATTCCAAGAAGTCGTTTTCCTAGAGCAGCGCATGCGCGCTGCGCTAGGCTCGACCTAAAAAGACATGGTATTACAAATTCAAATTTCATTAAAACACATAAGAACCCAGGCTATCATTAATACATATATTGCCAGAGAATACCTCAATAAAAACAACTCAGAATTAAAAAGGGAAAAAGCCGGTGTAAAAACAATAAACATAAATAACATATTGGCCACTCATTAGGGGTTTAACATAGAGTACCGTTTTTTCCTGAGTCGAACAGCTGCAACTAAGAAACTCCCATGGGTCATTCAGCAACTGGAGATAAAGTAAAGCGGGTTTAACCTGTATAACACCTTTTCCCCTTAAAATTGGAACTAAAAACCTCCTACGAATAACACTATAATATTCACAGAACATTATAAAGTGCATAGGGGCACATGCATCAAGGTATTATTTTGTGAGTCCTTAATTGCGATTTTTAAGGAATCGCAATTAAGGACTCGCAAAAGCCTATGCATGTAGGAATCGCTATAAAAATAGTGATTCCTAAACATTCCTTAATTGCGACTCGCAAATTGCGACTCGCAATTAAGGAATGGCTCCCCATTCATTCCTATGGGCCTACAGGCCGATAGGAATGAATGGGAAAGTACATGCGCAATTTGCGAGTACCAATAGGTACTCGCAAATGCGCTTACTTTCAAGGAGTGCAAGGAGTGTCAAAGGACGCCCTGTTGCACCCCATGAATTGTGAGGTGCACCCATGTTGCGCACCCACATGCCCCAAGGGCATGTGTTTGTGCAACATGAAACTTTGAAAAATGCACTTTTCAAAGTTTTAGCAAATTACCGACCAGTTCAATTGCTTGGTAATTTGCGGCCCCAAATAGCGAAATCGCTATTTAAAAGTGGTTATTGCATTGCATTTAAGGAATCGCAAATTGCGATTCCTTAAATGCAATCATAATTTAAGAAATCGCAATAAATTGCAATTTCTTAAATTGCGGTGCCTATACACCTTGATGCATCGCAATAGCCCTTTTGCGGGCGCAAACAGACGATTTTTGCGAATCGCACCGTTTGCGCTCGCAAAAAACATTGATGCATGTGCCTGATAGTATCCTGAGACGAGAAATTGTCACAGGTACAAGGACGTAAATTACATGCCCTACTCCAGCCTTGCGAGTTACCTAAAAAAGAATAAATTAAGTTAAAACGGAACCTAGTTAAAAGCTGGCGATGGAAGAGCTTCGTGACAATTCTCAAATATGGTTCAATCAAGGGGGCGGTTTTTAGCAAAAAATAGGCTTTTACTGAGGGTTTCATTAACTCAGTCTCCTCTCGCTCAGCCGCCATTAAATTCAGAAATTGTATTTTGACCCAGGTCAAGTCCTCTTTTCTTATTTGATCTGGAAAATTAAAAAGATCTGGGCGCCCTAGTTTGTTTAAGGTATGCTTGACATAGTGTAACCACGGGATACTGCTAGCTTTCTCCAGGGCCACACAGTCCCTAATGATCTGATGGTTAAGAATTAATTCAGGGTTAAGCCAGGTCTTAAGCCAGCAGATCATCTGGGCCAACCTTGACAAATCTGTCACATATCTCACCCCTACCTCTTGGTGTATTATGAGCATTGAGGTAGATTGAGGGACCGACAAGAGGGTACGTAAAAATTTATTTTCAACTATCTGTACCCCCTCTACTGACTTATAACCCCATAAGGCTGATCCATACAGAGCAATAGCCATGCATTTGGACCTATAAATGTTGAGCATGGCTTCAATTGTCCTGGCCCCCAATCGTTGTGCGAACCCATGAAGAGCAGCCGTTGATCTTGCCATCGTATTTTTTTTAACTTTCTGTTGGGGGACCCATGAACCCCTCTCATCAAATAGTACCCCCAAATAGGTAAAAGAGGTCACCCTGGTCAGCTCTGCGCCTTCACAATAAAAGGATTTTTATTTTTTGTTTTTGTAGCCCATAGTCATTGTGTGTGAATTCGCTATGTTGACTACTAAATCCAGTGATTTCATATAGGCCCCGAAAGAGTCCAGTAACCTCTGGAGCCCTATAGCAGTACGGGCTAATAAAACGGCATCATCTGCGTATAGGAGCACAGGGATAACCCTGTCCCCTACTCGCGGTATATCTGGACTAGCCGAATCTAAGGACTTACCTAAGTTATTTATATATAAGGTAAAAAGTAATGGCGCTAGAATGCATCCCTGGTGAACACCTCTGCCAGATTTAAAGTGCCTTGTGCATTTACCTTCTTGGTTTACCCTTACACTTGCGGAAAGATCCCTATGCAGATCGGCCAGGAGGTGAACCAGGCTTGGATCGATGCCCATATCTAACAGGGTAAGCCACAACTTTGACCTATTAACCAGATCAAAGGCCGAGGAGAGGTCCATAAAGGCCAGATGTAATGTCCCCGCTTTGGCTATAGTGTATTTACCTGCTATTAGATGTAAATTTAGGCACTGATCCAAAGTACTCCTTCCTCCTCTAAAACCGTATTGAAAATTGGTTAAAACCTCATTCTCATTCAGCCAATCCATTAACTTGGTTAAAATCACTCTCCCTAAAACCTTTACTGCGGAATCAATTAATGATATCGGCCTGTAACAACGTGGGTCCCCTCTCTGTCCTTTTTTAAAAACTGGACTAATAGCGGAAAATGACCAAGATGACGGGAAACCCTGATAACTTGACACGTTGTAAACATTTGTCAAAGTTTTGGCCCAAAGATTAGGATTTTGTTTGTATAGATCGGCCGGTACGCCGTCAGGGCTAGGAGCCTTATTGCTGGTCATTTGCATTATAGCCCGTTGTACATCACCTTCATTAAAAACAATTCTGGGAGAATCCCTACACGGCTCTCGACTACCAGATAAAACCGAGGTCAGAGTGGCCTCATATATGGTTTCAAAATGAGAGAGCCACTGAGCTTCCGTGATATTACAATCTAAGGGGGAATTCTCTAAACCAGAGAAAAAAGGTTTATTAACAATAGCCCAGAATCTGGAGCTGTCTTTTAGGACCTCCACCGCTAAAATCGCCTCCCATGCCTCCTCCTTTATTTCCTTTTTAAGCGTGGCTAAAGCAAGCTTATACTGCTTCCTTAACATGGCTATATGATCTTTACCTCGTGGGACCATTTTCAGAGCTACAACCAGTTTACGGTGCGCCGCTGAGCAATTACTGTCAAACCACCTTTCGCCAGTGTTTATCCTGGGACTGGTTACCATGATAAGGTCAGATGCTACCTGCGCACAGATTCCTTCAAAGGCTATAATTACCTCCACCCCCTGTCTAGAATTGTCAAGGCAGGTTACAAACGTATCCTCAGCCTTCGCACAGAGTTCTTTATGGAAGAGGTCCGGGATTACTTTGGCCCATTTTAACCTCCGTCCCTGGTCAGTTGTTTTCACGCAGGTGTCACAGCCAACTTTTCCAGGTTCCCCATTAGGCCACAACCTCTCTCCAGCACAAGGATAACAGGATTGTGATCACTAAAGAGAGACCACCTAGCATTATAAAAAATTACCTGAGATAACAAAGTGGGGGAAATAAATATAAAATCTATAATAGTATCCTGCCCTCGTCCTTTAAAGGTAGGAATCCTTTCAGTAATATCAGTAAAACTTGGTTCAAAAAGGTCTACTGCAGCCAAAAGCTCCTCCAAACATTCCCCATACTGTGTATGCTCAAAGTGAGGAGTCGAGGAGTTTGCTGGCCCTAAAGGATCTTCTACTTGACAGTTCATCTCACAAACATAAATATTAAAATCGCCCATAAGTACAATAGAGTAATAAGTGGTTTGCTTTAGACTATACTCCTCTAAAAAACACTTCAGTTTACATAAGTGTTCATTTAAAAACTGCTCTCTCCAGAATTATAGAAATTAACAAACAACGTTTTGGATGAATTGGAAGCAACAAATTCAATTACCAGAAGATTATGGGACCCCACATCCACCCTCCTATAAGCACCTGACAATTCAAGTGAAAATAACATTAGGAGGCCCCCTTTTGCTCTGCCTGCCGCAGAGGGTCGTGCAGGAACACTATATGATTTATAACCATCCACCCAAACATTGTTTTTCATATCCCAGGTCTCCTGTAAACTAACTATATCATAATTTTTTACAAAATCAAGCCACCTAGGGTCATCTTTATTGCTTCTTAGGCTTGCAATATTCCAACTGATGATCTTACAGTTGGGGACTTCGATATCATCTAACTCCTGCCCTTTAATAAGTTCCTCAGTTAGGCTCTGTTGGCAACGGGGCAGCTCCAGTCAATCATTCTCGTCTAAGAGTGACAATGGGAGGAATCTCTTTTGACAGGCTAACCCGTTTCCATCATCAGCTCTCTCTATACACAAGGATGGCAGTTGTGGGGCACTTACTGGTCTCCCGTTAGGGATATCAGGGCAATTCTCTACCCTAGTTCTTGGATGAAGAGCAGAACAACCCCGTTTAGCCACAGCGGGGCCAGACCCCCGTAAAAATCTACTGGGTGACTGTAACCCCCTTTGTGGTGGGTAGAAAAAGCCCAGGGGCAAGGCCCTAATGCCCCCCTGACCCTCATTGATGCCACCCCTAAATAACTGCCCCGCTATATCTGCCCTATCAAAATTAATAACAATACAGTCGCCTATAACCTGTTTGGGTCTATGACCAACCCAACCCACTCGTCTGGCCATTATAATATGTGATGAAACCTTGGTCCCGCTGTTGCAATGCTGATCACACCAATATTTAGTTTTTCGAAGCAACTCCATGGTGGATTCCAAGCAGTGCTCTCTGAGTGGGGGAACCCCTGTGAGAATAGCAACTAGGGGAGTGGCTTCTGGGGGCAGATTAATTCTACCACTATTGGTCTCAATATTATCCGCTTGATTGCCATTACCCCTGCTCCTGGCCAAAGTCTCATGATTAAGCAAAGGGCTTTGGGCTAACTCAGTATAGCAGCGAATACTGCCCCCTACCTGTCTCCCCAGAGTTGCATCTAACTTAGTTGTAGCGATGGACCCGATCTTGTTCTTTGATGGTGTTTGACTAGAGGGACCCCTCTCCCTATTACTAGCAGTAGGCTGTGTTTGAGCCTGAGAGGTACTGCTATTTTTATAAGTCTCACTGACATTTTTTAGGGCTCCTAAGTAAGATTCAAAACGCTCAAGTTTCAACACGATCCCCTCTACACAAGTATTCAGTGTGTTGATAATGTCTTTGGCAATGTTCGTTAATATGGACTCCAAACGAAAATTAAAAAATTCCTCCATTGTTTTCCGAACAGCTGATTGAACTCGTTGGTCCAAGTCTCCGTCCTGAATAGAGGTCATGTCAGCAGTTACAGTTACGTGCCCAGATTTACTTGGCCTTTTTTTCCCCCTCTTTTTCCCTTGATGGCTCGAGTGGATCTTTTGCAAGGATAAGGGCTCTCTGGGTGTCTCATCCTTGGATTCTCCCCCTACATCCTTTGACAATATATCGTTGTATGGGGAGCCTTCCCCCCCTATTCCCTGCTTATTTATCAATACCATTTGGCTCAATGGGCACGGGAATTTTAGGGGTATTATCAGGTAAAGATGTACTCCCCGCGGGATCAGGGCTCAATCCCAGTTCAACCTCCGCATTTTGAATTTCCTTGTTCAAAGCCCCCACCGCCGAAGTCAGATACGATATAATAGAAGCAGAGTTCCTGGGGACCTTCACCCTGGCACACCCCTGATCCTGGGAGCAAGGTTGTTTACGCTTACCCATTGTGGTTGATAGATGCGTTGTTGTTAGGGGCGTGGCCCAGCCTCTTCCGGGCTCTGACGGGTGCAGATGGGCCCGCCCTTGGCCCGGGCTTTGCCCGGGCACGGCCTGGGCACTCCCACGTGTGTCCCACACTGCGGGAGCCCTAAGCAGTTTTTAAGTGCCTCCTGGCGCGTCCCGGCCTCGGGCGCGGCGTCCCTGCCGCTAAGCTTGCTGGGAGGTGTAGTCTCCTACCTCCCAGCAGCGGTGATGAAAGTAGTGGCAGCAGAGTCGGTGGGGGAAATGAGCACACGGGCTCTGCTGGCTCCCTTGTGGTGCCGGCTGAAGGCTGGATCGGGCTACAGTTAAATTTGGGGTTGTGGGAATACTAGCAACAATGTAGAGGCAATTTTTGCAGGGGGCAATAGTTCCAGCAATTCAGACACAAAGGGGATGCTGGAGGGCTAATACTCCCATCAATGCCCATGCAAAATTGGGAGGTTGAGGTCTAACACCCCCAGCAATGTAGAGTTAAAACTGGGGTTGGGGGCTAATATACCCAGCAATGTTTAATCAATGTGGGGGTGGAGGGGCAAATACCCCCAGCAATGTTGAACCAGTTGGGTCTTTGGGTGGCAAATACTCCCAACAATGTTTCACCAATGTGGGGGGGGGCAAATACCCCCAGCAATGTATAGGCAACATTTTTGCTGTGGGGCAAATACCACCAGAAATGTTGAGGGAATTTGAGGGTTGTGGGCAAATACCCCCAGCAATGTAGAGCCAATTTGGGGTTTGGGGCTAAATACCCCCAGTAATGTGGAGCCAATTTGGGGTATGAGGCCAATTTCCCCCAGTAATGTAGATGCAAAGCTGGGGTTTGGTTGGCAAATACCCCCAGCAATGTAGAGCCAATTTGGGCTTTGGGGCCAAATACCCCCAGTAATGTGGAGCCAATTTGGGGTTTGGGGCCAAATACCCCCTGTAATGTAGATGTAAATCTGGGGTTTGGTGGGCATATACCCCCAGCAATGTATCAGCAAATTTGGGGTTGGGGGCTAATACCCCCAGCAATGCTTAACCAATGTGGGGGTGGGCTAATACCCCCAGCAATGTTGAACCTGTTGGGGGTTTGGGGGGCAAATACCCCCAACAATGTTGAACCAATGTGGGGATTGTGGGCCAAATACCCCCAGTAATTTTGAGCCAATTTGGGGGCAAATACCTCAGTAATGTAGATGCAAACTGGGTTTGGGGGGCAAATACCCCCAGTCATGTAGATGCAAATCTGGGGTTTGGGGGCAAATACCCCGGAAATGTTTACATGACCAATGTAACTGGTGCTCATGTAACGTGCCTCAATACCTACAGATGGAGTACATGCTGCAGGAATGTCTAAGTAAACAAACACAAAGGTCATTGTTCATTAAATGCATTACCACACTGTTGCAGCAAAAGTAACTGGCAACTTTGAGGAATGGGCAGAGTGGAGATGCAAGTGCTCTAGGGGCCGTAGGAAAACAAACAAAACCTCATCATCTACTAAATGGTCCCTTAAAAACCTGTGAAATACTGGTGGACTGATGCACAAACAAGACAGACCAGCCACCTACAGCAGCTCAAGGACTGTATGTGTGTGTGGGGAAGCTGTCTCAGCTTGGGCAGACACACACGGGGGGCCGAAGCACATAGAGCCCTATGTGCGTTGACTCCAATCAGAAAGTGTTCGGCATACCCTTGGATTGGCCCTGCTGCCAATTGAGCATTGGTCGATGGGCTGGTGCACCAGGGTCACCTGTGGGCCATGGTTTTTTGGCCTTCGTAAACCACACCAACAGACTGACTCACTTACCCAGTCCCCGCCAGGCCACTGCAATGTGGTGTGAGTATTTTCTTGGCTCACCAGCTGTGCTGTAAATTGAGGCTGGGGGACAGCCTTTGGAGCATACTCACCTTGGTGCACTGCCTTACGTGCCTTGACAGAGGTAGTATAATCTCCCAAACACGACCATCACTTTCAGGTCATGGCAGGTGCAGAGAGGTTGCGTTGTATGCAGGGGCCTTGCAGGGAGTCAGATCACATCTGGACAGTCTGACCCACACACCACCCCCTTGATCAGTAGCAGTGTGCCTTTTTAAACCCCCCCCCTTGACAGGTAAAAGCACAGAGGCCAGATTAAAAGAGATGATCATGGATTGTGTGCCAATTGCTTTCAGAGGGCCTAAGCATCACTGTGATCCCAATCCGAACATGGGTTCATAGCATGTCGTGTATGTACAATGTCATCATCAGGTAGGTACACTTAGCATGCTAAATACTAGGACAAACACACATTTGACGGTGGAACAGGAATTACCATAACCACACATATGTATTGTTAGACCTGACTTTTTCAGCAGGATTATCCCCAGACTTTTGGCTTTTTGGCCTCTTGTTTTTGACCCTGTTTTTGTTGGTTTGATGACTCTGGGCACTTTACCACTGCTGATCAGTGCTAAAGTGCATATGCTCTCCCTGTACATTGTGTTTATGGATTGGTGATTCCATGATTGGCATATTTTATTTACTGGTAAGTCCCTAGTACAGTGCACTGTGTGTGCCCAGGGCCGGTAAATCAAATGCTGCTAGTGGGCCTGCAGCACTGTTTGTGCCACCCACATGAGCAGCCTGTAAATGTAACTCAGACCTGCCACTGCAGTGTCTGTGCACAGTTTGGTACTGCCATGTCGACCTGGCAAGTGCACCCACTTGCCAGGCCCTAATCTTCCCTTTCCTTACATGTAAGTCACCCCTGTGGTAGGCCCAAGGTACCCCTTTGGGCAGGGTTCAGTGTATGTGAAAGGTAGGACATGCCCTGGTGTGTGTATGGCATGTCCTGATAGTGAAATACTGCCAATTTCATTTTTCACTATTGAAAGGCTATCTGTCCTATAGGATAAAATGGGAGTTTGTTTATAACATCTTGCAAATATAACTTTCCATTGGGACAAGATAGGAAGCTAAAGTTTAGTATGCCTGAACTCACAATCTAAAGATACATCTTTTAGTAAAGATGATTTTTACACTCTGTGTTTGAAAATACCACTTTTAGAAAGTGGGTATTTTTTTGCTCAACTATCCTGTGTGCCTCTGCTGGTTTGTGAATTGATTGTCTGGTTTTGGAGTGACAGAGACTGTGGATGTGAATTGTTTTCAGACAGCCACTGGGGGGGTTGAGGGGTGACCTGGCTTTCCTGGATGAGTCGGGGCTGGGCCGAATAGACCTGGGCTGTATTTAGAGTAGTGGGAGGAGATTTGTCTGCACCTAAATAGGCCTAGTCTGCCCTGAACAATACTTTCTCCACCTCCTGCCAGGAAGCTGCACCAGTGAAGACAGAACTGGTTTGGACTGGCTCAGTGCCCACTGCCACGTGAGAACAAAGAAAAATGTGCTATAAAAAGTGGGGCCCAGACCCCAGAACTTTAGATCATTCTGGGATCCAAGAGGAACCTTTGCCAAGGAGAAGAGCTGGAGAGACTGAAGGAGAAATACTGCCCCTTTGCTGTGTGCTGTCCGGGGTTGGCCTGCAGTAGCTCTTTCTGCCAAGGAAAGGACAAGGACTTGGCTGTGTGCTGTGTCCCCTGCTTGAGGCAGATCTCTACGGGCTTTAAGTAGAGCTTGCCTCCTGTTTCGAAGTCTCAGGGACACAAAGACTTAACCCCCAGCTCCCCCTGAACTTCCTTGCTGGGAGGTCTGCCCTGCCAAGAGGTGTTTGCAGCTGTTCTGGGCCTCTGGAGGTTGTCCCTGCTGTTGGGAGCTAAAAGAATCCACGCAACGACGAGAAGCGCAACGCACCCATACCTGTTTCTGACTCATCGCTGAAGAAACCAACACAGCGCCTGCCCCGACCTCCGAAGTCCGAGATCGCCGCACCGATTTCGACGCAGGCCCTGCTGTGCGGCTGCAAGAACCAACGCATCGTGGGACCGTGGCTGAAGAAACCAACGCAAGCGCCGTTGTCGCTGCGGCCGTCAAGAATCGACGTATCCCTGATCCCCACGCATCGCACCAGGGTGCCAAGTCTACGAGAACAATGGTGTTGTAGTAAAAAACTGACGCAACACCTCCCGCACAGTAAGAAACCGACGCATCACCTCCTCTCCGGTAAGGAATCGACGCATCATCTCCCCTGCGCAGTAGTCAAGGAACGGACTCATCACCTCACTCAGAGCAAGGAACCGACGCATCACCTTCCCTGCGCATAAGGAACCCACACATCACCTTCCCTGCAGCTGTTCTTGCTTTTGATTGTGACGAATCCAAGATACTTTGTGTGAAAAGTGTTGCATCTATAGTTTTCTATGGACAGAACTGTTTTTACTATTTAAAAGTCATATTTGTATTACTATATTGTGGATTTTTGTCGTTTTGGTCTTGTTTCGTTTAGATAAAGATTACTTTTTAAACAGGTGTGGTGTCCATTTGTAGTGTTTTTACTGTGTTACTGTATGTTTGCACAAATGCTTTACACACTGCCTCTGAGATAAGCCTGTCTGCTCGTGCAACGCTACCAAGGGGGTGAGCAGGGGTTATTTTAGAAGTGTATCCCCCTTACCCTGACTAGGAAGCAGGGTCCCTACTTAGACAAGGGTGCAAACCATTGCCAACTAGAGACCCCTATTTCTAACATGTATGTATCACAAAGTGAATGCATGAGTCCACCACAACACACACAGAAACATCGCAGGGCAACAGAACTCCAATGTACTCACAATAGTATGACATTGTGATGCCTCTGTGTCACCATGTGTGGATGAGGCCGCAGCACACAACTCCCAATGTGTATGTGTCTACGGTCATCTTTGGAGAATGTCATTCGCAGCAATTCAGCATCTAGCTCCTCATGCTGTAGTGTGTGCTCCTAATTAATAATCCCATTTTGAATGTGCAGATTGTGTCCTGCACAGTAGTAGGAGTATGCATGAGTCTTTGGATGTAGAATACACCAACAGTGTCGGTGTGTCTAGTACACAGCCCATTGTGTAATATAAGCTGCCAGCATGGGTAAGGTGGCTCAATCCGTGGCTCACAAACACAACTGACATAGTCATCCTCAACCACGTCATCTGTTCGCGGACAAAACCAATTCCGAATCATGGCCAGAATGCTATTTTTCAGCATTTGCGAATGAGTCGGTCGCATCGGGCTTCTTTCCGGATGAATCGGTCGGACGGATTGAACTCCGAACTAGTCGGTGGGGGTTTACATGCATTGCATCCTACTCCGTCGTTCAGGCAGCTCGCAGTCGAGTCATTTGGAAAGTATTCCTGAACCGATTCGGTAGGAATGCTTTCCTAACGGGATCGTAATCGGCCCCTAAGTATTGTAAGCAGCCTTGAGATATTAGACAGAATTATTTCAGCATGACAATTTCTACTTAAAGTAGCAGAGTGTGGGCACCAGGTACTAACCTATGTACATGTGCTTGTTTTGCTTCAAAAGATGGGATCTGTAAAGTTTTCATCACAGCATAAAGGCACCAGGTAGTATGATCTTTAGCACGTTCAGACCTTGGTTATTTTAAGTCAATAGTCGCTCTTTGGACAAGTTTTGCATAGAGTGCACACTGTGCTTTGTAGACACTTTCGAATACTCTGTGGTGTATTTCTCATGAGAGTTTCACTGTCGGAAAACGGTGTGGAAGAGAATAAACTCTCTCCATAGAGTAAGGACTGTTAACAGTACCTGCGTTTTTAATCATATCTACTTCATTTCTCAATGTAGGTTCATTGACAGCCAGGGGTTTGATACAGGTAAAGAGTGTCCCTAATAGGGCATTAGTTATGTAACAAAGCTTGAGTATCTTGAGGAACTTGGTTTCCCTCAACAGTTATATTGAATACATATTAAACTCCGTGTGCAGGCTAGGTTACCCTTTCATCTGTGGTTCATAGTCAACATGAACTCGGGTACCAATGAAGTGTATATTATAGGGGCAATGTTACAAATACCACTAGCTTGCTTAACCTATGGAGATCGTATGTATGATAGCAGTAAAGTTGCTTAATATTATTCTGAGCTTTTTTGCATTTACTTTCATGGTTCTAATGGTGCACCCGTTTAAAGAGCATTGTGTACAATAGAAGTTTGACAGTAATGGCTGCCAGCAACATATTTTCTCATGTTGCTGGCAGCCAATCAGAGTGCTCGTTCCCACAGGAGTCTCACTCCCACAGGCGTGAGAATGCCCAAGGGAAATAAAGCTCCCTGGGCCAATCAGAATGCTACATTTGTAAACTTGCACTCCTGCAAGAGTCTCTCGAGACTCTTGCAGACCCAACTGTACAGATATACAATTATATTTTCCCCTTAATTTCTCAAAAACTACTGAACAGATTTACACCAAACCACAAATGGCACAATCTGCGGACCAAGATCTAGATTCCTGCCAAATTTGGTGTAATTCTTTAAGCATTTTTAGCTTGGGGATTTTATGTCTTGGGACCAATGTTCCCTCTAATTTTTTTCCTCTGTGTGCGGCAGTGTAGGGTCTCTGTGCGCTGCAGCCATGGCTATGTGCGCCAGGAACCTGACCGCGCGTGTGCAGTGCCAAATATCACTCCAAATGTTTGCTTAAAACCCTAGCAGCCCAGCTCTGTTAAGAAGAGAAATGTTATTCCTCTGTCTGATGTAACATTTCCTATACATTGATTTACACACTATGATTCAGTGTCTCAGGGTAATGTGTATGTGATTGAAAAGTGCTTAACACCTTGCACTGGTATGCGTGGCGCTATTAAACAAAATAAATATGAGAGTGAGAGGGGTTATGGAGTCTTGAGGGGCACTGGTAAAGGTTGGTAATGAGAGTATCCGTGGCGGAGGTGGTCTTTGGGGCGTTAACAAACATTGTCACACCAGGCGCCACCAGCACTAAAGCCGGCCCTGTTCAAATGGCACTAATAATTACAGTGAAATTATGAAAACATCCCACATTGCAATTTTAAACCTTGGCAGCTATGTTGCTGCATTTCTTTTCTTAATAGGGTTGGGCTGCGGGGTGATTGTGTGCATTTGTTAAGGTTTTCGTGTTAATTGCAGCTCATGATGGGTGCTGTGATTGACATGAAAACTTTAACAAATGCACAGGGACATCTTAAGGATTTTTGAGTGCCCTGGGCCAAACTTATTTCTGGGGCCCCTGATTAGAACAGCTTGGGATTTATGATCCAATTTCAGCTTTTTATGTCCTTTTGGCCAGGTCACCGACACTGCAGAGGCACACTGGTCCAGATTCTAAATGTGCTTCCATCTAATATTCACGGATAGTGGTATGTGTTTTCAAAATTGTAACATAGCCTGAAGGAAAAGGAGAGGAGACTAGTGAGAAGTAGGATTTAGTGGCGGAGAAAGGGGGAGAGAGGAACAAAGCAGAAAAAAAGTCAGGGCGCAAAGACGAGGAATGGGGTAATGGAGAAATTGGTAAGAGAGGGACGGAAAGAGAAAGGCAGCCAGAGGCTTTGGAGAACTGGGAGGGAGAATGGAGAATGGAAAACCGGTAAGAGAGAAAGCAAAGAACAAGCAGTGAGAGGGAAATGGAGACAAGAATGGGATGGGGAGAAGAGGAAAGCGGGTAAACGTGGAGCGGGACTGATATGAGGAAGAAGAAAAAGAAGAGAAGGAGACGGCGAGAGCAGCTGGGGAGTTGAAGAAAAAACGACAAAACATATGTCAGAGAAGACAGCGAGTGTGGTATGGCAATGCTTCAGAAGTAGCGTCTCTGCATATCGACGTTGGGGGTTCTATAAGGAGCCTTTTTCGCCATCTTGTCATTTCTAAACGCTTGCTCTATGTAACCGTGCTCACCTGAACGTACTAAGAAGGGTGGAAGGCTGGTTAGGCTGTGCCAAGATTTTTAATCTTGCCAAGATGCAGGTCTGAGCAGATGGCAGCTGCAAGTGTGTAAATGACTGATCCATCTGTCTGGAGTATTCTCTTCACTAACACTTGCTTCCCATCTCTTTTTGAAACTCAGGGGCAGCAACATTGTCGTGGTGTCACGGGGCTTTAAGTGGAAGCTTTTTCAATATTATATAAAAGCCATAGTTACTGCTTATTTATCTTATGCAACTAACAACCACTGACAAAGCCAATAGTCTGACTTGTAGGTATGGTGGTACCTGTTGTATCGTATATCTGGATGCAATGACGGAAACAGCAAAATACAAGTCGGGCGGCACACTATGCTAAGTACAGATTTTTAGTTTATGTGTCTTAAGCCACGCCCTTAATTACACTGGCCACGCCCGTTTGTGAGACTCCCCAGTTTTTTCATCCCACTTAAAGCCCTGGGTATGATGTTACTTGTTGTATCATATATCTGGATGCAATGACAGAAACAGGAAAATACAAGTAGGGTGGCACACTATGCTAAGCACAGAAAAGTGTAAATCACCCCACAGCTGCGCTCTATTAAGAAGAGAAATTCATCAAGTCTATAAACAGGACATGTGCTTTTCACGCCGTGTTTGTAGAGTTGCTGCATTTCTTTTCTTAATAGAGCTGGGCTGCGTTTTTTTATGTTTGAGGGATGTATGTAGCAATACATGCATCTTTTGCGTTTCTGTTCCCCATTAGGGTGCTACTTCTCTTTCTTCTCCTTGTTTCAGGGTTTATGTACTATTTTAATCTTCAATAAGATATAGAGGTTTCCTTTGTGCACCAAGGGCACTTGGGTCGTCAAAGGCATGCCAAGACTTAAATATTGCCGAGAAACGCTGCCTGAAGTCAGACCAGTGGGCCTGATAAGAGCACTTCTTAGAAGCCCGCTAGAGAGGTTTTCCTAAGGTGAGAGGCATTTGTAATGCAATATCCTCTATATAATCAGGTTGCTCTGAAGCAGAGTAATCCTTGTGTTAAGAGCTCTAACTTAAAAGCCCCTCTCGTAGTTAATTGCTTAAACAGTGGCTGCTGCTCTGTTACCTTAATTAATTGCAGGGCACTAGTAAAGCATCGTTTGGAAATCAGGAATCTGATATCTGAGAGAGCCTGGGATTTTGTTGCTCTAACTGAAATGTGGCTACCCTAATCCTTCTCCGGCCTTGCAATTGCTATAATAATATGTTATATTATTTGTGTAAATCACCCCACAGCTGCGCTCTATTAAGAAGAAAAATTCAGCAAGTCTACAAACACGACGTGTGCTTTTCACGCTGTGTTTGTAGAGTTGCTAAATTTCTCTTCTTAACAGAGCCGTGTTGCGGGGTGATTGTGTGCCTTCGTTTAAGATTTCAGGTTAATCGCAGTGCCCGTCTGGAGCTGCAATTAACCTGAAAACTTTAACAAAGTCACACAATCACCCCGCAGCCCAGCTCTGTTAAGAAGAGAAATTCAGCAAGTCTACCAACACGACGTGTGCTTTTCACGCCGTGTTTGTAGACTTGCTGAATTTCTTTTGTTACATAAGCACGGCTGTGGGCAGATTGTGTGCTTTTGTTTAAAGTATTCATGTTAATCGCAGCTCCTCACGGCGCTGCAATTAACATGAACACTTAAACAAAAGCACACAGTATGCACCGCAGCCGGGATCATACATGAAAGAAGCACCCGTTGTTCGCGCCGCTCGCTTTTTAAAAGCAGCGGCGCGAACGTTCTCGCTTGATGTGCTGTGTGTGCGCGCTCCACACACAGCACTGCGCGCTTCAGGTAACAGAGGTGCGCGGGCACGCATGTGCGCACCTTATTGGGAACAGTGCTTGGGACCCCCCTTGTTTTCACACCTCATTTGATGGAACACCTCGAAACTTTCCAGGAGGTACCTTAGGTGGAAATATATTTGAGCCAGTAGTGGTCGGCACTTGGTAGTTATAGTTAGAACTACGTTTCCATAGAAAGAAAATTTTTTGGTTTGCTTGTAACTTTGGCACCATTTGACGAACTTCACAAAACTTTCCAAAGAAAAGTATCATCCACCTCAGCCTATTTATTTATATATTTCTTTAAACAAAATGTATTGATTTTCAAAGGTGAAAAGACAGCAATATAAGGTGTTGCCCAGGGACCCCCCAGTCCTCGCATTCTGCCCATTTGATCAGTTCAGTCTGCCACTGCATAAGACTCAGTCCCTGCAGGGCTTTCCAGGAGATCACAAATTGGTGGCGGATCAGGACAAGTGCTAAATCTATAAATCTGGATGTGAACGCCTTCGCGGGGTCACAGGAATAGCCCCACTGGCAGAAGGCTACAGAACTCAAGGTGTGTGGTCCCGTGGCCAGTAGTACATTTCTAGTGACAGTTTTTCACTACTGAGAAAGGATGGGGCAGCCCCACACCATGTGGTAGAAGTCCGCCCCCTCTACATTGCACTGCGGGCTTGCTGCATGTGCCACAGGAAACATAGCATTAATCTGTTTGGGGGTAAAGTACACCTGATGTAGAAAGTGGTATTGTATAAGCTTAATTCTGGCATTCCGCGAGGAGCAGATTCTAGATCTGGCGATTCGAGTGCCAATGTCGTCAGGCAAGCGGTTGAGTAGCCCTCGCAGTCCGGTCTTAGCCTGCCAGAGGAATGTGACATATAGCAATGCATTTGCCCTCTAGCATGCCCACACCATGGCCCAAATGGCTCCATAGAGTAAAAAGTGGTTTAGGGCAAGTCCAAACTCATCCACTAGTTCCTGGAAGCAGGGGCAGCTCCACCGCTAAGGCAGAGGAGTGTCACCCCACTGCCTTCAGCACTGCAAAAAAAGGAAAAATAAAATTTTAATAACGTGATGTTATTATCATTTTATTTTCCTGTGCTGTGACAGCTTTGTGGGTGGGGCTGAGCTGCTCTGCTCACAGGGTAGGGGAGGAGTGGTTTGCCCACTCCAAGTGAGCATGAATGTTTGGCCCACCCTCTTGGACTAGCCAAACACTCATATGTACTTTGCATGTTCTCCATCCAGGTTGCATTACAGCCTGGGTGGAGAACCTGCTCAGGCCCCCAGTAACCGTCTGAGCGCCGAACCACGGCACTCAGACCAATCACAACGCTGCACTGCAGCATTGTGATTGGATCAGGGAAGCCTGGGTGCTTCCTGTTGAGCAGGAAGAGGACCGAGAGGACAGAGGAGAGGCAGAGGCCGGGCAGGCGGCTGGCCAGCAGGGTTTTTTTTTTAACCCTCCCCGCCCCACTAATGCAATCCAGGAGCAGCCGCCACTGCCTGGTAGTCTCTGAAAGTGTTGTTTTCAAACAGATCTCCCAGGGATCTTAATCCTGATCTCTCCCACTGATGCAGACAATCACTGTCTCCCCGCGGATGCATGACAGTTAAAACTGTGACCGGGAGCTCGCAATTATTATGTCCCCTGCAACATCCCATACACCCTCAAGTGGAGGATTAGCTGGAGCTGTGTGGAGTGCAATAGGACCCCACTGTCCATTGGCGCAGCGTTGCCCACAGCGTTTCCCTCCATTGTGAAGCCCATAGTATGTGCACAGCCAAGTAGTATAGCTCAAAGTCTGGCACTGCCAACCCACCCTTGTTTGCTGGGAGTTGGAGTTGGGCCAGCGAGATCCTACACCGCTCCATGCCCCAAAGAAGCTTCAGGAGCAATTCATCTATTTTCCGTATGACTGTCCGGGGTATCCGAACGGGGAGGATGACCAAGAAGTATAGGAGTTGCAGTAGGACCACCATCTCTGCCAGAGCTGTATGGCTCATGACGGACAGGCCAAGAGTGCGCTAGAAGGAGATGGACTGACGCAGAGATGCAAAAGTTGCCCATATGTTTCCTTCAACTAATTGGGTTACAGAGGGATATAGTTGCACTCCTAAATGGATCACTGACAGAATATCGAAGGACCGAATATCGACCTACAATATTATCGAGTACAGAATATCGATGGACAGAATATCGACATCGTATCTCTACAAAGAGTAAGTACAAAAATATCGAAACCAAAATATCGTTGTTTAAAATATCATTGTTTAAAATATCGGTTTTTAAAATGTCTTAAAAATAATATAAAATTAATTAAATAATAAATATAATTAAAAAAACATAGTTAGAATTATTTAAAAAAGTTATAAATGATAAATAATATATGTAATATATAAAAAATAAACATACATATTTAAAAAAAAATATATATATATTAACTTAATAATATTAATAAATAATTATTTTATTTAATTATAAAATGTTAGATACATAATAAAAATTATAAATACATATATATATATATATATAAACCTGTAATATAAATATAAAAATAATATATATATATATATATATATATAATAAATTAAAATATTAAAATTAATATTTATTTGTAAAAAAATATTTTACACTACATTAACTATAACAGTAGGGAAAATGTTGGATAGCGTAGGGGATAAAATTACTATTCCCACTCCAGAGAGGGCAACAGTAGGGAAAGTGTTGGATAGCGGAGGGAATAATTTACTATTCCCACTCCACGGAGTGTAACAGCAGGGAAAGTGTTGGATAGTGGAGGGGTTAAAATTACTATTCCCAATCCAGTAATTGCAACAGTAGGGAAAGTGTTGGATAGCGGAAGGGTAAAAATTACTATTTCCACTCCAGTGAGTGCAACAGTAGGGAAAGTGTTGGATAGCGGAGAGGTAAACATTAATATTCCCACTCCAATGAGTGTAACAGTAGGGAAAGTGTTGGATAGCGGAGGGGTAAAATTTACCATTCCTACTCCAGTGAGTGCAACAGTAGGGAAAGTGTTGGATAGCGGAGGGGAATAATTTACTATTCCCACTCCACGGAGAGTAACAGTAGGGAAAGTGTTGGATAGCGGAGGGGTTAAAATTACTATATCCACTCCAGTAATTGCAACAGTAGGGAAAGTGTTGGATAGCGGAAGGGTAAAAATTACTATTCCCACTCCAGTGAGTGCACCAGTAGGGAAAGTGTTGGATAGCGGGTGGGTAAAAATTACTATTCCCACTCCAGCAAGTGCAACAGTAGGGAAAGTGTTGGATAGCTTAGGGGATAAAATTACTATTCCCACTCCAGAGAGTGCAACAGTAGGGAAAGTGTTGGATAGCGGAGGGGAATAATTTACTATTCCCACTCCAGCAAGTGCAACAGTAGGGAAAGTGTTGGATAGCGGAGGAGAATAATTTACTATTCCCACTCCACGGAGTGTAACAGTAGGGAAAGTGTTGGATAGCGGAGGGGTTAAAATTACTATTCCCACTCCAGCAATTGCAACAGTAGAGGAAGGGTTGGATAGCGGAAGGGTAAAAATTACTATTCCCACTCCAGTGAGTACACATGTAGGGAAAGTGTTGGATAGCAAGTGGGTAAAAATTACAATTCCCACTCCAGCAAGTGGAACAGTAGGGAAAGTGTTGGATAGCGGGGGGGGTAAAAATTACTATTCCCACTCCAGTGAGTGCAACAGTAGGGAAAGTGTTGGATAGCGGGGAGGTAAAAAATGTTATTCCCACTCCAACGAGTGTAACAGTAGGAAAAGTGTTGGATAGTGGGTGGATAAAATGTACTATTCCCACTCCAACGAGTGTAACAGTAGGGAAAGTGTTGGAAAGCAGAGGGGTAAAAATTACTATTCCCACTCCAGTAATTGCAACAGTAGGGAGAGTGTTGGATGGTGGTTAGGTAAAAATTACTATTCCCACTCCAGTGAGTGCAACAGTAGGGAAAGTGTTGGATAGCAGGTGGGTAAAAATTACTATTCCCACTCCAGCGAGTGCAACAGTAGGGAAAGTGTTGGATAGCGGGGGGGTAAAAATTACTATTCCCACTCCAGTGAGTGCAACAGTAGGGAAAGTATTGGATAGCGGGTGGGTAAAAATTACAATTCCCACTCCAGCGAGTGCAACAGTAGGGAAAGTGTTGGATAGGGGAGGAGAATAATTTAGTATTCCCACTCCTGCAAAATAATTAACATTAATTAACAAATAATTAATTTATCAAAAATAATTAACCTCCCACCATATTCCACTATATACCACACCACCAATATTATAAAATATTAAACAATTAACATAATGAATTAACAATTAATTAATTAATTAATAACAATTAACAAGCAAATTAAAAACCATCAAAAATAAATAAGATCACACAATTAACACTATAAAATAACTTTAAATAAATATTATATAAAAAATAATAAAAAATGTATTGAAAGTAAATTACTTCCCTCCCTACTCCCCTATCAACCCACAACCTGTTCCTAAAAAAATTACACAATTAACATATTTACCAATTAATTATTAATAATTAATATCCAATTAATAACTAATTAACAACATGTTTAACACAATTGACAATATAAAATATTAATTACATAAATATTAATCAATACAATTATTAATTAATTAATTATAATTAAATTACTTCCCACCCTACTCCCTTATAAAACCACAACCGCCTCCTAAAAAAATTACACAATTAACATATTTACCAATTAATTATTAATAACCAATTACAAATTAATTAACACAATTAACAATATAAATTATTAAATACAAACATATTAATTAAGAAAATGATTAATTAATATATTATAATTAAATTACTTCCCACCCTATTCCCCTATAAACCCACAACCCACTACGGAACTAAAATATGCAAAAATTAATTAACATAAAATTAATTACTTGTAAAAAATTCAAACATACATTAGAAAAATAAGCAATACTTTTAACACATATACTAACATACAGAACACTAAAAAAAAAATTGATATTATAAACAACGATATTTTTACTTACGATATTACTAACTTTGATATTAATAACCAATTACAAATTAATTAACACAATTAACAATATAAATTATTAAATACAAACATATTAATTAAGAAAATGATTAATTAATATATTATAATTAAATTACTTCCCACCCTATTCCCCTATAAACCCACAACCCACTACGGAACTAAAATATGCAAAAATTAATTAACATAAAATTAATTACTTGTAAAAAATTCAAACATACATTAGAAAAATAAGCAATACTTTTAACACATATACTAACATACAGAACACTAAAAAAAAATTCGATATTATAAACAACGATATTTTTACTTACGATATTACTAACTTTGATATTAAGTAAAACAATATTTCTTACCTGCATGTCGATATTCTTGTTGACGATATTCTTGCAGGTCGATATTCTGTCACATCGAAATTTAAACATCGATTTTATGGCATATCGATATTTAAAACTCGATATTATGTCTGCATACCCTCCTAAATATCGGAAAGTGTGTGCCTCCCAGAGGATTACATCTCCCAATATTGGGGGCCTATCATCTGTGCTCGGGGCTGTCAAGGGGTAAACATTGGATTTACCCCAGTTCACCTGGTGACCCGAGACCACACCAAATCGCGCAAGCATGTATGAGTGCTCCATGCGCAGGAATAACAACATATTGTTTGCATATAATGATAAATGAAGCCGAGTTTACCTTAAATCTAGGCCATTCAAACAGTCGCTCTGCCTGAGGGTTAATGCCAGGACCTCGACTGCTATAGCGAACAATACTGAGGATAATGTCTGGTCTGGTGCTTTTTTCAACTGCACAGTCAGGAATCAGAAATAAATCCACGTTTTAACTCTAGCTATTGGGGTAGATAAGAGCAGTTTAGTCCATGACAGGAATCCACTACCCATGTCAATGCTCATTGTGGTGTGTACAAAGTCCGAACACAGGGAATCAATGGCTTTCTCAATATCAGTTGCCAGCGCAATGGCTTTCAGGTACCACCGGAGCAAAGAATTCAAGACCTGGATCAAACAACTGATAATAGGGACTGTGATGCAAGCCTGTATAAATCCAGATTGTTCCAAATGTATCAGCTCTTGAACCCGTGGCAGCAACTGATTGGCCAAGATTTACTAAGAATCTTGTTGTTCACATTTAAGATCGACAGTGGTCTGTGTGAGGTGTCAAGTTCCTCCTCCCTTCCTCTCTTAAGGTGCAGGACAATCAGGGCCTCATACATGGTCGGAGGATGGGAGCCCAGATCTTTTGCCGAATTGTATACTTTGGTCAACATAGGTGCCAGGACATCAACATTTGTCAAGTAGAATTTGACGGTTTTTCAGAATTGTATACTTTGGTCAACATAGGTGCCAGGACATCGACATATGTCAAGTAAAATTTGACAGGGAAACCGTCAGATTCGGGTAGTTTTCACCTGGCCAATGCCTTGATGGCTCCTCTTACATCTTGCAACAGGATGCAACCTCCTAGTAATGTTGCTCCCTAACCGGTGGGTCCCAGCTTTTATGATTTAGCTATGTAGAGCCTGCACACTTGGGCTCATGGTTTTTGCATAAAGGGAAGCGTCATAATCCCTGAACGTGGCATTAATTACAGCTTGTGTGTATACTTTGCGACCCATGAGAGTTAGGATGAAGAGTACCTGGGATTGGCATCTAGTGGGATTAGTAAGCCATGCGAGTAGGTGCCCAGCCTTGTCCCACTCACTATGTGCTTTGATACGGTATTACTGATAGACATACCCCTTCAGCCTCTATCAGCTCCAGTAATTTCTCCCTTCCAGTCACTGCCCGGTGCTGTGCAGTGGGATCATGTGGACTATCTAGGGAGCCCAGCAAATGTTCCTGCTGTGTGATTTTGTGAAAGAGTTGGGCTCGGAGCCCCTTTGATGAGGCTATACAGTGTCCCCAAGCTACCACCTTAAGTACCTCCCACTTGGTCAATACCAAGGACGCAGTATCCACCTTGTCAGTAGTGGTAACCAGTGAGTCCCCGAAGTCTGGGACATCCAAGCTGGCAGTATTCAATTACCAGGAGAGGGTAGGTGTTTGCTGGGTGTCCCATTGAGTTGCCAAAGTCTCTTTTTGGCACTCAAGAAGGAGGCCCTCTTTTGCGCATTTTCCAGTATGAAGGGGCCAGTAGTATGCACCTGCCATAGGATGAAGTCCCGATCATGGTAGTGGAGTAGCCGCACCACCTTTAGGCAGGGAGCCGCCCCAGGAGGGTGGCACGCTGGTACCCTGTGGGCCTGCACGAGGGCATAGTTCTTGAATAATCCCTCCAGTGCAACACCCTCCTGCAACCAAGCCTCCAAAACGGAAATCATCAATGGTCCCTCGATCTACCCCAGCAGACCCACTAGCCTGATATTGTTCCTCTGAGCCTTGCCCCCCTGGCCCTCGATCCGAACTTCTAGGGTTTTAACTCTGCGAGCCAGGAAGTATGCATTTAGCAGTAGGGCCAAGCTCCATAAGCTCGGATTCAAAGTGCTGGATCTGATCAGCCATTTTCTGATGGTCCTCACGCAGCAACCCGATGTCCACCACCAGGGAGTCTTTTTTTGTTTCAAATGTATCCTATGGCAGCAAGGATGGCATCCAACTTATCCTCCAAGGGCTGACAGTGGGAGCTAACCTGTCAGGGGGGGCATCTCTCCCATAGTTTGTTCTGCCCTGGTGCATTTGCCACATGGTTAGAGGCTGCGAGGGGGATATAGAGGAAGGGGTGCATCATCAGGCAGGGAGGTCCACCTTTGGAGGTCCACCAGGCACTGCGAAGTTGGGAGGCGTGTGGGGGGGGCACAAGACACAGCTCAATATTGAGAGTCTGATGGTCTCAATCCAGGAGACCAGGCTGCCTCTTGCGTGGGTTGCTACATGTCGGTGCACTCTGGTAGAAGCTATGCCCTGTGTAGGGGCCTGGGTGCACCTCAAGCACAGTGTAGCATCCTATCTAGTGCGGCCCCTACCTTTCTAGCATCCTAACGGTGAGGTGCAGTGGTGTCAGTGGTCCCCGATCTCATGTCAATCCAGTGGGCACCCAGTCACAGGCAGGGCAGAGTTCACAGCCCGCACCAACCCTAGGAGCAGGCTGCAGCCCACGGTGGCAAGATCCCCAACCTCAATAGTCTCAGGTCCTAGAGGGCACATGAAGGTCCCACAGGCATCCGCTATCAGGGAGCCCTCAGTGGGCAGGGCTCTGCCCCAGGGTGCATCAGTAGGGGCCAGATTCTCTGGCTGCTGCTCTACAATCCTCAATGGCCTCGACAGTTGGTTCATCCGAGCATGGTCCCAACAACTCTGGTGGCTCACCTAGGGGCATTGAATGCAGGGTCAGCAGTGAGTCTGTGAGCCCCACAGAGAGGCTGACCCGGCAGCTGAATTCCGGTTTGGCTGAGGGTGGTCCCAGCAGCTCCGGTGGTTGCAGCGGTGTTGGGTGCAGTAACAGTAGTAAGAATGAAGGCCCCATAGAGAGGCCACCTCGGCAGATGCCATCTTGACCTTGCGGCGCCAGAGATACGAGGCCACTATCACTGATTGCGGCAGACGGCAGTCCTGTTGTCCAACCAGGTTTAGCAGGCTCTTAGGGGCCCTGTCGATTGTTTGCGCAACCCAGGCAGCAAGATGCTAGCAGAATCCTAAGATCTGGAGGAGCAATAACTTTCAGTGTTCGATGCAGCACGGCAGCAAGCTCCCTCTCCCCCACCTCAGCTTATTCATGGAATATTTTGTGGGGCTCCCTCAAGTGGGGGCTGAAAATAAAGGGAGGGTCCCAAAACATATTTTCCCAATGCAATTTTCCATAGGAAAATTGAACAGCGATGCCACAAAAAACGGCTGACCAGAATTACACCAAATACAGCACAAAGCTAGATCTTGGTCCCCGGAAAGTGTGCTTTTTTGTGATTTGGTGTGAAACTGTTCAATATTTTTTGAGATATTGAGGATTAAAACATATGTATATATTAGGCCCAGGAGGATCTGTGGACCCGACAGATCAAAAGCTAAAATCTGATTGGCTGCCACCACATCAACAAAGATGTGGCAGCAGCCTTTTTAGATTTTGGGACTGGTGGGCCACAAACTTACATTATTTTTCCATTGGGTCTTTGGATCTGTAGAGGATCTGTAGATCTGCAGACCCTATCAACCAAAAAACGGTGGGCTCCCACCCTTTTCTAAAATAACGCCCCCAGCATGGGCCAGAACTCTGGGATTTTGCAAACTTCATTTTGGGGAAGGCTGATGCGGCCCCCATCCATGAGCCTTAGAGAGTCCCAGGGGAGCCCATCCCTAAGGCCCAGTGTTTTTTTAGGGGATGGGCACTCGGGCCCCCATGCCTGAGCTGTAGATCGGCCTTAGGATCCCCATCCCCTGGGGCTCCAGCAAAGCAGTGTCCGAGGGACCCCCATACCTGGGACACTGATTTTATTCATTGCCAAGAGAGTGTGGGCAGAACTTTATTCCCTGTCCACACTCTCCCCGGAAAAACACAAATTTGCTCCTTCCCGGGTGGGAGCAGAGTAAAAAGCTGCGCCTGCCTTGGCAGGTGCAAAAGTAGGCAGCCACCCATGAAGGGTGCTGGGTGGGAAGCCAGCAGAATTTGGCGGGGGTCTTGGGGCTCCCCCTTTGGCCCCAACATTGACTGCACTGTGGGTGCCCCAGTGTGTATCCGGTCATGCACAGTAAAAAAATAGATGGCTCCCACCGGCACCCATGAAGAGTGCTGGCTGGAGAGCCGGCAAAGGCTGCTGAGGCCTTGGGGCTCACCCCGTGGCCTCCAAAATTTGAAAAATAGTGTGGGTGTCCCTTGTGGCACCAGGACACCCAAAAAATAAATATATTATTCACTTCTCCCGCAAGGAGGGATTCATAAAACCCTCTGAAGGTTTTTGGTCATATATATTGATCCTGGTGGTGCACCTAGAAGGGGAAGGGGCACCACCAAGCATTTTTATTAATGTTCTGAAGGGCTGCAGTTAGCACAGTGTCCCCCAGCAATATTAAAAAAAATACAGTGTCTCCTGGGTCATCGAATCCATGACCACAGGAGAGCTAGCCATTTTTTTTTAAAAATATCACCGATCTGGAAATGTATGCTGTTCAGCTGGAGTGCAGGGATCCCTTGTGGTTGGTTCTATGGCTCACTTTATGGGTCGGAAAAATGCTTCAAAAAAACACTTAAAGGCATGTTTCTATTTAAAAAATGCTTTATTGAAAGCATGTAGAGACAAATACTATTATTAAACATTGCAATGTGTGAATTTATCAAATATACACTTGATTATAGGTATTGATGTCTTTTTGACAAAGCCAATACGTCTACTTTATATATGTTTATTTGCAAACACACTGATAAAGCCAACAGGCCCACTGCACTTTATATTAACTAAAGGTTAAATTGGTGTTGTAGTTAGGAAGTGTAATAATATCTTACTACTCATTAAAGAAACCTTAGAAATTCACTGAAAAAAACAAAGGTTAAAGGGATATTATAGTTAGGTGAAAATCTCTGTTAAAAATACCCTTTTAAACTAAAAAATCACAGAAATTCACCAGTTATAGTTATCTCAATTAACTAAAACTCGTGCCCTAAATGAACAATAACTCACATCCTCACCATGCACTGCTAATTACCTCACAGATTACATCACTTCCATGACATCAATTATAACATCACTGCAACATCTGAAATTATATTGATGACAACACTGTGCATGGTGGGGGCCAGGCCCTGCGCCCATCCTCTCAAGGGTGCCCAACTCCCAATGGGCACCCAACCCTCTAAGTATATGGCCTTTGGCTTTGAAGCATTGGCTTCAATGCCAGGGCATCTGGCCAAGCGCAGCAGTGGTTTGGCAATGCTCTCGAACCACTGCAGATGGCCAACCCCTACTGAGGCAGGTTAGGGCCTGCATGATGGCAGCTGGCCATAGGGTCTGGTCTATGACCAGACCCATATACCCGACTCTTCTCACAGTTTTTTTTTAATGTTTATCGGTACATTGGTACTGCAATACTATAGGAGCACAGCACTGCAGTACTGTGGGGTGTTATACCTGCTGCTCAACCAGTGTGACTGGGTGGTGGAATGTTGGGGCGTGGTGATGCTGTGGAATGTTGGATGAGTGTGGTGGCAGTTGGAGGATGGGCTGAGCAGCAGGAAGGCTGCTCCAGGTGGGGCTCTTCATCTTAACATCTATCCTAATAAATCATCTTACATATCTACCTTGGACTACTGGACCTCACTTTCATTTACAACATATTTTGGCGACGATTTTGAAGAAGAACTGCGTGTGTAAATGAACTGGAAGTAAGAAGGAACAAACAAACTAAGGGGCATATTAACAACGGCCAGCGATAATTATCGCTGGCCGTGCTTAGCGATAATTATATTATCGCAGGCTATCTCTGGCATTTATCGCCCTGGTAGCGCGTTATTAACAACGCGTTACTCCAGGGCGATAAAAATTCCAGAGATAGCGAGGTATCGCCCTTTTGCAGGGAACATCGCTGGTTTTCCAGCGATGTTCCCTGCAAAGGGCGATAACCTGCTGATACGACCCTGTGGTCGTATCAGCAGAATCCACCTCCTATGCCTAACATAGGTAAGTCAGGATTATAGCAAACGTTAGATTTTGGCGAAAACGGCCGTTTTCGCCAAAATCTAACGTCTGCTATAATCCTGTGGGCTACCTTGTAAATATCGCGATGTGAACATCGGCGATATTTGCAACGTAGCCCATCCGGAGTACGCCCAGTAACGCCCACTTTGCATCTCATTAGAGATGCAAAGATGGGCGTTGAGAAAGGGCGATAGTGCAAGGATTCACGCGATAGCGTGACCTTGCTGATTAGGCGATAGAATTATCGCCGCTTTCCGTCTGAAAACGGACGCTAAAGCGGCGATAATTGCTTATCGCCTCGTTGTTAATATGCCCCTTAATCTATATGAAACAAACCTGAGGACACTACTGAAAGAAGTAGTTGCAGCGCACAAGCTTTAAATAGTTAAAATTGGAGATTATGAGCATTCTAGAGGATTGACTATGTGTACTTTAAGTTAAGTGTGGCAGAGGTGATCTTGAATGTTACTGGCAGAGGTAGAGTGTATTGGAATTGTGAGCACTGACTATGCGTAGAGTGAGTTGAGTGCATCATAGGTTTGAGATTCAGAGGTGATCTTGAATGTTACTGTGGACTAGTATATTAAATATTTATTAGGCTTGGGGTTTTGTCATTACAGTATAGGTGGTTGATGTTTTTGTGTTCCACCCTTGAGGTTTTGTCATTACAGTATTGGTGGTTGATGTTTGTGGGGCCGATTCACAGAACTAATCTGAGATAAATTCCTAAACTTACTACTTTTGGTATTCACAGAAGGCATTTAGTAGTAGTAAAGTTAGGACTCCTAACTTTACTACTACTAAACTGAGACACAATCCTAACCTTACGACTTTCGGTATTCACAAAAGGCATTTAGTAGTAGTAAAGTTAGGAGTCCTAACTTTACTACTACTAAATGCCTTCTGTGAATACCAAAAGTAGTAAGTTTAGGATTTTATCTCAGATTAGTTCTGTGAATCGGCCCCTTTGTATTTTACCTTTACTATGGGCTAGGGGTGAAGGGCAGTGTTAAGCCAACTCATGGGTGTTTCAAGATGTTATTTAAGTGTTCCATCCTTCCTACGAGGTAAGGGTGAAGGGCAGAGAGTAAGCCAAAGTAGTGGGGATTGTAGTTTTTGTTCCACCCTTCCTATGGGGTAAGGGTGAGGGGCAGAGTTCAAGCCATATATGAAGTTTTGGTCTACTATTCCTACGAGGTAAGGGTGCAGGGCTGAGTTTAAGCCATATTTGACGTGTCATTCGAGTGTTGTTCCACCCTTACTTTGGGTTAGGGTGAAGGGCAATATTTAGGCCAAATGCTTTCTGTTGGAAGCATTGTTCCACCCTTACTATGGGTTAGGGTGAAGGCAGTGTTAAGCCAAGGTGTCCACCTATCTCGATGTTTTTTTGTTCAGTCGCTATGTACAGTTCTCCACTGCGCCTCCGGTGGTTGGTTCCCTGCGTGTTGTCTGTTTTGTCAGCCTGGCCAGCTGGCATAGTGGTGGCATTAGGGGTTCTATTGAGGATGTGTGGTGTGGTGGAGTGTATGTTGTTGTTGCTGGTTAAAAGTGAGAATATGAAAGGGTGATCTGATGGTATTCTTATCTTTTGGTTAACTTTCTTTGCTGTGACAACACGCATGGTACTTTCCTATTAATACGTTGACATGTTGCCTATTCATTTTGCATCATGTGTCAAATGTTTCCACCTTTATGTCCATGCTCCTTTATGATGTCTTGTTTGCTATAGTGTAACTTGCATGCAAGAGCTCCTATTGTTATCCTTTGTAAAGAAGGGAGATGTGTTATACCTGCTGCTCAGCCAGTGTGACTGGGTGGTGGAATGTTGGTGCGTGGTGATGCTGTGGAATGTTGGATGAGTGTGGTGTCAGTTGGAGGATGGGCTGAGCAGCAGGAAGGCTGCTCCTAGGTGGGTTCTTCATCTTAACATCTATCCTAATAAATCATCTTACATATCTACCTTGGACTGACTGCACTTACAAAGCCTGGAGAATCAACTCTGGGGTTTGTAGGGGTGTCCTGCTCATGCAGGGGCACCCTCACACTTATAACTCAGCACCCTGCCTTCAGGATTGAAAGGCCTGCCTTAGGGGTGACTTATTGGTTTTAAGTGTAGTGACCTCAGATATCGGAAATGTATATCTGTCATAAGTGGTGCTAGCACCAGCTTACACAGGCTGCAATGCCAGGCCTGTAGTGACAGTTTGAGTGGTCTCTCATGGGTGGCATAATACATGCTGCAGCCCATGGGAGACCCCTGATGTACCTATGCCCTGGGTACCTCCGTAACATATACTAGGGAATTATAGGGGTAACGAAGGGACCACCACCAACTGCATGCTCATTAACTGCAGATCAGCCATTAAACATGCCACAGAGCTGGCTGAAACCATCCTTACCCACGACATAGACATCACATTCATCACCGAAACTTGGCTAAATGAGTTCTCCTCCCCAATCATGGACATGCTTGTGCCCCCTGGCTTTGTAATCATCAACAAAGATAGAAAAAACCAAAGTGGAGGGGGCATAGCAATTATACACAAGAACACCATCTCCGTGACGGAAACTGAAGCCCTCAAGTACAACACTTTTGAATGTTTAACAGTCAACATCAAGTCGAGTGAAAACAGATCACTATTCTGCCATCTCCTCTACCATCTGCCAGGCAACACCAACTAATTCGGCGAACACCTGTCAGATCTGATAACTAACTGCACACTCCGGGAATCCAGCAATCTAATTCTAGGAGACCTCAACCTACACTGGAATGAGGAAAACAACTTGCTGATCCAAAACCTGAACGAACTCTTACATAACAACAACCTTACCCAACATTGCTCAGAGGAAACCCATAACAGAGGATCAATCCTGGATGCCATTATTGCCCAACCTGACACAGTCACAATCGATCGCACCCTGCCCGTCGACTGGTCCGACCACCACATCCGACATCAACCAAACGATCCAATGCCAACCCCCTAAGCAGGACCCCCCTCACTGGGTGAGAAATCTAACTCAGATTCCCCTGGACGACCTGGAGGAAAGGATAAGCTCTCTCCTCCCTATCTCCTCTGATGATCTTTCCACAGCAGAACTCACCTCTCACTACAACATCACTATGACCTCCATTCTGGACCAAATAGCCCCCTTAAAACAAAAAAGAGTCAGGAACACTCCCTCCAGATCCTGGTTCAACACAGACATAAACGCCGAAAGAAGACAACTCAGAGCTGCAGAAAGACTCTGGAGGAACAATCCGTCCTCAATCCTCCTGGACCAACTCAAATCAGTACGCAGGAAGTACAAAAACCACATTAAGTGCGAAAAAACTTCCTTCTTTTGCAATGCTCTTGAAAACGCAATAAACAGACCCAAAGAACTCTTCACCCTCATCAGACAACAAACTTCCAAGCCCCCCTCATCCTCAACGCAGGCTTCTAAAGCCCTGTGTGAGAACTTCGCCAACTTCTTCAATGATAAAATCTCCAAGATTGAGCTCTCCCTGGACGTCAACCGCAGCCCCCCCTACAGGAGTTCGTCCCTAGGGTCAGAGGATACCACACCCAGTCACCCCCCCTAACCACTGGAAATCCTTCAACCCCATCTCCGAAGCAGAGATAGTCAAACTGATCTCCACCTCTAAACCCTCCTCACACACCTTGGATCCTACACCTGTCCAACTGGCCAAAAAGCTAAAACTCTCCCCAGCACCGCTCTGGACCAAGATCATAAATAGCTCCCTGAGAACCGGAGTCATACCTGACTGCCTCAAAGTTGGCCAAGTCACGCCATTACTGAAAAAGCCGGGCTTGGACACCAATGATTTGAACAACTACAGACCCGTCTCCAATCTCCCTCTCCTTGCTAAAACCATGGAAAGGTGCGTTCTCCTTCAACTGACTCAACACATGGACAACATCAACCTTCTGGACCCCCACCAATCGGGCTTCAGAAAAGGTTGCAGCACAGAGACAGCGATCATTAATGTCATAGATGATATTCACAAATCTCTCGATAAAGACCAATGCTGCCTACTCATTCTCCTGGACCTATCGGCAGCCTTCGACACAGTGGACCATCAACTACTCATTAAGGTACTCCAAGAAAGGTTAGGTGCAAAAGAGGTGGTCTTACACTGGTTCGCCTCCTTTCTCCAGAACCGCTACCAAAGAATCAAAATCAAAACCTTCTTGTCGGACCTACACCCCGTCAGCAGAGGTGTCCCCCAAGGATCAGTTCTCTCCCTGCAACTTTTCAACATATACATGGAACCCCTCACCACCATACTCAAAAAATCCAACATCCCCTTCCACCTCTATGCTGACTACACCCAGATCTATCTCGAAACCTCCTCCATCAATGACATTCAGAGACTCAACGACACTCTAAGAGAAGTCCAACACTGGCTTTCACTAAACCACCTGAAACTCAATCAAGACAAAACGGAAATCCTCCTCATTTCCAACAAAAAGGAGAACCCCCAAGTCGCAGAATGGCTAAAAGCAATCGATGCTCTCAATGAAAATCTCACCCTGGCTGACTCTGTAAAATCGCTGGGTAGCACCCTGGACCCAAAATTAGACATTGGCAAACACATCAAGACCACCGCAAAGAGCGCCTTCCTCAACCTGAAATTACTCAACAAAATAAAACCCTTCATCCCGCCCAATGACCTCAAACAAGCAACTCAATCCCTGGTACTATCTAGACTAGACTACGGGAATGCAACCCTCACAAGTACAGCAAAATCTCACTTAGCTCCCCTCAGATCAACTCTTAATGCAGCAGCAAGAATGGTCACCGGAGTAAAAAAATATGAACACATCTCGCCCGCACTCAGAGAGCTTAAATGGCTCCTGATTGAAATGCGTGCCAACTTCAGAACTGCCTGCCTCACGCACAAAGCCCTCCACACAGGAACACCCGCATACCTGGCCTCCAAACTCAAGAAGGCTGGTCAGACAAGGAGCCTCAGGAGTTCCAACACTCTACTCCTCATCCCACTGAAAACCCGCAAACAAAAAACCGCATCCCGATCCTTCTCTGGAAATGCGGCCAAAATCTGGAACTCCATCCCAGTCCATATCAGGACCACTCCCTCCTTTTTAAAATTCAAAAGGCAGCTCAAAGACCTCTTCCTCAATCGTTCTCTCCCGGAAAGATAGCTATCGTCCAAACGCACAAGCTTGAACACTGTTGCACACAGTCACTTTGACACTAAGACCTCTACCTCATTCCTATCCCGACTCCTTCCTATATCCCCCTCGACCGGAAAGAGACGCGGCTTGAACCAATGTGCAGACTACTACAAGATTATGTGACTTCCCAGCCTCTAACTTTGTACAATTGCGTGAAGTCTTCCAATGCGCCTTGAGTCATCATGTTTACTACTGCTATACTATGTGATTTCCTTGCTACAAAGTGTTATAAAGCGCTCCTATACCTTCGGGTCTGGCCAGCGCTATATAAAACTCCTTAATAAATAAATAAATCAGTAGCCAATTGTGGAGTACAACGTACTTACCAGGTTAAATTTGGGGAGGAAGCACAGTGACTGGGGTCCTGATTAGTATGATCCTAGGCAGACTAGTCAAAAAACATATTGACACCAGCAAAAAGTGGGGGTAACCATGAACGCAGATCCTACTTTCCTACAGTTGATATTGTCCCTACAGACACACTAAGCACTTATGAGTAGGTGGGCGGAATTTGCATAGTCGCATTACGCAAATCTCCGCGAAATTGTTAAAAATCTCCGCGAGCACGCAGAAATTCCGCGAAGACGCGGAATTGCTTGTCCCGCCCGTTTGCGATGTGTTTTTGCATGCTCGCGGGGAAATATATCGCTAACTTGCCCATGCGGTCGCTAATGGGCGTGGCCATCTTGTTTTTCACTTGTCCCGCCCGCTCGCGATGGTTATTTCCTGTTCCGGGTCGCGTATTGCATGCTCCCGCCTGCTCGCGATGCTTATTTCCTGTTCCGGGTCGCGTATTGCATGCTCCCGCCCGTTCGCAATAAGTATTTCCTGTTCGGGAACGCGTATTACGTGTTCGCAACGCTTTTTGCGTGCTCGGGGGGGAAATATTGCGCGAACTTGCCCATGCGGTCGCAATGGGTGCAACCATCTTGTTTTTCACTCTATTGCTATGGTTCTGGGCCTGCTTTTCAATCCTTCCTCTATCTTTTCAATCCTTTGTTTCTGAAACTTTTTTTGATCTTTTTTTATTTATTATCTATCTCTCTATTTTCCTGATTCTATATTTTGAGTTTTTTTCTACTTTTTGTGTGTTTTTCACTCTTTTTCTATTACCTGCTTTTTCATTTCTTTTACTTACTTTTTAATTCCTACCTTTTCTTTTCCGCCCCCACGCCTACCCAGAACCATGGCAAAGGGCCACAGGGCTCGTAGCCGTAGCCAGAGCCGCGACCGCCTTCCTTGAAAAGGGGTGCAGGCACGGGCCTTATTTGGTGAGGCGGAGGTGGCCGCACTGGGTTTTTTTGTGCAGCGCCACCTCCCCTTAACCCTGGCAGCAGGCGGCAGGCCTGGGTCCGGGTACGGGCTCCGGGAGCGTCGGCAGCGGTGGGGCAAGGTGCGTCGGGCAGTGTTTCGCTGCTCTGGTGTCCGGCGCACCAATAACCAGCTGACGCACCGGTGGTCCGATATTCTGGACCGGGAGCAGGACCTGCTGGACCTGCTAGGAGTGGAGGTCCCGGGGCTTGGTGGGTAGCTATTTAATATTACTACTTTGTGTTCTTCTGCTCTGTGTTATATATTGCGAATATTTTTTTTTCCGACCAGCAAGAATGCTGCTGCTTACATTGCGGGTAAATTACGTTTAAAAATCTTCTGTGATTGTTATGACACAGGTGCTCGGCGCTACTAATCTTACTTGTTTGCAACTTTGCGCTCGCTTGGCCTGATTATGTAAGAGTTTACTTTAGAGAACTTAAGTTAGGTAATGCTAGAGAGACTCTAGTCCTTCCTTTGTCCTCCTGCCACTAAGAAGGGATAGTGGTGGATTGATAGGTTTAGTTACTTATTAGTATTAGTTGGTAATTTTTAAGTGGTGTGCGTGATGCATCCTCTGTCACGTCACGTGCTGCTGAGTGCTGCTTACCCCAGTCCTTAGTAGAACCTTTTGTAGTTTGTTTAGTGAGTGTTAATAGGCTTATATCATCACTAGCAGAACATCAGCAGCAACCAACCAACAATTTAGTGTATGCAAAAATGTATGCATGTGTCCTCCATCTATGCATTTTTGAGGACTAAAATAAATGGAAATGCAGACTTAGTGAACAATTGGCCCGTCTGGAATAGGTGGGCTAGGTCAGGTAGTACTTAGGCTTACTAGACGGTCCGTGAATCTCGCAATACTACTAGTCGATCAGATTAGATAGGTACATTTTATTGCAATTGTTGTTCACACAAATGTTTTTGGAGCGTATTTTAAAATATTTTATTTGTTTCACACCAAACTTTAATTTTTGTCTCTTTCTTTATGAAATCTTACATGATCAGTACCCTGGGGCAAGAAGACGGGGTCTGAGTTGGCGGAACCAGAAGAACAACATGCCTCCCAGGGCAAGGACCACTCCTCTACCGAGGGCTCTGCTGCTGGCCCCAGTAAGTCCTCCAGTGGTTAATATTAATAATTATATTTCCCTAACTTTTCCTGCACCTTATTTTTTCCGAACTATTATTTCGGTTTCCTAATTCTATTTTTTACAAATTCTTCTTCGATCTAGACTGTGTTTCTAAATTCTTGTTATCCCTGCCTCTAACTGCGTCTGCTATGACTCTCTGTACTTTTACTATTAGTCTGTCTGTAGCTAAGCTTGCCCAGTTGGCCACTCTTTATTTAAAAGGTTTTAAATAAAACTCAGATTCACCAATAGCTCTAGCCATTGAGTCCAGTCCTTTGGGTTGTCCTCTTCTACTACTTCTAGTCTTCTTAATCTTGAGGCTTTTTGACAATTCCCACCAACAAAATGCCCAACCAGATTTTACTCTTTTTGATAGGATAGGACATACTACTACTGTTGTAGGGATTCTGCACATACAGAACTTTGCACAAGAAAATAGGACGTTGGTGATGGGAGGTTGGACCTTCCTCACACCTCAATCAGAAGCCACCACAATCCCCTGACCGACTAGTTATAGTGTCTCATTAGCTCTCCAAACCCCCCCCCAAGTTACCCAATGAGTAGACAACCCAGAACATAACACTCCCGACCTCTCAGTCGCGGAAGCAATGCACACCCTTTCGCTCACTCACTCGTGTAAGTCCACACCAAATACCACCGAGTCTATGTAAGTTCAAAAGGTTTATTTTCAACTGACAAGCTCTGTACGTTGTTCTATAATGCAGCAGCAACAGCAAAATGCATAAGATTAAAACACTAAACATTGTTACACTTAGTTACACTTACAACTACAAGTCCATAGAAGACAAAAGGCGAAATCATGATAACTGAACAGTGGTGGAAGAACTAGGCCTGGGCATTGAATTCCGCTCCGCTCGCGGAATTTGCGGAAAATGGACAATTTCGCGTTCCGCGGAGAGCGCGGAACTGCCATCAATTCCGCGATCCGCGGCGAAGCGGAATTATTTTCTTGTTCGCGCTTTAAAAATGCATTCTAGCGTGCGCGATTATGACTTACCGGGATTCCTGCGTTCGCCGACGGGTTTTCCTATTCGTTCGCGGGCGCCACGAGATTTCGGTAGCCGGCCGCGCGATCCTGCGAGAGTTTGCGATCGCGAACACGTCATTCGATGCGCCATCGGACAACGCGAGAGTGTGCGATCGCGAACACGTCATTCTTATGCGCCATCGTGCACCACGAGAGAGATTGCGGTCGCGAACACGTCATTCGGGCGCGCCATCGGATTTCCGGCGGGATCTTTGTAAACCTGCGATCCCGAACACGCAAAATTTTCAATCTGGAGAAGAATAATATCGCGAGCAGCATAAAACCTTCTATAAACTGATGATTTCCATGGGAAAAAAACCTCAGATTGATATTTGGGTGTGTTTTTTTTTCATTTTGTGGGCGGGGGAGAGGGAGGAAGTGCCACAGAGTCTACTACTTCCTGTTCCTTTCCAGCAGGCTCCTCCCAGTGCTTTCTCCATCTCTTGTTCATTTTTCACTTGGATTTGAGCTGGAAGGATCACTGTTTGTGTCTGCTGCATCATTATCATTTGATTTGATTTGAGGATTTTTCGATTTGAGATTTTACAAGTAAGTTGGTGTTGTTTGATTGGGTCATTGCAGTTGCTGCAATTACAATTTTTTTAATTTTCATCATTTTTAAAAATAAATATAGTGGTGGGTAGCCACTGTAGCCAGTAGGCCCAGAGCTAGTCATGGGTTGGTGCATGATGAAACATGATGAAACAACTGTTCCTTTGCTGTGTGATGTATTTTTTAATTTCAAACATCATTTAGGGGGCATGGATGGCGTTGGATTGAATTGCAAAATGTGTATTTTTGGGTGTATTTCCGTTTTTGTGCTGTGTGCTAAATGCATGCCTTAGTTGTGTGTGGTGTGCTGCAGGCCTTCTTTAGCCCTGTGGATTTTCGTTTTTTCATTTTATTGCATTACAGGCAAAGCAGTGTGGTTTAGCATGCATCCTTTGCCTGGCTATCGTAGGCCTGTTTTCAGTACATTGTTTCCCAGGCCTCCTGCTTGTTGCTTCTGATTTGTGAGTGTCCATGTGGCTGGTAGCCATTTCTGGTGGGAGTATTAAGTGTGCTGCTTTTTTGCCATATAGGCCTGCATGTGTTTCCTTTGTGACCTAGGCTTCTTGTTGTTGTGTGCCTGGCCATGAGGCTGGCGGCCATTTTGAAGCCAGGCAGTGTGCTTTTTGCCATAGGCCTGCATTGTCCGTCTTCAGTTTCTTGTTGTTGTGGGCCTGGCCATGAGGCTGGCGGCCATTTTGAAGCCAGGCATAGTGCTTTTGCCATAGGCCTGCATTGTCTGTCTTCAGTTTCTTGTTGTTGTGGGCCTGGCCATGAGGCTGGCGGCCATTTTGAAGCCAGGTAGTGTGCTTTTTGCCATAGGCCTGCAAGCTTGTAGCCTAGTCTGCCAACAGGCCTTTCATCCAGTGGGCCCAGAGGTAGTCAGGGGTGCACGAAACAACTGTTTCTGTGTGTTCTGTTGAATATAAACATCATTTAGGGCACATGCATGGCATTGAATTGAATTGCAAAAAGTGGATTTATTTTTGGGGTGTATTTCAGTTTTTGGGGGTGTTACATGCCTTAGTTGTGTGTGGTGTGTTGCAGGCCTTGTTTAGCCCTGTGGATTTTCGTTTTTTCATTTTATTGCATTACAGGCAAAGCAGTGTGGTTTAGCATGCATCCTTTGCCTGGCTATCGTAGGCCTGTTTTCAGTACATTGTTTCCCAGGCCTCCTGCTTGTTGCTTCTGATTTGTGAGTGTCCATGTGGCTGGTAGCCATTTCTGGTGGGAGTATTAAGTGTGCTGCTTTTTTGCCATATAGGCCTGCATGTGTTTCCTTTGTGACCTAGGCTTCTTGTTGTTGTGTGCCTGGCCATGAGGCTGGCGGCCATTTTGAAGCCAGGCAGTGTGCTTTTTGCCATAGGCCTGCATTGTCCGTCTTCAGTTTCTTGTTGTTGTGGGCCTGGCCATGAGGCTGGCGGCCATTTTGAAGCCAGGCATAGTGCTTTTTGCCATAGGCCTGCATTGTCTGTCTTCAGTTTCTTGTTGTTGTGGGCCTGGCCATGAGGCTGGCGGCCATTTTGAAGCCAGGTAGTGTGCTTTTTGCCATAGGCCTGCAAGCTTGTAGCCTAGTCTGCCAACAGGCCTTTCATCCAGTGGGCCCAGAGGTAGTCAGGGGTGCACGAAACAACTGTTTCTGTGTGTTCTGTTGAATATAAACATCATTTAGGGCACATGCATGGCATTGAATTGAATTGCAAAAAGTGGATTTATTTTTGGGGTGTATTTCAGTTTTTGGGTGTGTTACATGCCTTAGTTGTGTGTGGTGTGTTGCAGGCCTTGTTTAGCCCTGTGGATTTTCGTTTTTCATTTTATTGCATTACAGGCAAAGCAGTGTGGTTTAGCATGCATCCTTTGCCTGGCTATCGTAGGCCTGTTTTCAGTACATTGTTTTCCAGGCCTCATGCTTGTTGCTTGTGATTTGTGAGTTTCCATGTGGCTGGTGGCCATTTCTGGTGGGAGTTATAAGTGTGCTGCTTTTGCCATTTAGGCCTGCATGGTTTTCCTCTTGGCTTACTGCTTGCATCCATCCCCTTTGCCAGCTGCAGCTCCCTGAATGATGTGATGAGCAAATAATTGATTGCCAAACAGGGTCCACTTGTATTACATTTGTATTTTGGTTGTCCTGACAGTGTACACAGTATACCAGGAAAGCCCTTGTTGACAGTCTCAGAAATGGCTACACTAATTTATATCTTTTATTTGTTTGTTTGTACTACTAGTAATTGAACCACAACAACAAATGCAACGTTTCACTGATGTTCTTCTCCTGGCTTCTTTGCTTTTAGGTGCACAAAAAGACAGAGGAGGAGGTGTCATCATCAACATCACCCGTTGTACTGCCAGGCTGAAGTCCTGCTGCGCGTCACGTCCACGTGTGACCACAGACATCTCTGCAACTTGTGCACCTGCGTCCTGCTGACATCTGAAGAAGATGGCCCCAAAGAAAGATACAAGGTCCTCCAGTAGCAATAAAGTTGCCAGTCAGAAGGGAGAGAAGAAGGAAGTGGCACTTGCCAAGACTGGGGTGCCGGCCGATGTATTTTTTGGGAAAAAAACGTACGCCTGCAGCAGCGGTGTCCAGCGGGGACCAAGCTGGGAGCAGCACCTCTGCATCAGTGGCCCCACCCCAGCAACCTAGGCCCAAGCCCATGACTGTGGCAGAGGTAGCCAGTCTACTAACGACCAGTGATGTTGAAATGTCATTATCGCAAAGTAGTACCCAATCCACGCACTCGCAGGCGCAAACTCAGGAGATAAGTGGGCAACCCCAGCCGCAACCCGAACCGCAGCTGGAACTGCAACCACAGCCGCAACCCCAGCCGGAAACGCAACCCCAGCCGGAAACGCAACCCCAGCCGGAAACGCAACCACAGCCGGAACCACAGCCCACAATAGTAGCTGTTCCACCTGAAGTAGGGGCAGTTCAGGAAATCGAGCTTTTGCAGGCGGAGAGGAGCAAGCCACTGTTCCAGAAGATCCAGTGTCTTCCATACCCCCAGCAAGGAAAAGGAGGCTTAGTACATCAACTTCTTCTTCAAGCCCCGCTTCTGATGATCTAGATGCCACTTGGAAGCCACCAGCTCAGCCTGAGAGTGATGCACACCACAAGACAAGGCTAGTGAAAAGGAAGGTTCCCGAAAGCCTTACAGTTATGGAGGTCGATTTAGACGAGGGGGTGATGATGATGAAGAGCCAGTCATCACGAACATCACTCCTGGGCCTGCGGAGATGGAGACCAACATTATTAGACTATCCCAAATCGCTGCGAGGGATGTAGCACGGATACCACCAACACAGGTAACGCCAACACGACCTCCAGCTTCCATATTTGCCTTTGCAAAGGCCCGGCAGGGACCTACATCAAGCTCAACCACCACCTCAGTAGGTGGTGGTAATGTAAGTGCACAGAGTCAAATTCCATGCACACCCTCCATTTCATCTGGTATTGAAAGTGGCACCTACAGCAGTGCCAGAAAGTTCTCCTCCCCAGTTTGGGACTTCTTTTCGGTTAGCAGTAAGGAGGAGAACATTGCTATATGCTCAATTTGTCGGCAGGCTGTTAGGCGGGGTAAGCTTGGTACAAACTATGGTACCGGAGGACAAACAAGTCATCTCAAAAAACACCACACTATCAGGTGGGAGGCTCACCTACTTCACTTACAAAAAAGTAAAACTGGACCCATTGCTGTTGTTGTGGATGAAGAAGTAGGGGAAGATATGATCGCGGAGGAAGGTCAACAAGAGGGAGACATTTATAGCCCTACACCCAGCAGTGTACTGGCAACGCCCGCATCCTCAGCAACATCTCAGTGGCACAGTAGTAAGAGTCAACATGAGACAGCAAGGCAACCGGGCACTGCAATGAGCAAAAGTGCAGCGTCGTTGAGCCTAGCTGGGTTAAAGAAGAAAGGTGCAGCAGTAAGGAAAATATTCCAGCCTACCATTGACAGCATGCTTTGGTCGGAGGGGCAGTACCAACGCAACCACCCAACGGCACGGTTGTACAATGCGAAGCTCGCTAAAATGTTAGCGCTGGACCTTCTCCCTTTTTCATTTGTGGAAGGGGTGGGTTTCCTTGAATTTGTGTCGGCCATCTGCCCTAAATGGAAGGTTCCCAGCCGTTCCTATTTTGCCCGAGTTGCTGTTCCAGCACTACATCATGATGTGCTTGAATTGGTTGGACAAGCTTTGCAGCAGAGTGCTGTTCACAAAATCCACCTGACAACAGACATGTGGACCAGTTGCCAAGCCACTGATTACATGTGCATCACTGCACACTGGGTCTCTTTTGTGGGGGTTAGAGACAAGCTATCTGAAGTAGGTGCTGTTGACACAGCTGCAATTTTTAATGCTTCTCGGAGACATGCAACTATAGCCATGTTCGCCATGGAGAAATCTCATACTGCTGAAAACCTTTTGGAAGAGTTTAACAACAAGGTCTTTGAATGGCTGCGCCCCAGAGGGCTTCACATTGGTTTTGTTGCCACGGATAATGGCAGTAATATACTTAAGGCCATGACGCTTGGTAAGTATTTCAGGGTCCCGTGTTTGGCGCACTGCATTAACATTATAGTTCAAGACTTTCTGAAAAAGAACCCATAGTCAGCAACTTACTGACCACCTGCCGCAGAATATGCACGCATTTCAGCCATTCTTTTAAAGCCCGGAAGCAGCTGCGGATCATTCAACGTGACTATAGAATGCCAGTCAAAGCACTGATCCAGGAGGTGGCAACACGTTGGAACTCAACGTATTACATGCTTGACCGTCTGTTTGAGCAGTACAGACCAATCAATGAATATGTCATGCAAAGGGCGGATGCTGCTGTGAAAGGCATGACCCTTCAGGTGGACCAATGGTGCCTAGTTAAATCTCTTACAGAGATGCTTCTTCCTTTCGAGGTCTTCACACGTGAAGTCAGCAAGGAGGACTGTACTATGGGCCAAGCTATCCCATTGTTGCACATGCTAGAGCAAGAGCTGAAGAGGGTGTGTGAAGCGTACATAGGTGTGGAGGAAAAAAAGAAGCATACCAGTTGGCGGAGAGCTTATCATGTCGCTTAAGTGAAAATGCAAGGGTGCAAAATAAGATTCTGTCACAACAACATTACATTTGTGCCACAATTCTGGATCCACGGTACAAAGCGGCACTGCACAGTAAGACATTACTCCCTTTTTCAGAAGCGGATGTTGCCCGGTACAAAACTTGGATAGCTGAGGCAGCCAGTACATTGGAAAATGAACGGCTGGTAATTAAAGGCCTCAAACCCACATCAAGTACTGCAGCAGGGCATCCTGCGTCAAGTTCAAGTTCAACTTCAGAGCCTGTGGGCAGTGCATTTGGTTCACAGCTGTCACCAACACTATCGACAACAGCAAGAACCGGATCATCTTCAGCCCCAGTACAAACGGCACAGAATTGGTATTTACAGCAAGGACTTGCTAGGTCCAGTGCTGATGCAAAGACAAAAGAGGGCGCACTAAGTTTAGCACCCCTGAACATTGACCGAATGGTCCAGGCCTACCTGGATGACCCAACAGAGGTCTTCATTGATCAAAACCCATTGCGGTATTGGTATGGCAAAAGGGGCCAATGGCCAGTGCTCAGCAGGCTGGCGATCAACTATCTGGCTTGCCCTTTCGCAAGTGTCTCTTCTGAACGTGTTTTCAGTGCTGCTGGTTCCATTGTAACAGTGAAAAGGACCAGTCTCTCACCCATAAACGTGGAGAGGTTAACCATGATCAAAATGAATCAGCAATTTATACCACCTAATTATACAATACATGAATCACCGCAGGAAGATGAGGACAGCGGCTCAGGTGATGGAAGTAGCGTGTTGGATGCTGATTACCTACTTCTGGTTGAACCTCCAGAGTTTGAGGACGAGCTATACTTCCCTGACGGTGACAACTAGGCTTCCAGTTCTTACTGTGGTTCTCCCTTATTTACTTCTATTTCTGTGTCTGTCTTTCTGTTTGGAAACTTCAAATCACAACAAATCCATCACCACCGTCTTCTTATTTTATTTTTATTGCCTTATGAGTTTCAGCTCTCTGCATTTCAGTCCACTCCTCCGAGACCTGCTCCTCCATCCTCCTGAATCGACCTAAATGTATTGCCCTCAAGCCAGATGATTATTGGATGTAGCATAATCGAAGAAAACCAAATCTTGCCTCGTTGAGTCTCGCCAAAAGAAGTGGAACATGATGATGACTACTATAGCTATCACCCTTTCAGAGCCGATACAGACTGCCCATTAACTGAAGATGAGAAGGAACAGGTAATGAATGATGACATGCATTGGACGCTGACTGAGTGATTTGTGTTGTTGTTGTTTGTACTGTAGTGCATGAAGGTAATTCATTGTGTACTATTATCTAATCTACACACTAAAAGTAACCCAATGCAATGTTTCTTCCCAATATGGTTTTTCAATAACAATTTTCTACTTCTACTGCAGGCCGATCCATTGCATTTTGAATATGGAAAGGGGACTCAATCTGTACACTACTGCACACTGAGTTGGACAACACACCATGATGATGATGACCACAGTGACATTATCTCTTCGCACTCCAGTCACTCAGTACGATCCGAGATGATTGATGGAATAACTCAGTGCGTTTAATGAGTGCATTACAACAAGGTAACCAAGTCAACAACAACCACTGCAGACCTACATGTCTGTGTAGTGGTGGAGTCGAGTGTGGTGGTATGGTATGACTGACAGCGGGGCATTGATTTAGTCACTTAGTTTGTAAAATGCTATGTTGCTGTATATCTGCCTTGTCTGCCTCTGTCCAAAAAGGTACGCTAAATGGAGGATGTGTCACGGGTGCCGTGGGCCTGCTCAGTCCTGTTGTTGTTGGAGGTTAATGTTGGAAACAGACTAAGTTAGACATGATGTATCCAAATCCATGCCGCCTCTGAAAGTGTTCTTGTTGCACTCCACCGTAATTTTGGCATTTTTTTTATACTTGATTTTTCAATATCCCTTTGGTTTTCCCATCTGCAATTACAGGCCGGCCCTTACTTTGTGCTAGACTGGGAAAAACAACTTTCACTTACCTTACCAATGAATCTACATGTGCCAGGCAGGCAGTGGCGTCACGCAAGATTGATGGCCGGAGCGTCCATGGGATGGAGGAGCAAGACGAATGCCGAGATGCAACTCCCCATTTTGACCAGGATAACATACAGTGACAGTATCAACTTTCATCATCTTTTACATTTCGATTCTTTTTTTTGTCTTCAATCATTACTACTGTGTGTAGTTGTTTTTATGTTTGCTCTCTGCTTATATAATTCAATTCATCCCTACAGCATTTTTGGACTTTTCTTTGCTATCTTTAAGCCCGGGCGGGTACAAAAGAACAGAAACTGTATGTAATTCGGGTCTCTCTGAGGGCAGACAGGCAAGGCAAATAGCATAATATACTGCTGCCCTGTACTGTCTAATTGTCTAGTAGTAGTAGTTAGTAATATCATTAACCATCAAGTTATCATCATGCATGCATTTCCTTTTTCTCCCTTAACTGATTTATGGATATGGTTCTCTGCCAATATTGTGTTTTGTTGTTGTCCATGCGTACTGTTTTTCTTTCTCAAACCTTTCCCAAAACACCCCCTTCCCAACCATTCTTCAAACCCTAATCCTCTTCCCCCGGGCTGTGTGGCTTATTGAGGTGTGACTAAATTAAATGTACACCAATAATTTATCACACGCTTGCTGGGGCGGATGTGGCTAAAGCAACATAAATGCATTTTCAAGGCAGGGCGCAGATCTTCTTCTGCTTGCCCACCCTCCTATGAGCAGTATATTTGGGTTTTTTGTACCAAAGGAACCGAATCCATCAGCATTAAATGCCATCATAGATTGGATTTGTCATCATCCGAAACAGCACTAACGGTTACGCTTGTGTCGAGTCACGGACCACGGTGTACTGTAGGCCTAGTCGAGTGACTCGACACAGCTAGAGTTTGTACCTCTATGTACTAGGCTATCCCCGCAACCATTATGTTTCCTTGTATTTTGGCATATTATTGTTTGGCAGTAAGTTCCGTACTGTACTTTGTTCTACTACTCCTCCCACAGTCTCTCTCAGGCGACTGACTGTCTCATTTTCTTTTATTTGCAAGTGCTACTGCCAGGGTCTACTACTACTACACCACACCCATGGCATGTTGGGAAAGAAAACCATCACCACCATGCAGCCATCGCCGTGCCCAAGTTAAACATCAAGCACAGGTAAGAGAAGAGGTTTGGCTGAGGCATAATTAATAACTGATTTTTTTTCATTAATTCTATTTCACACACCCCTTTGAGTCCAGTTGCAGAATGCATCGATTATCAGGGGAGACTGACAGTACTAGTAGGACAAGTCCCTCAGTGACGGGTACCGCATCTGTCTGTTTGTGTCTTAGTAACTCAGCCAATTATTAAAATCAAACACTGGCTGTGGCACTGCACCAGCAAGGAAACCGTGTGACGTAAAACAGTAACCCCACCCACAAAACATTAACCACATCGTATATTAAGTCTAAATATGTAATTTAATACCCTAACAAAAATAAACTATGTAAAAAAATCCCACAACACCTGACCCACCCCCTCCCTAACCCCAACCAATGTTCATGTCCCGCAACGAAAAAGTCCAACAAATGTCCAAGTCCAAAACCCAACGCCCGATTCCCACCCACCCAAATAAGAAAGAAAAAAGGGGCAATAAATTAACGGGGTCTCAGCGGGCTCGCCTCTCCAGGACACGGATGCGCTCCTCCAGCCGGGCCACGCGGCGCTTCAGCGCGCGGCAGTTGCATCCACAGTGGGGGTGGGCAGCAGTGCTTCTTCCTGTGTGGCGGAGGGTGGCTGACAGGCGGTGACGCCGTAAGACTGGGGTGGGGTGTCTGGGGCCCGGGGCATTGGAGGAGGCTGCAGCTGCTGCCGCCTCCTCCTCCTCCTCCTCTAGAACAACGAGGCGCCGGTATTCGGCCTGTATGGCCTCCAGCTTACGGCGCCGGGCCTTGGCTGCCAACTCCTTCCGGTTGACTTTAGGAGTAGCTATATCAAGAAGAAAAAACAAGACTATTGTAAAATATACTCTTAGCAAAGCAGTCAGACAAATACATTCTACACATAGTGGCACAGTAGCACTAGCAAGCACAGTACGTAACATTTGTGGTATGTATCTATCCTCCCACTACCTCAGCCTCGAACATTTGGGAGAGTTTCAGGCATTCCGCCACCCATGCATCTGATTCATATCACACACCTATGCATGCATGCCACGTATCCTTCTCTGCCAGTCATAAACATAAAATCTCGCCCGTCCTGCCTCCTTCCACCCTTCTTTCCCTTTTAGTTCAACTCATCCATCAAGGTCATCTGATCAGACTTTTATTCGTCTCCATAAAAATTTCACAGCTGAGTTGAAGTCCGATAGAGGCCATTGGTTACTCTCAGACTCCTGTCGCTAATGCTATTGCTAATGCTGCTAAGTAAAGGGTGTCTTCTTCAAACGGCGTTCACAACTACTTCTTACTTAAGTCTCAACAGTACAGTATACATTACACCCTTGCAGCGAGTGTAATGTCAATAAGTAAGGATTAGGAATATAACTTACCACCGCCCGCCACTGGTGCTGGCTCACCCCCTGCAGCTACTCCAACTGCCGCATCGCCTGCACCCTCAGCGGCCGCGTCACCTTCACCGCTGGCCCCGGTACTGGTGGTCGGTAGTACGCCTAGAAAAAACATTACACATTTTTCAGATGCCATATACACCTCCCCCTATTTTTCAATAGCATGAATGAAAAAAAGTTAATAGATATACAACATACATCACTAGTATAAATCAGGTAGTAGACTAGACACTAGTTGTGTTATATGGTCCCTAGGGTCATTTTAGTCTTTGCTAAGTTACCCCGAGCCATGCAACTATTTTAGCTCTGTCTTTTATTTTTGCGCAAGTTACCTCGCAGCTTGTTGTGAAATACGCCTTTGAGGCCACATGAGCTCATACTGCTACTGTCTGAGCACTGCGTACAAGGTCGAGAAACAAGCGACTTTGTTATGGAGTTATGGTGTTAGTCCATATTGCTTATCCATAAAAAATAAATTACAGTTTTTGGCACGACTGAGAAATGCTTGCACTATACTAACGCGCACCATTTTTCTCATTACAGACGGAAGATTCACTTATAAGAAGAACCAGAGCTTTGCAGAGCTTATGATGTCACCACTACTAGGTTATTCTAAGGTGAGGGCTCCCCAGAATTCTCACATCTCCATTTAGAATTTTATATAAACTCGATTCCTACCAAGGGGAGGGTGGTTCGCCCACCACTGTTCAGTTATCATGATCTCGCCTTTTGGCTTCTATGGACTTTTAGTTGTAAGTAACTTGTAAGTCTAACTGTAACAATGTTTATTGTTTTAATCTTATACATTTTGCTGTTGCTGCTGCATTATACAACATACAGAGCTTGTCAGTTGGAAATAAAAAGAAACCTTTTGAACTTACATAGACTCGGTGGTATTTGGTGTGGACTTACACAAGAGTGAGCAAAAGGGTGTGCATTGCTTCCGCGACACAGGTTGGGAGTGTTATGTTGTCTGGGTTGTCTACTCATTGGGTATTTTGGGGGTGGGGGGGCCTTTCGGAGTAATGAGACACTATAACAAGTCGGTCAGGGGATTGTGGTGGCTTCCGATTGAGGTGTGAGGAAGGTCCAACCTCCCATCACCAACGACCTATTTTCTTGTGCAAAGTTCAGTATGTGCAGAATCCCTACAACAGTAGTAGTATGTCCTATCCTATCTAAACTTCTAAAATTTGGTTGGGCATTTTCTTGGTGGGAATTGTCAAAAAGCCTCAAGAATAAGAAGACTAGAAGTAGTAGAAGAGGACAACCGAAACTCAATGGCTATAGCTATTGGTGAATGAGTTTAATTTAAAATTTTTGAAATAAAGAGTGGGCAACTGGGCAAGCTTGGCTACAGACAGACTAATAGTAGTAGTACAGAGAGTCATAGATGCAGTTAGAGGCAGGGATAACAATAATTTAGAAACAGATAGTATAGAGCAAAGAAGATTTTGTAAAAATGCGAATCAGGATACCGAAATAATAGTTCGGAAAAAATAAGGTGCAGGAAAAGTTTAGGAAATATAATTATTAATATTAACCACTGGTGGACTTACTGGGGCCAGCAGCAGAGCCCTCCATAGAGGAGCGGTCCTGTCCCTGGGAGGCATCGTCCAGATCTTGTGGGCCCACCGCCTGCGACCCCGTCTTCTTGTCCCTGGGTGCTGCTGATCATGTAAGATTCCATAAAGAAAGAGACAAAAATTAAAGTTTGGTGTGAAATAAATCAAAAATTTGAAAATAGGCACCAAAAACATTTTTGGTTACAAAAATTGCTATAAAATTGACCTATCAGATCGACTGGTAGTATTGTGAGATTCACGGACCGTCTAGCAAGCCTAACTACCACCTGACCTAGCCCACCAATTCCAATCCAGACGGGCCAATTGTTCAGTAAGTCTGCATTTCCATTTATTTTAGTCCTCAAAAATGCATAGATGGAGGACACATGCATACATTTTTGCATACACCAAATTGTTGGCTGGTTGCTGCTAATGTTCTGCTAGTGATGATATAAGCCTATTAACACTCAGTAAACAAACTACAAAAGGTTCTGCTAAGGACTGGGGTAAGCATCACTCAGCAGCCCGTGACGTGACAGAGGATGCGTCACGCACACAACTTAGAAATTACCAACTAATAAGTAACTAAACCTAGCAATCCACCACTATCCCTTCTTAGTGGCACGAGGACAAAGGAAGGACTACTCTCTCTAGCATTACATCACTTAAGTTCTCTAAAGTAAACTCTTACATAATCATCAGGCCAAGCGAGCGCAAAGTTGCAAACAAGTAAGATTAGTAGCGTCGAGCGCCTGTGTCATAACAATCACCGATTTTTAAACGTCATTTACCTGCAATGTAAGCAGCAGCATTCTTGCTGGTCGGAGAAAAAAAATTATTCGCAATATATAACACAGAGCAGAAGAACACAAAGTAGTAATATTAAATAGCTACTCACCAAGCCCCGGGACCTCCACTCCTAGCAGGTCCAGCAGGTCCTGCTCCCGGTCCAGAATATCGGACCACCGGTGCGTCAACTGATTCTGGGTGCGCCGGACACCAGAGCAGCGAAACACTGCCCGACGCACCTTGCCCCACCGCTGACGACGCTCCCGGAGCCCGTACCCGGACCCAGGCCTGCCGCCTGCTGCCAGGGTTAAGGGGAGGTGGCGCTGAACGAAAAAACCAGTGCGGCCACCTCCGCCTCATTAAATAAGGCCCGTGCCTGCACCCCTCTTTGGCGCCGTCTTCCGCAAGGAAGGCGGTCGCGGCTCTGGCTCCGACTTCGAGCCCTGTGTCCCTTTGCCATGGTTCTGGGTAGGCGGGGGGCGGAAAAGAAAAGGTAGGAATTAAATAAAGTAAGTAAAAGAAATGAAAAAGCAGGTAATAGAAAATGTGTGAAAAAGTAGTTAAAAACACACAAAAAGTAGAGGAAAACACAAAATATAGAATCAGGAAAATAGAGAGATAGATAATAAACAAAAAAGACCCAAAATAAGTTTACAGAAACAAAGGATTGAAAAGATAGAGGGAGGATTGAAAAGCAGGCCCAGAACCATAGAAATAGAGTGAAAAACAAGATGGCCGCGCCCATTGCGACCGCATGGGAAAGTTTGCGCGATATTTCCCCCGAGCACGCAAAAAGCGTCGCGAACACGTAATACGCGTTCCCGAACAGGAAACCCTTATCGCGAACGGGCGGGAGCATGCAATACGCGACCCGGAACAGGAAATACCATCGCGAGCGGGCGGGACAAGTGAAAACAAGATGGCCGCGCCCATTAGCGACCGCATGGGCAAGTTAGCGATATATTTCCCCGCGAGCACGCAAAAACACATCGCGAACGGACGGCACAAGCAATTCCGCGATTTCGCGGAAGTTCCGCGAGCTCGCGGAATTTGTTAGCAATTTCGCGAGGATTTGCGTAACGCGACTACGCAAATTCCGCCCACCCCTGGGAAGAACCACCCTCCCCTTGGTAGGAATATAGTTTATATAAAATTATAAATGAAGATCTCTGAGCGAATTCTGGGGACCCCTCACCTTAGAAGAACCTAGTACTGGTTACATCATAAGCTCTGCAAAGCTCTGGTTCGTAGAAGGGAATCTTCCGTCTGTTATGAGAAAAATGGTGCGCGTTAGTATAGTGCAAGCATTTCTCAGTCGTGCCAAAAAGTGTAGCATTTTTATGGCTAAGCAATATGGACTAACACCAGAACTCCATAACAAAGTGGCTTGTTTTTCGACCTTGTACGCAGCGCTCAGACAGTAGCAGTATGAGCTCATGTGGGCTCAAAGGCATCTTACACAACAAGCTGCGAGGTAACTTGCGCAAAAATAAAAGACACAAAGCTAAAATGTTTGCATGGCTCGGGGTAACTTAGCAAAGACTAGAATGACCCTAGGGACCATATAACACTACTAGTGTCTACTCTACTACCTGATTTATACTAGTGATGTATGTTGTATATGTATTATGTATGTATTAACTTTTTTTCAATCTTGCTAGTGAAAAATAGGGGAGGTGTATATGGCATCTAAAAAATGTGTAATGTTTTTTCTAGGCGTACTACCGACCACCAGTACCGGGGCCAGCGGCGAAGGTGACGCGGCCGCTGAGGGTGCAGGAGGAGATGCAGCAGTTGCAGGAGGAGCTGCAGGGGGTGAGCCAGCAGCAGTGGCGGGCGGTGGTAAGTTATATTCCTAATCCTTACTTATTGACATTACACTCGCTGCAAGGGTGTAATGTATACTGTACTGTTAAGACTTATTAAGTAAGAAGTTGTTGTGAACGGTTGAAGAAGACACCCTTTACTTAGCATTAGCAATAGCATTAGCGCGGGAGTGTACTGTTGAGTAACCAATGGCCTCTTCTATCTGACTTCAACTCAGCTGTGAAAGTTTTATGGAGAAGACTAAAAGTCAGATCAGATGACCTTGATGGATGGGTTGAACGAAAAGGGAAAGAAGGGTGGAAGGAGGAAGGACGGGCGAGATTTAATATTTACGACTGGCAGAGAAGGATACGTGGGATGCATGCATAGGTGGCTGATAGGAATCAGATGCATGGGTGGTGGAATGCCTGAAACTCCCACAAATGTTAGAGGCCGAGGTAGTGGGAGAATAGATACATACCACAAATGTTATGTACTGTGCTTGCTAGTGCTACTGTGCCACAATGTGTAGAATTAATTTGTCTTACTGCTTTGCTAAGAGTATATTTTACAATAGTCTTGTTTCTTCTTCTTGATATAGCTACTCCTTCCAAAGTGAAAGCAGACAGGAAGGAGTTGGCAGCCAAGGCCCAGCGCCGGAAGCTGGAGGCCATACAAATGGAATACCGGCGGCTGGTGGTTCTGGAGGAGGAGGAGGCGGCAGCAGCTGCAGCCTCCTCCACTGCCCCGGGCCCCAGCCACCCCCCTCCAGGGTTACGGCGCCACCGTCTGGCAGCCGCCCACCGCCGCACTTCATTTAATAGCACTGCTGCCCCCCCCTGTGGATGCAATTGCCGCGCATTGAAGCGCCGCGTGGCCCGCCTAGAGGAGCGTATTCGTGTCCTGGAGAGGCGAGCCCGCCGATGAACAGACCCTGTTGATTGCCCCTTTTTATTGCTTATTTTGGTGGGTGGGAATCGGGCGTTGGGGTTTTCACTTTTGGACAATTGGACATTTAATTTGTTGGACTTTTTCTTTCCGGACAATGGACATTGGTTGGGGTTAGGGAGAGGGGTGGGTCAGGTGTTGTTGTGGGATTTTTTACATAGTTTATTTTTGTTAGGGGATTAAATTATATATTTATACTTTACATACGATGTTGTTAATATTTTGTGGGTGGGGTTACTGTTTTACGTCACACTGTTTCCTTGCTGGTGCAGGGCCACAGCCAGTGTTTGATTTAAATAATTGGCTGACTTAGTAAGACACAAACAGATAGATGCGGTACCCCTCACTGAGGGACTTGTTCTACTAGTACTGTCAGTCTCTCCTCCTAGTCTATGCATTCTGCAACTGGACTCAAAGGGGTGTGTGAAATAGAATTAATGAAAAAATTTTCATTATTAATTATGCCTCCCCCAAACTTCTTCTCTTACCTGTGCTTGATGTTTAACTTAGGCACGGCGATGGCTGCATGGTGATGATGGTTTTCTTTCCCAACATGCCATGGTTGTGGTGGTAGTAGTAGTAGACCCTGGCAGTAGCATTTGCAAAAAAAAAGAAAATGAGACAGTCAGTCGCCTGAGAGAGACTGTGGGAGGAGTAGTAGAACGAAGTACAGAACAGAACTTACTGCCAAACAATAATATGCCAAAATACAATAAAACATAATGGTGGCGGGGATAGCCTAGTACATAGAGTTACAAACTCTAGCTGTGTCGAGTCACTCGACTAGGCCTACAGTACACTCGACACAAGCGTAACCGTTAGTGCTGTGTAGGAGGATGACAACAAATCCAATCGATGCCGGCAATTAATGCTGATGGATTAGGTTCCTCTGGTAAAAAAATTATCTCGCAAATATACTGCTCATGGGTGGGCAAGCAGAAGAAGATCCTCGCCCTGCCTTGAAATTGAATTAGTGTTGCTTTTGCCACATCGGCCCCAGCAAGCGTGTGATAAATTATTGGTGTACATTTAATTTAGTCACTCCTCAATAAGTCACACAGCCCGGGGGAAGAGGGTTAGGGTTTGATGAATGGTTGGGAAGGGGGGTTTGGGGAAAGGTTTGACAAAGAAAAACAGTACGCATGGACAACAACAAAACACAATCTTGGCAGATGACCATATCCATAAATCTGTTAAGGGAGAAAAAGGAAATGCATGCATGATGATGATAACTTGATGGTTAATGATAAGTAGTACTTACTAACGACTACTAGACAATTAGACAGTACAGGGCAGCAGTATATTATGCAATTTGCCTTGCCTGTCTGCCCTCCGAGAGACCCGAATTACATACAGTTTCTGTTCTGTTGTACCGGCCCGGGCTTACTATTAAAGATAGCAAAGAAAATTCAAAAATAGCTGTAGGGATGAATTGAATTATAAGCAGAGAGCAAACATAATTATAACAATAACACACAGTAGTAATGATTGAAGACAAAAAATGAATCAAATTATTTAAAAGATGATGAAAGTTGATGCTGTTACTATATGTTATCCTGGTCAAAATGGGGAGTTGCATCTCGGCATTCCTCTTGGTCCTCCCTTCCATGGACGCTCCGGCCATCAATCTTGGGTGACGCCACTGCCTGCCTGGCAGATGTAGATTCATTGGTAAGGTAAGTGTGAGTTGTTTTTCCCAGTATAGGACAGGGTAAGGGCCTGCCTGTAATTGTAGATGGAAAAACAAAAGGGATATTGAAAAATCAAGTAGAAAAAAATGCATAAATTACGGTGGAGTGCAACAAGAACACTTTCAGAGGCGGCATGGATACATCATGTCTACTCTAGTCTGTTTCCAGCATTAACCTCCAACAACAACAGGACAGAGCAGGCCCACGGCACCCGTGACCCATCCTCCATTTAGCGTACATTTTTTGACAGAGGCAGACAAAGCAGATATACAGCAACATAGAATTTTACAAATTAAGTGACTAAATCAATGCACCGCTGTCAGTCATACCACCACACTCGACTCCACCACTACACAGACATGTAGGTCTGCAGTGGTTGTTGTTGACTTGTTTACCTTTTATGCCACTCATGAAACGCCCTGAGTTATTCCATTAATCATCTCGGATCCTACTGAGTGACTGCGAAGATATTATGTCACTGTGGTCATCATCATGGTGTGTTGTCCAACTCAGTGTGCAGTGTACAGATTGAGTCCCCTTTCCATATTCAAAATGCAATGGATCGGCCTGCAGTAGAAGTACAAATGTGTTATTAAAAAACAAGAATGGAAACAAACATTGCATTCAGTTACTTTTAGTGTGTAGATTAGATAATAGTACACAATGAATTAACTTCATGCACTACAAACAACAACAACACAAATCACTCAGTCAGCGTCCAATGCATGTCATCATTCATTACCTGTTCCTTCTCATCTTCAGTTAATGGGCAGTCTCTCTCGGCTAGGAGGATAGCTATAGTAGTCATCATCATGTTCCACTTCTTTTGGAGAGACTCAACGAGGCAAGATTTACTTTTTTCTTCTATTATGTTACATCCAATCATCATCTGGCTTGAGGGCAATAGATTTAGGGCGATTCAGGAGGATGGAGGATCAGGACTCGGAGGAGTGGACTGAAATGCAGACAGCTGAAACTCATATATGGCAATAAAAGACTAGAAGACGGTGGTGATGGATTTGTTGTGATTTGAAGTTTCCAACCAGAAAGACAGACACACAAATAAAAGTAAATAAGGGAGGACGACAGTGAGAAGTGGAAGCCTAGTTGTCAGGGAAGTATAGCTCGTCCAAAAACTCTGGGGGTTCAACCATAAGTAGGTAATCAGAATCTAACACGCTACTTCCGTCACCTGAGCCGCTGTCCTCATCTTCCTGCGTTGATTCATGTATTGTGTAATTCGGTGGTATAAATTGCTGATTCATTTTGATCATGGTTAACCTCTCCACGTTTTTGGGTGAGAGACTGGTCCTTTTCACTGTTACAATGGAACCAACAGCACTGAAAACACGTTCAGAAGAGACACTTGCGACAGGGCAAGCCAGATAGTTTATCGCCAGCCTGCTGAGCACTGGCCATTGGCCCCTTTTGCCATACCAATACCGCAATGGGTTTTGATCAATGTAGACCTCTGTTGGGTCATCCAGGTAGGCCTGGACCATCCGGTCAATGTTCAGGGTGCTACACTTTGTTCGGCCTCTTTTGTCTTTGCATCAGCACTGGACCTAGCAAGTCCTTGCTGCAAATACCAATCCTGTGCCGTTTTTACTGGGGCTGATGATCCGGTTCTTGCTGTTGTCGATAGTGTTGGTGTTGGTGACAGCTGTGAACCAAATGCACTGCCCTCAGGCTCTGAAGTTGAACTTGACGCCGGATGCCCTGCTGCAGTACTTGTTGTGGGTTTGAGTAGCGGGCCTTTAATTACCAGCCGTTCATTTTCCAATTTACTGGCTGCCTCAGCTATCCAAGTTTTGTACCGGGCAACATCCACTTCTGAAAAAGGGAGTAATGTCTTACTGTTCAGTGCCGATTTGTACCGTGGATCCAGAATTGTGGCACAAATGTAATGTTCTTGTGACAAAATCTTAGTTTGCACCCTTGCATTTTCAGTTAAGCGACATGATAAGCTCTCCACCAACTCATATGCTTCTTTATTTTCCTCCACACCTATGTACGCTTCAGACACCTCCTTCAGCTGTTGCTCTAGCATGTGCAACAATGGGATAGCTTGGCCCATAGTACAGTCCTCCTTGATGACTTCACGTGTGAAGACCTCGAAAGGAAGAAGCATCTCTGTCAGGCATTTAACTAGGCACCATTGGTCCATCTGAAGGGTCATGCCTTTCACAGTAGCATCCGCCCTTCGCATGACATATTCATTGATTGGTCTGTACTGCTCAAACAGACGGTCAAGCATGTAATACGTTGAGTTCCAATGTGTTGCCACCTCCTGGATGAGTGCTTTGACTGGCATTCTATAGTCACGTTGAATGATCCTCAGCTGCTTCCGGGCTTTAAAAGAATGGCTGAAATGAGTGCATATTCTGCGGCAGGTGGTCAGTAAGTTGCTGACTATGGGTTCTTTTTTCAGAAAGTCTTGAACTATAATGTTAATGCAGTGTGCCAAACACGGGACCCTGAAATAGGCACCAACCTCCATGGCCTTAAGTACATTACTGAAATGAATGTGACCCGAATTTACGCGTCACTCAGTGCACTGCCTGAACTGAGACAATTATTCTCACTGTAAACCACTGTTTTGTCCTGTATTCATCATTAAACCATATTTTATTTATTGTATTCCGAAAATTCATCCATGTTTATATGTTCACTCCAAAGGCAATGCTAATTCATTGTAACACCTTTTTCAATAAACATCAACATGCCCATCCAGGCCTTATCAATGCCACGGCTTTAAATTAGCAATTCATTCCAGTGGATATCAAGTTGTAAACCCAATGCATTTTGGGCTTTTTTTTAGCCCTTCCTCAGGGGTATCTGTGAAATTAAGTAGAGCTCGTAAATATTCTGCAACTTACATTTCCTGTCATGCTTAACATAAACATTATTAAACCTCAAGCATACTGATTAAACTGAAGACATCAAGAAATTGTGTGCCCAAAATTAAAAAAACTCAGCCTTATCACTCCCAAATGTTATACTCCCTAGACAGAGTTAAATATCAGTGATAATTCACACAATTGTAATTCATCCACAGTACCTACCCACCCAATCGACCATGTGCAAACGTGACCACATCATGTGCCACTGTAAAATGTGACCTAAAACAAACTGCGTACCTCAATGCAATCAACATTTTTTTCTTGCATGACAGTAACTCCAAAATGTCCCTCACAATTGTGTGAATTATCACTGATATTTAACTCTGTCTAGGGAGTATAACATTTGGGAGTGATAGGGTACGTATTTCTTTAAATTTTGCATGTGATTGGGTCACGGGGTTTAAGTTACGCTTTTAACGAGATGGTTGACGCATGGGCTGTAGTGGAGAGGAAGCGAGTAGCAATGGCGATTGGAAACAACGTGGAGAAGGTGAATGTTTGGGTAATTGGGTTTTGTTGGGAATTTTAGCAATACGGGGAGAGGTGGAGGAACGTAGGATTCGGGCACTGGATGTACATTTTTGTGTTTATTAAGTTAATGAGACGGGGGCAATTTTACAATATTGACAGAGTGAGTAATGTGAAGGCTGAGTTTTTTAATTTTGGGCACACAATTTCTTGATGTCTTCAGTTTAATCAGTATGCTTGAGGTTTAATAATGTTTATGTTAAGCATGACAGGAAACGTAAGTTGCAGAATATTTACGAGCTCTACTTAATTTCACAGATACCCCTGAGGAAGGGCTAAAAAAAAGCCCGAAATGCATTGGGTTTACAACTTGATATCCACTGGAATGAATTGCTAATTTAAAGCTGTGGCATTGATAAGGCCTGGATGGGCATGTTGATGTTTATTGAAAAAGGTGTTACCATGAATTAGCATTGCCTTTGGAGTGAACATATAAACATGGATGAATTTTCGGAATGCAATAAATAAAATATGGTTTAATGATGAATACAGGACAAAACAGTGGTTTACAGTGAGAATAATTGTCTCAGTTCAGGCAGTGCACTGAGTGACGCGTAAATTCGGGTCACATTCATTTCGATGATATTTTTGTGGTTTTGGGTACAGGCCACTACTCAGTTTGCACGCCAAAACAAAATTTAAAACATTGAAAAACGATTCAGCAGGTGTGCATTCTACCAGTTTTTGCTTAAGTACATTACTGCCATTATCCGTGGCAACAAAACCAATGTTAAGCCCTCTTGGGCGCAGCCATTCAAAGACTTTGCTGTTAAACTCTTCCAAAATGTTTGCAGCAGTATGAGATTTCTCCATGGCGAACATGGCTACAGTTGCATGTTTCCGAGTAGCATTAAAAATCTCAGCTGTGTCAACAGCACCTACTTCAGATAGCTTTTCTCTAACCCCCACAAAAGAGACAAAGTGTGCAGTGATGCACATGTAATCAGTGGCTTGGCAACTGGTCCACATGTCTGTTGTCAGGTGGATTTTGTGAACAGCACTCTGCTGCAAAGCTTGTCCAACCAATTCCAGCACATCGTGATGTAGTGCTGGAACAGCAACTCTGGCGAAATAGGACTGGCTGGGAACCTTCCATTTAGGGCAGATGGCTGACACAAATTCAAGGAAACCCACCCCTTCCACAAATGAAAAAGGGAGAAGGTCCAGCGCTAACATTTTAGCCAGCTTCACATTGTACAACCGTGCCGTTGGGTGGTTGCGTTGGTACTGCCCCTCCGACCTAAGCATGCTGTCAATGGTAGGCTGGAATATTTTCCTTTGTGGTGCAGCTGTCTTCTTGAACCCAGTTAGGCTCAACGACGACGCACTTTTTCTCATTGCAGTACTCGGTTGCCTTGGTGTCTCAGACTGACTCTTACTACGGTGCCACTGAGATGTTGCCGAGGATGTGGGCGGTACCACTACACTGCTGGGGATAGGGCTAGAAATGTCTCCCTCTTGTTGACCTTCCACCGCGATCATATCTTCCCCTACTTCTTCATCCCCAACAACAGCAATGGGTCCAGTTTTACTTTTTTCTAAGTGAAGTAGGTGAGCCTCCCACTTGATACTGTGGTGTTTTTGAGATGACTTGTTTGTCCTCCGGTACCATAGTTTGTACCAAGCTTACCCCGCCTAACAGCCTGCCGACAAATTGAGCATATAGCAATGTTCTCCTCCTTACTGCTAACCGAAAAGAAGTCCCAAACTGGGGAGGAGAACTTTCTGGCGCTGCTGGAGGTGCCACTTTCAATACCAGATGAACTGGAGGGTGTGCCTGGAATTTGACTCTGTGCAGTTACATTACCACTACCTACTGAGGTGGTGGTTGAGCTGGATGTAGGTCCCTGCCGGGCCTTTGCAAAGGCAAATATGGAAGCTGGAGGTCGTGTTGGTGTTACCTGTGTTGGTGGTATCCGTGCGACATCCCTCGCAGCGATTTTGGATAGTATAATAATGTTGGTCTCCATCTCCTCTGGCCCGGGAGTGATGTTCACGATGACTGGCTCTTCATCATCATCACCCCCCTCGTCTACATCTACCTCCATAACTCTAAGGCTTTCTGGAACCTTCCTTTTCACTAGCCTTGTCTTGTGGCGTGCATCACTCTCAGACTGAGCTGGTGGCTTCCAAGTGGCATCTAGATCATCAGAAGCGGGGCTTGAAGAAGAAGTTGAATGACTAACCCTCCTTTTCCCTGCTGGGGGTCTGGAAGACAATGGATCTTCTGAAACAGTGGCTTGCTCCTCTTCGTCTGCAAAAAGCTCAATTTCCTGAACTGCCCCTACTTCAGGTGGAACAGCTACTATTGTGGGCTGTGGTTGCGGCTGTGGTTGCGGCTGTTGTTGCGGCTGTGGTTGCGGCTGTGGTTGCGGCTGTGGCTGTGGTTGCGGCTGCGGCTGTGGTTGGGGCTGTGGTTGCGGCTGTGGTTGGGGCTGGGGTTGCGGCTGTGGTTGCGGCTGTGGTTGTGGCTGCGGTTGCGGCTGTGCTTGGGGCTGCGGTTGCGGCTGCAGTTGCGGCTGTGGTTGCGGCTGTGGTTGCCCACTTATTTGCTGAGTTTCCGCCTGCGAGTGCGTGGATTGGGTACTACTTTGCGATAATGACATTTCAACATCACTGCTCGTTAGTAGACTGGCTACCTCTGCCACACTCATGGGCTTGGGCCTAGGTTGGTGGGGTGGGCCCGCTGATGCGGAGGTGCTGCTCCCAGCATGGTCCCCGCCGGACACCGCTGCTGCAGGCGTAAGTTTTTTTTCTCCCAAAAAACACATCGGGGGGCACACCAGTCTTGGCAAGTGCCACTTCCTTCTTCTGTTCCTTCTTCTTCTCACTGGCAACTTTCTTGGTACTGGAGGACCTGGTACCTTACTTTGGGGCCATCTTCTTCAGATGTCAGCAGGATGCAGGTGCACAAGTTGCAGAGATGTCTGTGGTCACACGTGGACGTGACGTGGTGCGCAGCAGGACTTCTGTCTGGCAGTACAATGGGTGATGATGATGACACCTCCTCCTCTGTCTTTTTGTGCACCTAAAAGCAAAGAAACCAGGAGAAGAACATCAGTGAAATGTTGCATTTGTTGTTGTGGTTCAATTACTACTAGTACAAACAAACAAATAAAATATATAACTTAGTGTAGCCATTTGTGAGACTTTGTCAACAAGGGCTTTCATGGTATACTGTGTACACTCTCAGGAAGGATAGGAAAGAAGAGGAACAACAACAAAAATACAAATGTAATGGAAGTGGACCCTGTTTGGCATTAAATTATTTGCTCATCACATCATTCAGGGAGCTGCAGCTGGCAAAGGGGATGGATGGAAGCAGTAAGCCAAGAGGAAAACCATGCAGGCCTAAATGGCAAAAGCAGCACACTTATAACTCCCACCAGAAATGGCCACCAGCCACATGGACACTCACAAATCACAAGCAACAAGCAGGAGGCCTGGAAAACAATGTACTGAAAACAGGCCTATAATAGCCAGGCAAAGGCTGCATGCTAAACCACACTGCTTTGCCTGTAATGCAATAAAATGCAAAAACGAAAATCCACAGGGCTAAACTAGGCCTGCAAGGTACACAACACACTGCACACACAACAAAGGCATTTATTTAACACACACCCAAACACTGAAATACACCCCAAAATACACATTTTGCAATTCAATCCAATGCCATCCATGCCCTAAATGATGTTTAAATTCAACAGAACATACAGAAACAGTTGTTTCATGCACCCCTGACCAACTCTGAGCCTACTGGATGTAAGGCCTGTTGGCAGACTAGGCCACAAGCTTGCAGGCCTATGGATAAACGCACACTACCGGGCTTCAAAATGGCCACCAGCCACATGGCCAGGCCCACAACAACAAGAAACTGAAGACAGACAATGCAGGCCTATGGCAAAAGCACACTGCCTGGCTTCAAAATGGCCTCCAGCCTCATGGCCAGGCCCACCACAACAAGAAACTGAAGACAGACAATGCAGGCCTATGGCAAAAAGCACACTGCCTGGCTTCAAAATGGCCTCCAGCCTCATGGCCAGGCCCACAACAACAAGAAACTGAAGACAGACAATGCAGGCCTATGGCAAAAAGCACACTGCCTGGCTTCAAAATGGCCGCCAGCTTCATGGCCAGGCCCACAACAAGAAGCCTAGGCCACAAAGGAAACACATGCAGGCCTATATGGCAAAAGCAGCACACTTATAACTCCCACCAGAAATGGCTACCAGCCACATGGACACTCACAAATCACAAGCAACAAGCAGGAGGCCTGGAAAACAATGTACTGAAAACAGGCCTATAATAGCCAGGCAAAGGCTGCATGCTAAACCACACTGCTTTGCCTGTAATACAATAAAATGCAAAAACGAAAATCCACAGGGCTAAACAAGGCCTGCAACACACCACACACAACTAAGGCATTTATTTAACACACAGCCAAAAAACTGAAATACACCCAAAAATACACATTTTGCAATTCAATCCAATGCCATCCATGTGCCCTAAATGATGTTTGAAATAAATAAATACATCACACAGCAAAGGAACAGTTGTTTCATCATGTTTCATCATGCACCCACCCATGACTAGCTCTGGGCCTACTGGCTACCCACAACTATTTATTTTTAAAATGATGAAAAGTACCAAAATTGTAGTTGCAGCAACTGCAATGCCCCAATCAAACAACACCAACTTACTTGTAAAATCTCAAATCCAAAAGTCCTCAAATCCAATGATAATGATGCAGCAGACACAAAGAGTGATCCTTCCAGCTCAAATCCAAATGAAAAATGAACAGGAGATGGACAAAGCACTGGGAGGAGCCTGCTGGACAGGAACAGGAAGTAGGAGACTCTGTGGCACTTCCTCCCTCTCCCCCAAAAACAATTTGACAAAAAAGGACAGCCAAATATCAATCTGAGGAGTTTTTTTCATCCAAATCATCATTTTATAGAAGGTTTTATGCTGCTCGAGATAATATTCTTCTACAGATTGAAAATTTTGCGTGTTCGGGATCGCGAGCTTCACCAACATTCCGCCGTATGTCTGATGGCGCGCCCGAATGATGTGTTCGCGATCGCAATCTCTCTTGCGGTGCACGATGGCGCGGCGAATGACGTGTTCGCGATCGCACACTCTCGCGGTGTCCGATGGAGCGGCGAATGACGTGTTCGCGATCGCAAACTCTCGCGGGATCGCGCGGCCAGCTACCGAAATCTCGTGGCGCACGCGAACGGATAGGAAAACTCGTCGGCGAACGCAGGAATCCCGGTAAGTCTCTATCGCGCGCGCTAGAACGCATTTTTAAAGCGCGAACAAGAAAATAATTCCGCTACAACGCGGATCGCGGAATTGTTGGCAATTTCGCGTTCTCCGCGGAACGCAAAATTGCCTAAATTCCGCAAATTCCGCGAGCGGAGCGGAATTTGATGCCCAGGCCTACTTATGAGGCTATTCACAAAGGTAAACTTCATGTGAGTAAATCTACACGTGTATGTTTAATCTTACACTTTGTAGTAAATTTACTATTTTTGGTTATTCAACATTTATGAGTGTACATTTACTACAAAATGTAGTTTTACATGTCTGACCCCTGAATTCAGGAGTGGAGCCTAATTTTTGAGTGTAAAGTTACTATTAGTAATTTTTCACATGTAGGCAGAGGTCTCTGTTACCTTGAAAGAGATCTCCCTATTATAAAGTATATGGAAAATGTAGAAAGTCTATTAAACATTTTGAAAAATTAGAATATTTAATTTAATGTCAAATAATATCAATACATTTTGTGTATTCATTTAAATGTAAAACAATATAAAAATGTCACAGCATTAATAACTTCATTTTAAAATAAAGAATAATTCTTTTGAATATACTAAGTTAAAATTAAATTAATTTTCTGAGGCATAAATGAAAAAAATCTACCTATGGGAAAATAAATATATATTCTAAAAATGAATGTAGCTATTTTTTGATAATTATTAATGATATTTTCTATGGGAGGGTGTTGAAGTACAAGTGGTTGACCATGTGTTGTGCTACACTCACTCTAGTTCTGGAGCTCCAGACAGACATTATCATGCTGAATAAATGTACTTACCAGATGTGTGTCTATTTTCTCTGGGTGACTGTTCTGTTGGCTGAAAAATACAAAACAAATGTTTTTCAAAGCAAACAATGAAAGGCAAAATAACACAAAAGCTGAAAAACGTTCAATTTTTCATCTTGTATTTTTTTCAAAATAAATAAGGATTGTGGCCAACTGTGATTGACATTAAATTCAGGTTTGTCATTTTACCTGTCAATCATCAACCTCTACTTTCAATTCTTATTAGTGACTTAGGCAGCTGAACATTAACATTTTCTATTATACGTTCAAGTGATCATTTTCAGTTTTCTTAAAGGTTCCGATTTCCTCGAGTTCCCCTAAATTGTTAAGGTTTTGGCCACAAGAATCTAAACTGCTTGCAAATATTCCTGTTTTAACTTCCGTTCTAAAACTAAAACGTCTCTCAGGGGATTGTGAGAGTGCTTGACTGTTGGAATCTTTTTATTTATAAGTCAAAGATCCATGAGAGACTGTACCGTAGTCTACTGTCTTTCGGCTAGGCTTCAGCTAAGTAGGCTGTGTTCTGCTTTTTTAAGCGCCTTTAACTCCAACTTGCAATGAAGGCATCGTAGAAATACTTATCTCACACAAGGGGTCAAGGGGAAGTGTAGGCTACTAAATAGATAAATTAAGTCCTATACTGCTTCCAAAAATTATTATGCTCACACAGAGTATAGAGTAGCGAGGCACAAGAGGAACAAAAGAAATGGGAACAAAAGGTGGGGGCACTACGAGTGTTTGGACGAGGACTGCGGTCTGGGTTGCTACCATTTGTATGGTCTTTGCTTATCGGTTACCACGACCGGCTGCCTTTCGATACCCAGCAGTCGTACCTCAGGTCTGAGGGCTTTTTAAATATGGTGCGACTTATTCTTTACAGTTATTTCCTACAGTTACATTTACTCACTTAACATGATGTCCTATAAGGCACGAATTTGGCTCGTTCATAACAGTATTGGTTTTGATTGACCTACGAGCACCATCGCCTCATGAGAGATACATTTAGAACACAGTCAGAGCTTGTATATATACTCGTCCAGCATAGTATTGTGCTTTTAGCTTAAAGAAATGTGTGTGTGTCTGTTGTGTTTTCTTTGACCTTCACTTATGTTGTTGCACCTCAATAGAGAGTTCTACGTGTGAAGAGACTCTGTAGATGGTAGAGTCAGAGCTTATACATTGCCCTTGGGCAAGGTCCCTATATATAATTTTTGGGAAGAAGTATACACGTTTGATTGAGGTGATTTCAAATTTACCTTGATGCATATGCTTGATATGTGCCTCTTTACGATTCCTTTGTAGGGCCATCTGACCCACTCATCAACCCGTTGCCACTGTGCATTGTTGGTCAAGATATAGGCCTGAGTATATTTTTGATATTATAATTTGTACACGTTTATATAGCAGAGTGACAATACACTATGGTCCTGAAGAATGCCTGCAACATCTTAGTCACATAGGGCAGAAACATGTTGACCGTATACATGGTGAATATCCATAACTCTGTCTCACTTTGCTTTTAACCTCTATCCATTAGGACATAGGAATAGAGTTGGTTTGTACTCATTGAGATAGTTTTAAGACACTTTTTTAGTTGGACTCACCCTTATCCTAGAGGTACTAACACATAGACGTGCTACTAAAAACACTCCTGCTCCTTTCCTGCGGGAAAGTTGTAGACCATACTGGGTACCTTGCGGTTCCAGTGTGTGGAGGGATCCAATGATGAAGCATGTCAACCTCGGGTGGGTGAGGATTCTCGCCCAAACACTTGTAGTGCACCCACCTTTTGTTCCCATTTCTTTCAAATCATAGAAATACTACTTTCAGCCATTTCTATTGAATAGCCTCACCTTTTTTTCATTACAAACTGCAAATAAAGACAAGGGAGACATGTTGAAATCCAATTAATCATAGGGTAAGAAAGACCTGCACTGTGGGCTGGCTGGCAGTTATTCATGGTGCCTGTTTTGCTTACAATCCTGTCACAGAATTAGGGTGGCCACCTTTTTGTGCTGGCCTCCATAAAAAATAATGGCCAGGCTGGTAAAAACCGACAGAGGTGGCAACCCTGTACAGATCCCATCTTTTGCTTTTTCAGTTTATTTTATCTCCTAATGTTTGTTTTTCTGAAATACCGTTCCCCTAGCCCAGTCGTCAACTTTAGAACTGCTGTAGCTGAATTTATTGCATTGTTTGTTCTCAAAGACACCAGCTTTGCTATTCGGGGATTTAAATATGTGGATCAAATTGATTGAGAAACCTGATACTTGTTCTTTGAGACATTAGATATGCTAGGGCTCACTCGTTTAGTCTGCTCCACCTACTCATAATGCGGTACACACCATTGTCCCCATTTTCTCCTCTAATAAATTGACAACTACTGGTTCACCTGTATCCTTCCCAAGGTCCGAACACTGTGAAGTGGCTTTTTTATGCAGAATTATCTACCTGGTAGAACCAGTGACCTCCCAGAAGATGGTCAAAAATATGTGTTTCTAACATGAATCACAATAGGTTGAATGTGACTCATGAGCTCCGTTCCATCCTGGACTTTATTACTGACGATTTCAATGTATATTCCACAAAATATAATGTATGGACTAATTCTGCCTCATACCTAGTGGCACCATTTAGGTCTTTATGCTTAGGTGCCTCCCACCCCACTTCAGGTCCTTGTTATTTAGCCAATGTTGCTGCAAGTAACAATTGCTGCAAAGTGCTTCGAAAGATGGTGAATGCTGGACTGTGGAATTCTTCATTAAAAAAGCTTATGCCACAGAACTTAGAGCAGATAACTTTGCATCCACTATTCAGTGTGCACATTATTCAATGAGAGCAGTGTTTAAAATTGTGAAAAAAAAGTCCTTGCCTCCAACAGTCAATCGATCTATTATTCTTTCACTTGACCTATGTGATACCATTCTTTTTATTTCAGGGAAGAAAATTTTAATACAAATCAATCACTTATCAATGATGAAACTCTTGATCTGCTTAGTTTAGAAACAGCTGTTAGTTCTGATTGTCCAACACCCTTTCACAGTTTCGGTTTCTACATCTTGAGGATATTAAAACAAACATATCCATATCATTAAGTCATGTTTCCCTAGTGATCCCTAGCCTCCATTTAGCTTTAATATGACAAATAGCTCCATAGATCTATAGATTCTTCCTTTTTGTAATACCTTCTTAATTTATCGATTGCTCCCTAGTCTTGGAATGGACCAATGGTTGTCCTTTTAGTAAGTAAACCTTTGGCTGATCCCTATTTCTCCTCTCTTCTTTAGATCAAGGAACTTGGAAAGAGAAATTAGCACTGAGCTCTCCTCTTTTATTGAGAGGCCAAAATGGGATTTATGTTATTGTATTGTATTGTATTGTATTGTAATTGCATTTATATAGCGCTTACTACCCCTGACGAGGCGTTGAAGCACTTTTTCGGCGAGTGGCACGCTACTCCGGAACCCATAAAGAATTAGTGTTGAGTTTGTATAGTGAAATATGAAATTAATTTGAGTGGTGGATAGGTTAGTCAGTTATTTGGATTCAAAAGGATAGCGGAGAGATAGAAGAGGGAAAAAGGTTTGCATTTATATAGCGCTTGTTACCCCTGATGGGGTGTTAAAGCGCTTTTTTCTGCGAGTAGCACGCTACTCTGGAACCCATAAAGGATTAGTGGTGAATTAGTATAGTGAAATATGAAAGTAATTTGAGTGGTGGAAAATAGTCAGTTATTTGGATTGAGAAGGATAGCGGAAGGATAGAAGAGGGAAAAAAGGTTAGCATTTATATAGCGCTTGTTACCCCTAATGGGGTGTTGAAGCACTTTCTTGGTGAGTAGCACGCTACTCCGGAACCCATAAGGATTAGTGGTGAATTAGTATAGTGAACTATGAAAGTAATTTGAGTGGTGGATATTAGTCAGTTATTTGGATTGAGAAGGATAGCGGAGGGATAGAAGAGAAAAACAAGCATTGGCATAGCCAATAGGTCTCGCCTTAGGGACCTTGTAAGTGGGTGCCTCTGAGGAACCGAGAGCTTGAAGAAACAAAAGCGGTAAATAAAAATAAACAAATCAGTCATGCACTTTAAACATAATAATTTTCTTGCAAAGCAACAACAAAAAATACACGCTATTACTGCAAACCCCTTGCCTTACGTTGTGGCTGCTAAAATAAGGATGGTTGTGTATTTGACATAAGCAAAAGCAGAGTTTTAACTACAGCAAGAGAGAGAAAGTTGGGAACAAAGGAGGAAGAGAAAGGATGTAAAACGGTGAAAAGGTGAAGAAATCAGGGATGAAAGAGAGCCTGCAAGAAGGAGGAAGTGCAGGGAAGTAAAAGAAAGAGGGAGAGGGAGGGAGAAATTCACTCAAGGCGGCCAATATATTCGCCGTGATGGGGGCCTGTCCCTTCCTTCACCTCGCGCTGAGGCTGCCGTGCTGTGAAGATTGCAGCGCGCAGCAGCCACTAGCCATAAGCCATCCGTGCGCACGGCTGTAAAGAAACACAGGCGGGCTCTGTTTACACAACAATGCTTAAACACCACAGTGAAACTGGGAACAGTTATCAGGGGGCCCTGTTCGTTGGCCTCCTTTTCAATATTATATATAACAAGCCATAGTTGCTGCTTATTTATCTTATGCATGTTGGAAAGACTACGGGTCGAGTAAAAATAAAAGTACCTGCGGCACCAAAGCATGTCTATTGGATACAATTCAAACGAGGTCCTGTAAAGTTTTAAAAAATACATAAAAACAGGCGCCACTATAAGCATTATAAGCATCGTGGCACACAAGCAAATGATTTAAATATCCCACGAGGAATGCGGCTTGAGCAGTTTTCTACTAACAAGGTAAAGTAACAGCGTTTGAGCCTCAATTGGAAAATAATGTTTACTCCATGCAATTTCAGCTATGGAAAATAGGTACCCCCTAATTGCTTAAAGGTCCAAGAGGAGGGGGAAGCAAAAAACTAGCAAAAAAACCTCTAAACTGACCTATATCTCTTTTGGCATGGCCAAGATTGGCTCAAAATAGTCACAAACCCAACATCTCTGTTGTACAAGACAAATAGTCACAGAGATATATATATAATTTTTAAATTTTTAAATTACTTTAATATTCCTTTGTACAAAACAAAAAAAAATGTATGTTTATATTTTCATTATACACACAGTTTAAGAACCATACTCATCATTGTTTACTTATTCATACACAAGGACAAAAAACTTAGAAATGAAAAAGAAACACTGCCGCGAAAGTGAAAGTGACCGTGTTGTCTTTAATTAGTAACATGATCCAAGGGAAGAATGCAGAGGCCACAATGCGCGCCGCTGCTCGCTCCCGACACCAAAACGCTATGGGAGTGAACATTTAGACAAAAGGTGGGACAAACACACGCCTTTGGCCAATTGCGTGCTTTTATTTTTGAAAGACACACGCAATGGCCAATGAAATCTGTGGGAGTTACCACAATCACACGGACAAGTTTAGGGAAAGTTTGGAGTGCTCACAAGAAGCCTCCCATAGAGCAGCGCATGCGCGCTGCACTAGGCTCGACCTAAAAAGGTTTGCATTTATATAGCGCTTGTTACCCCTAATGGGGTGTTGAAGCACTTTCTAGGCGAGTAGCACGCTACTCCGGAACCCATAAGGATTAGTGGTGAATTGGTATAGTGAAATATGAAAGTAATTTGGGTGGTGGATATTAGTCACTTATTTGGATTGAGAAGGATAGCGGAGGGATAGAAGCAGGAAAAGGTTTGCATTTATATAGCGCTTGCTACCCCTAATGAGGTGTTGAAGTGCTTTTTTCAGCGAGTAGCACGCTACTCTGGAACCCATAAAGGATTAGTGGTGATAGTATAGTGAAATATGAAATTTGAGAAGTGGACATGTTAGTCTGTTATTCCGATTGAAAAGGATAGTGGAGGGAAAGAAGAGTGAAGGATTTAGACTTTTTTTTTTTTTTTGGGAGGTCATAGCAGTAGTAGGAGGCTTGGGATGAGTAAAAAGGGATGTGGAGGGGAAGAGTCAGAGGGAAGAGTTTAGAAAGGCTTGTTTTGGGGGCTCGACTCTATAGATCAGTGGTATACTATTAGGCGTATTGTCGCCACTTAGGAGCAATCACACATTAATCGGTTATGTATAGTATCAAAGTGCGGTGCTGTAAGGTGAGGAGAACCACCAACCTCCCCCCAAATTGTGGTCAAGGCCAACACAATAGATACACAAAATCCTCAGCACACGTCTGCAAGGTAAACATAAATAACAATGCGAGTCTGCACAAATTATAAACACAGTGTTCGTAATACTCTTTTTCTTTTATTCTTTTCCTTCCGTTATTTCATAACGGTCTTTATCAGCCAACACGTGTTTCATCGCAAACAATGGGAAATCGTCCCGCGACTTTCTCAATGCTGAGTGAACAAAATCAAAAATGGCCATTGTGACACCATATAGTACCTGGTGTACACAAGCGTAATTGAAAATATTCCCGTAACCTAATGTGCAAGTGGATAAACATACACAGAGTGGAACCTAAAAGGCAAGCTTGTGACTTCCTCAATCATTAGATGTGATAAATGTGATAAGGATTTCTAATAAACATGTTGCACACATGTAACCTATAATCCCTGCATCCAGGTGATGGAGAAAAACCTGTACAAGTGAATATTCAATGGTGAAAGACCTAGAATGTCCAAAAGTGTTAGCTACACCACAAAGACAAAAAAAGCCAAGAATTATTGTGGAAACAATTTTTACTCAAAACCCCTTGGCCAGTGCTGGACAAAACCACATATCACTGTAGTAAGTAAACAAACGCTAAACGACCGAAAAGTGAATAGAAACCCACCAATCAAAACCTAAACATCACGCATATCCAAAAACGTATTCAAATACCTCCAATATCATCGGTAGCAATCTATGTGAAAATAGGTAAAAGAGTATAGTTAGAACGAGCATGTCCTGAGTAGTCCTGCTATTCTTACTGCATAGCCAATACAGTGTTTCTAATCGTATCATCACCTACTTTTCATGTGGTGATAATTCCATCCCACATACGATAAGAAAATTAATTCCAAGTCTAGTGTTCCTGCTTCCAAATTCTATTGGATCTCAGTTCAATCCAAATTCTGCACGCTTCTGCAAATACAAAGAAATGCTCCGGTGTATCCGGCTTCCCAATATGGACCTTAGTCTACATGTAGCCACAAAAACTACTGCACTAATCAGAGTCTAAACACAGTCCTATAAGTCTTACCGTTTAGCGACGTCGTATGTCAGCACACTATTCCGTCGTGTCCTCGAGTACGAGACACAGAAATGAGCCTTCCCGCAATTATATACCAGGAGCTGTAGTCATCGACAGAGGACTAAATAAGTCCTTCTACACGGCTGCCATCTTGTAGTATACAATGGTCGCTCAAACCCTTATGACAGCCTGCCTAATACTCTCATGCAGGCTATTAAGCGAGCTGAGTGGGATTGAAAATACCCAAGATCAGGTTATCGCAACCTAAAAACCACGTATTAAAAATAAAATACCAATACATCTCCTAATGGGCGTCATCTTTCTATGTGTCATTAGAATGTAAGAATCTCCTGCTCCCAAACGATCGTACGAAATCAGTGGCTCAAATTAAAGCTAAGTGATAAGATATTGCCTGTAATTAGTGTAACCCTCATGACATGGGTAAACCACCAAAAAGTCCATGGCAGTATACCGAATGGTATCTAATTAACCTATTCTCCAACCAAATTAAGGTTGTATTGCACATATACTGTGTTTCTCCATCTCCTGGAACTCTAACAAAAATCACATTGATTCCAAATAGTACAACCAAGATAAGTCTGGAATTAACGATACAGTTTAAAAAGAGGTTGCATATGCAGAAAAAACATCCATATATCATAAACTCCTTGTGCTTATAAAAGAAACAAAGGCAAACCAAAATTAAAATCTCTAACGTAATCATAGTGCTACTATTTATGAGTATATACTTCAGTAAAGGTAATAAACACATCATCCCCCTGAACACTCACATGTTATGATCATAGAATTTGCATACACTCAGAAAACCACATCGATCTCACCAGAAAGTAATGGAGCTCCTGATCAATATTGTGCCCTGTCTCTGTACTGCGTAATCTGAGAATCCAAGAGGCTTCACGTCTGCGTAAAGTCAATTCCCTGTTGCCCCCTCTAGGGTGCCTCAGGATTTGGTCAATGCCATAGAATGTGAAGATCCTATTTCTGGTTTGTGAGGGGCATTGCGCTATGTGTGCTGCAATAGGATGTATGATATCCCCCTGTTTGACCGCTCTCATGTGTTCCCCAATTCTTTAACGTGAAGTTCTTATGGTACTGCCCACATACCTATTACCGCATTTGCACTCGATCACGTATACAACAAATTTCGTGTAGCAGTTGATATTGGACATAATCCTATATGTTTTGTCACCTGGGCCCTTGAAATGTGTTTTCTTGCTGCATGCCCACTTACATACACTACAGTGTCCACATCCATAAAATCCAAACGTGCGCGGAGTCAGCCCACTTTCAGTTCCTCTCACCCTAGGGTAGCTCGGGCTCAATAGATTTCTAAGGGATACCCCCCTTCGGTAAGTGATGTCTGGCCTGTCCGTAATAGACCCGCATAGGGATCTGTCTGCTTTTAAAATATGCCAATGTCTGTTCAGACTGCGTACTAACACCTTTGACCAAGTGTTGTAATTGGTCACCATGCGTATTTTCTCATCTCAGTCTTGATCCGCTCCCTCAATGTATCCTGTCTTTTTATCTTATGTATTCTCTGTTCAGCTCTTGAAAGTGTGTTTTTATCATAACCCCTTCTCTGAAAGCGGGCCATCATTCCTTTCTTACATTCCTCAAATTCAGGATCATCACTACAATTGCGTCTTGCCCGGATTAATTCCCCAAAGGGGATGGCTCTAATCTGGTGCGCAGGGTGCACGCTGGAGGCATGTAGTACTGCGTTACAGGTGGTCTTTTTGCAAAAAAGTCTGCTATGTATCTTTTTCTCCCTGATATATAGCTCTACATCTAGGAAAGAAATCTTGTTCGTATTAAATTCAAAAGTAAATCTGATGTTATATTCATTACTGTTGAGGTATTAAAAAAAAAAAAAAAGTTTATCCGTGGTGCCCGTCCAGATCATCAGGCAATCATCGATGTACCTACCCCAATAGAGGATAAAGTCATTCCATATGGTGCCCATAGGACCCCAGATTCTCATCTCCTCGAACCAACCCATAAAAAGGTTGGCATACGAGGGAGAAAATCTGGAGCCCATGGCAACCCCTTGTTTCTGTCTATACCACTTATCTTTGAACAAAAAAACATTGTTATCCAAAATAAGCTCGATCATATTGATCAGCGATCTCAGTGTAGTTCCATGCGCTAGATGATCTGGTGTTGAGAATCTTTCTAATAGCACGTAACCCAATTTCTCTCTTTATGCTGGTGTAAAGAGCTGTGACATCCAAGGTAACTAAGGTCATGTTATCTTTCCAATTCAAGTCTGTAAGAATCCCTAAGATATGCTTGGTGTCACGGATAAAAGATGGTAAATTACTGACCATTGGTTTCGAGAATGTATCAACATATTCCGAAATCCTCTCGGTCGGCCCATCATTCCCTGATATAATGGGTCTCCTGGGAGGAAAAGGGAGGTCCTTATGTATTTTTGGTAGCGTGTATATGCACGGGTACCTGGGACAGTCAACCCGTAAGTAAGTGAACTCATCCTGATTTAGTAAACCCAGCCCATGCCATTGTTTCAAATGTCTATTTATATGATCCGTAAGTGTCCAAATCGGGTTAGTGGAAAGTGGCTCATAGCACTCCTGATCATTGAGTTGGGAAAGGATGTCTTGTTCATAGTCTGTACTCTCCATTATTACTATGTCCCCACCCTTGTCTGCTTCCCGAATTGTGATGCTGTCATCATCCATCAAATCTCTAAGCGCCTCTCGTTCCTTAAAAGTCAGATTGTTCCTAGCACTCATTGTCTGTCTCTTCTTGTCCATATGTTTATCCAGATCTGACAGTACTAGTTTATGAAAAATGTCTATATTATTCCCTGTGAACTAAGTGGGTGTCCATTTGGATCTCTCCTTCAGGCCGCTAGGGATTGAATAGTCACTGACAACACTCAAATCCCTCATGACCATATCAGTAGTGACCAACTCGTCCTCACAGTCCGTTAAAGAAAGTAATAGCTTGGTGTCAATCACATCCTGAATTGAAAGTTCACTAGAAGAAAATATCCCATGACATTGTCGCATGTCTTTATTGTCAAAATTGGTCAATTGGAAATGTGTTTTAATCTTCATCCGTCTCACAAATTTTTACAAATCTATTTTGAGATCACATATATCACCAACAGTGCTAGGACAAAAACTCATTCCTTTAGTCAAAACAGATACTGAATCATTAGAAAAATATTTCCCAGTCAAATTCACCACATTAACATCTCCTATTTTTTCTGATTCCATGACCTGGTTCTCACTCCTGGTTGATCCTCTGCCTGTGCCCCCTCTTTTTCCCCTCCTTGTCCTGCCCCCAGCACGGGGCATCTGTTTTGCTCTCTGTTGCCCTTTTTTTATCCTTTATACTTCCTGTAAAAAACGATTCTCACTGTTTTGAGCATTGCTCGGACCCTCTCCCTTGTCTGACTCACTGCCACTGGTCACCGGAGTATTCAAAGATGTAGAGCCAGAACTAATGGATAGTCCCTCTTTAGATCTCATTTGGTTATCCTTATGTATTAAGTGATCATATTTCTTGGCAAAAGTGAAAATTCTGCCATATAGTCGTGCTCATCTCTCCTCAATTTCCTAGTTTTTCTTTGTTTGATATCAGATAGATGTCGTTGCATTACATCATTCAAAACAGCATAATTCTTTTCGGTCGCCTCTGTCAAATTGAGTTGTTTGATTTCTAGTTCTGATAAGTCTATCTCTTTCTGCAATTGGCTGACTTTCCTGTCACAATTCTCTATGAGAATGCCCATCAGTCTATTTGAGTTATCCGTTAATTTCTTTTCCCAGGCGACCAATAAGTCTTCCTCAAGGTCATCGTACGTTGGTATTATCTGTGACCTTAAGCCTCTGGGAATTCTTTTCACTCTGATATATTGTCTCAATGTGGCAGCGTCCCACCACTTGGACATTTCACTCTTCCTCATTCTCTCTAGTCTGATAAATTTCTCTCTGAGACCCTCTTGCCTCAGAGGATGTCCACCCTGTGCTGTAGAAGTGGTTGCATTATTGCCAAATAAATTATTGAACAGGTCCTCTGCCTCTCTGTCCCTATTCATCCTCTCACTGTTTTGGGGGCTCCCCCACATCGGCCACCTTTGCAGTGAAGATTGCCCTCTATTTTTACGGAGGGCAAGATCAGGTGGTCCTAGTCAACACTTACGTCAACCCAAAACAGAAAGCCAAAGACTCAGAGAACTTAACCGACAAAGTACTTAGCCTAACGGAAATGGAATCCCACATTTCATTGTAACTGGGGATTTGAATCAACATCTTCTTGGCACATCGGGGGCGAAGAGATCTTCTTTCTCACTTCACCCTGTAACATCCCCACAGAGCGCTTCATTAATTGCAAGCAAGACCCGCAAGAAAAACCTCCTCTTGAAAGATCTTGAACATCTAAACCTCAGGGCCCTCAACGGTAGATTCCCCGGCGACTCTCCCCCCGTTCCTTCACACAGAAAAACAATAAGCAAAACGTGATCCGAACCTTGCTTAATTACATGAACCTAGACAGATCCAAACCACAGATGTCACCAATGTCAAGTCAATTGGATTCACCTTGGACACAAAATTCACTCTTAAAGGAAAACATCATAAAGAAAACTAAGACATCCTCGTACCAGCTTTTCCTAATTAAGAAATGGATACCATTTCTCTCAGAGAGTCCTTTTACTCTTCCATCTGAGGAGGGGCAATGTCCTCCTCCACAGCTTCCTGGACTCTACTATTATAGGCATCCTACATGCACCACTTACCTAACCAAAGGAATAAAGAAATATGACCTTATCAAACCAAATCTGATGGCCTCCCACCAGCATGATTATGAAACAAACTGCATCAACCACAAAACCATATTGGCCTTTGCCTCACAAGCTCACCATCTCCGAAGGCTCTAGGCACACCGACACCCTGGAGACCATCAGACGGGAGATGAAGAATTGTAAAAGAATTTTAAAAAAGCAAAAGACTTTCTCCATGCACACAGGATTTGGAGCAACATCCCTATATCCATCTGGATTGTCTCAGTGCTGCTCCAAAAAAAGATAAAGACATCCCACTTTAAAGAACACTACAAAATGATGCAGTAACAGTCGTCTTGTGCTCTAAGAACCCACCCACTTTTCCAATCACTAATTCACTGTATCTTTGTCTTTGACCTTATACCATGATTTACTGACTTTTAGCTAGATTTATGCTACACAAATACCACATGCAAACCTTGGGCAAAAATACACAAATACGCCTGCATGCCATTGAGTAAGGTGAATTCCCACCACTGTTGACCAATGTAATATGGGGCGTGTGTGACCATGACCACCCCATATGTAAAGTGAGGTGTATAAAAATTCCTCCATGCTATCAGACAAAGTGACATTTGCATGTAGCAAGTGCCTACTTTCTCTTGGGCAAAGCAGAGGGGATTAAAAATGCTACCACTCACCTGAGCAAACCAATACCATGGATAAATAAAAAACCACTTTAATAGATTAGGGCTCACTCAAATGGCAGACCACAGACCTGAATTCTATTGCCAGGACCGCAGAGAACATGATTAGGATGTGACTGAACCCTGATCTGTTAAGTTAAACTTTGAGCAGGTTGCAGGCCTGCTTGCAAGGAAGGGACGAAACACATGTTGGCTGTACAACCTTTTCATTGACAAACCTTTGACATCATGGAAAAGGACGAAATCAAAAGATGAAAAGAAAAAGAAGAAGTAATTGTCTTTCATATGAAACTTAATAGGAAATGTATTTATGAACATATGTTTATGTTTGTGAGTTTTGTCGAGCGCATAGCTGCCCAAGGGCTTCCCAGCGCTATGGAGCAGGAGTGAGCAAGATCAGGAGGTTCAGCCTGGGAATAACCAAGTCTTCAGTTTTTTTCTGGAGGCCATCTCATCTGTAAGGAGTCTTAGATCTTTGGGCATGGAGTTCCAAAGTTTTTGTACTAAATGCGTGAACGATCTTCCTCCCCATCTGGATCGCCTAATCCTGGTAGTTTTGGCCAGGCGATCTGAAGAGGATCTTAGGGCTCTCTCTGGTGTATAGGGTGTGATCAGGGCCCTTAGTAAAGTTGGTCCTTTTTCGTTTAGGGCCCTGTGTGCGATGCACAGTACTTTAAACTTGATCCTGGCCTGCACTGGCAGCCAGTGGAGTGTTTTCAGAGCCTTTTCCGCTGATTCATGTCTTGGTGTGTTTCTGAGTAGTGTGGATGCCACATTTTGTACCACCTGTAGTCTATTCAGCACGTCAGTCAGTCAATAAACTTTATTCGGTTTTAACATCAAAACCATAAAAGTTACACAAAGACATTCTAATATATAAATCAAATCTCCTTAAGCTGGTGAACAGTCAAATTAAAATCATACTCCCCAAGTGCAATTCAAAATATAAAGTGCAATGTGCAATAAATACATATGTACCACAAGAATATTAAAACTGCAACACCCAGGAGCATTTGTATAAATTATGCACGTTATATGAGTGCAAACATGGGTGTATAACATTCGAACAGTAAAAATGCATTAATACAATAACAAGTTAAACATCCATAAAGGATCGCGATTTAACACAAGCTTTTAAATAGCCAAGTGTAAAAAACAATGACTCCGTAGACAACATCTGTAGATACAAGAGTGCAGGGCGAACCTGTCTAAAATTCAGTCGTTTTAAATAAGGGACCAAAAAAATCCTACGAGGAACTTCATAAAATCTACAAGCAAACATGAAGTGCAACAAATCCTGCGGAGACTCACCGTTGCAGCCGCAGGATAGTGTCACACTTGCCCTCTTATGGTCTTTTGGTCTAACCAACAAAAGATGGTATAGATTCATCCTAAACCTTGTTAAAAGATATTTCTCGTGAGAGGACAGACACCCCATGAGGTAGGGTTCGGTTGACAAGGTGGTTTTCGTTAATATAAAATTGCGTACACTGGGTTTCAGCAACTCATTTGCTTCTCTTTCCATCCTCCACAAACTCATAAAAGCTATTCTGCTTGATACGACATCCTGCTTAACTATGCATTCTGGCTTGCTGTACAGCTCGCCACGCCCTATCCCTTTAAAACTCTTTTGAATATAATTTAGCCAAGGGATACATGAGGCTTGTTCTAGCAGCATACACTCTCTTAATAATAAATGGTTAAAAGACAGATCTGTATTTAACCAACATTTCAACCAAAAAATCAGTGGACGTAATGCAAGGATGTCACTAATATAGGAGACCCCCAGTTCCTCATGCACTGCTAAATTAGGGGTCCCCTGAGGGACACACAGAAGGCGTTTTAAAAATTATTTTCCACCACTTGCAGAGAATCTGCGGCTGTATATCCCCATATCTCACTTCCATACGTGGCAATGGAAAGACTTTTAGCCTTATAAACTTGTAACATGGCCCCAGTAGGTTTCTTCCCTATTCTTGATGAAAATTTAAAAATGGCTGCATTGGCCCGAACCACTTCCCCCTTCTTCTTCTCAATTTGGGGTCCCCATTTTAATTTGTTGTCGATAAGAACCCCCAAATATGACATTCGTAGGAGGGACCACAGTTGAGTCAATTGCAAATTTAAAGCGCTTCACAGTTTGCTTACCTATTCTCAGTACATAAGACTTGGAATTGTTAATTGACAAGTCCCGTTTACCCATGTACCCCGCAAAAGCCTTTAAAAGAGATTGTAGACCAACCTCTGTTCTAGATAGAAGAACGGCATCATCTGCATAAAGCAGTATCGGGATGCCGCGACGTCCAACATACGGGTAATCAACCCCAGTTTCCAATAATTCCTGTTCCAAGTCGTTAAGATAGTAATTAAACAAAAAAGGGGCTAAAATGCAACCTTGACGGACGCCCCTTTTGATATCAAAATTCTCAGTAATACACAAATCCTGAGCGAACCTAACATTTGCCTGGGTAGAATTATGAAGATCCACCAGGAAGTTCACTAGACTAGGATCCACACCTGTTTGCCTCAGGATCTGCCACAGTTTAGTTCTATTAACACGATCAAAAGCTGATGACAGATCCATAAAGGCACAAAATATGGACCCCGAGCGTGCAATAGTATATTTACTGAAAATTATAAGAATATTTAAACACTGGGCAATTGTGGAACGTCCGGGGCGAAAACCATATTGGACATCTGACAGTATTTCGGTTTCCTCTGCCCAAGTTTGCAGCCGCTGTAATAATATCCGACCCACCACCTTAACAGTTGAATCTAAAAGGGAGATGGGTCTATAACAATGGGGGCTACCCCGGTCGCCCTTTTTAAAAACGGGAACAATAGTAGAAATAGCCCAGGAAGAGGGGCATCCAATTTTTGCTGCAGCGTTAAAAACGTTAACCAAGATAGGAGCCCAAAAAAAGGGTCAGATTTAAATAGATCTGGGGAATCCCATCTGGTCCTGGGGCCTTTTTAGCAGAAAGCCCTTCAATCCCTGCAATAACCTCAACAATACTAAAAGATAAAGCTGGAGCATTTAAGTCTATTATCACTGGGCCACAACAATCGGGGGGACAGTCAAAAATAGTTTTAAAATGGGACACCCAGTCCTCTTCTGTAATAAAGGCTCCTAGAACGGGATCCCTATCCATACCAATGGCTGGGCGGTTCACCACTTGCCAAAATTTGGAACTATTTTTCAATACACTTGCCTCAATAAGGTCCCGCCAGGCTTCATCTTTTAGTTTTGTCTTGCGCCCTGCTAGAGCGGCCTTATATTCTCTGCGGTAGTTACAGACCACTGATTGTATTCTAGGTATGGATGAAAGAGCTGCCTTCAACTTACCAGCTGCTCGGGTACAATCAGAGTCGAACCATTTAGTCCCAAAATTTCTAGCCCTTACGGCCGGAACACTTAAGAGATCTCCCACCTTCCCTGCTAAGGTCACAAAAGCTGCCAACAGATAATCTGGGGGCGAACAGGGATTTTGACATGTTGAAAGTTCAGGGGCACATAACCTATTAACCTTATCATAAAACAACTTGGGGTCAATCTGTGTCCATTTCAATCTGCGTTTATTGTCAGTCAGAGTCGTAACGCCCCTCATAGCTGCTCCTTCGATATGACTAATAAGTGGTCCGGCTATATGAGCACAAAGCGGATTATGATCACTAAATATACTCTCATCAATAGAGAAACCTGTGATCCACAACTGCAAAGGGGAGGAAATTAATATATAGTCAATAAAAGATCCTGTCCTGACCCCTTTGTAAGTTGGAGTTGAAAATTTAATGTATGGGGCCACAAGAGCCATCAAACACACCATATTAAACTCCTGGATCATGTTATTAATCAATTCCCCTTGTGTATGGTGATCAAAATGGAATCCACTCCTTCGCGGGCATCCCAGTTCAGATACACAGGACAATGCAGGGTTACCACATGGGTGAGCGTTAAAATCCCCTGAGACCAAAAAATCAGAAACTGAGAATCTGTTGGGACGTCTAAAAAAAGAGCATAAAGCAACTATATTACAATCACGGGCGGGACTGGATACTGCGTTGTAAAAATTAACCAGTCCCCTTCTAGTGCCTCTAGTGTTAAATAATAACACCAATATCCCTCCACACCAAATAGAAACAACCTGAATCTGGCTATCTAAGGCCACAGACACATATGTGACTAAGCCCCCTTTAGCTCTCCCACTGGAAGACGGGGTAGCAGGGACAAAATAGGCCTTATATCCTTCTAAAAACAAATTACTTTCAACCAGCCAGGTTTCTTGAAGACTGATTATCTTAAACTCTTTTAAAAAATTAACTAAGGAAGGATCTCGAAATTTAGTTGCCAGCCCAGCGATATTCCAAGAAATAAAATTGCGAGAGATCACTACGCTTGGCCTCCTCACGGCATCAGCTATGGGCACTACACTGTGTCCACCCCTGGCTCCTGTGTTTCAATAGGCAATAGTCAGTCACAGTCTTCTAGTCCACTTAATGTAGAAAATCTGTTTTGTACTTCCAAAAAGGAGTGGTGGCCGGCTGAACCTGCGAGAAGAGTGGTTGATACATTCTAACTGCTGACTGTGCAACGGGTGCGGAACTATTCAGCCTTCCTGGTCCAGTATTTGTCCTTACATTATAATCAATAGGACTTATGGAAACCCTGGGCTTATAAAAAAACCCAAGGGGAGAGTTCTGATAGCACCTGAGGGGGATTGCGGTTAGCGCCCTTATGCAGGATTCTAGCCACTAAATTAGGGTTATTAAAATTCACAATAATGCAATCCTTATTACCCACTTTAGCAGATGGCCCCACCCAACTCACCCTACGCGCCATGATGATGTTATTAGCAATACTCACACCAGTGGCTATATTATGGGCAAACCAATGTGTTAATTTGTTTTTGAGTTGGTTAAAATCCTCTGTAGCCCCTATTTCAAGAGGTGGAACATCCCCTAAAGCAACAACATAGGGGGCAGATTCAGGTGGGAGGTTAATTACGGGAAGACAAGTTGGTTGGGAATCCCTGAGTGCTAACCCTGTCATATCCTTCAATCCAGGCGTCACTGCCCTGGGTGGATGACGAGAAATCACTCCACCATGACTACTAGTGGTAACTTTATCATTATTTGATTCCTTTGAGTCTATGACCGCCTCAACATCCCCCTGCAGTGCATTTCACACTACTACATCCCCAACAATCTGTGTAACACATGTCCTGTTAGTATTTGCAACTTCCGATGTTAAACAATTGCAATTGCAACCGGTCTGTCCCTCGAGTTTGGATAAAGCATCCTCGATGGCCCCAATTTTCTGCCTTATTGGGTCAAGAGAAGAAGACAACAGCATTTCCATTTTCCCCCAAAAATGGACCTCGTGGTCTTTAATAGAACAAGACCCAGGCAGCGTACATGTATTGGGGATGAGTAAGGGTAAGTCGTTCAAACTATTTGTTACTAGGGGAGAAGAAGACGCCTCAATACCGCTATCTGTCTTGTGGGCTAATCTACTACTTTTCGAAAACCCACCATTCTTCCCTTTTCTTTTCCTTGCCTGGGGGTCATTACTATTAGGCTGGCCTAATTTGGCCTTTTGACCTCTTGTCTTGGCTTTTGATGGGCTAGAAATAGTTATCGGCTCTATGCCGGGGGTAGGTAAAATTTGCGGCGAGACTGGGGCTAGTTCCAGGGTGGGGGGAAGACTAAGCCGAGAGGGATCGGTATTCCTGATCCCTTCTGCTACGGGAGCTACCAATTTAATAGGCGTTCTATCTTCTAAAGACAGAGGCTCTAATGATAATCTCCTTTCCGTAAGCTTAATTTCATGAATGAGAACTGATTCAGCTCTTGAAAAAAATGCGTCCAGAGTCCCAATCACACTCTTACCGGGGGTCATTTTCCGTTTGCTCATTTTTCAGATAGTAAAACTAATGCAAGATGTAAGGCAGGAGAAGGGGCAAAGCAGCAAAGGATTAGCACTTGATAAAACTTGACAAGACTACAGTATTATAAAATGTCAGGAAGTAAAAAGCCCGGTTAAAACACTATTAAAAACAAATTCGAACACCTAATATACAATAAGTATAATAATACAGTCCCAGGGGAAAAATAGAATTTAGCAGCAATTAGGACTTGTACCAGTAAAATTTCAATGTGCAAAATAAGCAGTATATATAATATGTATAACAAACATACAGTCCTTATGGAAAAACAGAGCTAGCAGCAGTTCGAGCGACCAACGAATTGTACAAAATAAGCAAAGTATAGCAAACAACATACAACGCTTTTATGGTCCTGCGAAAAATAAAACCTAACAACTATCATAGGTTTATGCAAAAAAAAAAAAAAAACGCCAACAATGTTCAAGGTAAAATATGTCCAAGAAAAGTGAAACTGTCCAACACAAATAGATCCTAATAGTCCAAAAAAACAACACCACTTGGGGAGAGAAGTAAAATACAATGGTTCCAATTAAGGAAAAAATAAACACACAGCTACGCCTGTACCTGGCGAGGGGTGAACTCAATCGGCATCCTATACGCTTTAGGGGAACTATCACGGTCTACTGTGGGGGAAAGAGAGGTGGCCCAGCCCAGCCTCTTCCAGACTATGACGGGCAAGGACGGGCCCGCCCTTGGCCCGGGCTTCGCCCGGGCACGGCCCGCGCGCGTCCCGCGCAGCGGGGGACTCAGCAGGGTTAAAAGCGCCTCCTGGCGCTTGCGTGGTAGCAGGAGCAGGCGCCCAGCTTTGGCCTGCCGGGAGTTGTGGTTCCTTCGGGCCGTTCCCCTCACGGCTAAGAAGGGTATGCAGTGACCGTTCCCCTCGCAGCCAATATTCCGCTCAGCAAGGCGTCCCGCGCAGCGGGGGACTCAGCAGGGTTAAAAGCGCCTCCTGGCGCTTGCGTGGTAGCAGGAGCAGGCGCCCAGCTTTGGCCTGCCGGGAGTTGTGGTTCCTTCGGGCCGTTCCCCTCACGGCTAAGAAGGGTATGCAGTGACCGTTCCCCTCGCAGCCAATATTCCGCTCAGCAAGGCGTCCCGCGCAGCGGGGGACTCAGCAGGGTTAAAAGCGCCTCCTGGCGCATGCGTGGTAGCAGGAGCAGGCGCCCAGCTTTTCAGCACGTATTTGGGTGACCTCAAGAAGAGAGAGTTCCCGTAATCCAGGCGCGAGACCACCAAAGCCTGTATCACGGTTCTCTGGGCCTCCTCTGGAATGAGGTCCAGAATTTTTCGGAGCATCCTCAAGATTCCGAAGCAGTTGGCTGCCAGTTTCCTGGCTTGGGTCTCCATAGTAAGGTTGTGGTCTAGCCACACTCCTAGGTTCTTTATGGAGTTCTTATGCCCCGGAGGGTGTCCTAATTCTTTTGGCCAGTTCATAGTAATTTGAGGTGTCAACGTGTTACCTAGGAACATAAGTTCTGTTTTGTCCCCGTTTAGTTTTAGCCTACTGCATGTCATCCAGCTGGCTACCTTTTCCATGCAGGGAGACACTAGGTTGTGTTTGGAGTTGGAGTCCTCTGTTACTGGGACTACCAATTGGGTGTCAGCTGCGTATGTTACGATTGACAACCAAAATTCCTGGACAATTTCGGCCAGAGATTGCAAGTACAGGTTGAACAATGTGGGGCTGAGGGAGGAGCCCTGTGGCACACCACACGTGACCTCGAAGCTGTCGGAGAAGTGTCCGCATTCTGTGGTTTGAAAGGATCGGTCCTTCAGGAATGACACTATCCACCTTAACGCGTGGTCTTGGATCCCTGCTCTCTCTAACCTAAGAGTGAGTGTTTTGTGATCCACCGTGTCGAATGCTGCACTCAATTCGAGCAGCTGGATAGCGGCTGTCCCCCCTTGATCCAGGATTCCCTTCAATTTTTCTGTGACAAGCAGTAGGGCAGACTCGGTGCTGTGTGCTGGTCTGAAGCCCATTTGGGGGTGGTGTAGTATCTCATTCTCCTCTAAAAACTGGGACAACGTGTGATTAACGTGTTTTTCAGCCATCTTTCCTAAGATGGGTAAGAGTGATATGGGGCAAAAATTCCCCAGATCTTTTGGGTCTAAGTGTGGCTTTTTGAGCAAAGGATGAACTATGGCATGTTTTCAGGATTTCAGCACTTTCCCTTGTCTGAGGGATAGGGTAAGTAACTCTGTGGCAGTTGTCAGGATAGTGTCTCCCCCCTGTAACAGGATATGGGGGGGAATAGGATCTAAGGGGGACCCCGATTTGATGCCTTGTAAGATCTTGGTCGTAGTGTCTATATTTATTTCTGGAAATGCCTTTAGTATGGATCTCGCTGTGAAAATTATTATTCACTTATTACTTTAAAATAAGTGAAAGCATTCTTACTAAGTAAGGAACAAAAGAAAACTGTTTACTTTCACCTTTACTTTCACCTAGGGTTTCCAATCTCCAGGGAAAACTGCGATGCCAAATAAGGAATTACTGGCAGAACTGCATCTAGAATTAGTGATTGTCCTGGTAATCGATCAATTTTCTGGGACTGATCAATGTTCAACCTGGAATCCCCATTAATTCCACATCAACAGAATTGACAGGGCTGCTGGCATTCTTAACTCCAGGAGTGCAGAATGAAACACTCCACATCTGGGTCATTTGTTGTGAGTCTCTTTCCCGGATGCTGTGGGCCAATAGTGTAGCAAGGGTGCTATGGCCCCAATGTGAGCAAGGTAGGTGGCATCCTGTTTGATCCTGCTGAGTAGTAAAAGACAGTCATAATTGGGAAGTAGTGGGTCTGGGACATGCCTGTCCCCCAGTGCCTCTGCACCTGCTACACTAGCAATAGCCTACCCCTAAGGAGACTGAAAGACCGGACCAACGTTGATGTTTTACCAATAGCATAGAAAAGTATTTCTTAGGCCAACACGATGACGTCATATTTAGCAATATACCACGGAATGCAGTTATGAGGACATTTCTGTGGGGGCCCCAGGCATCCAGGGTTTACTTAGTCTGAATTGTGAAAACTAAGGTTGTTTACTGCTGGCATCACATTAATTGAAACCAGGCTCACCCCTTCAGCACTTGACTCTCAAGGTAGCCACTACTGAGCAGTCCAGAGCTCCCTCAGGGAGGTGATAGTAATTTGAAACTCAAAACTCATTAACATGCATAATAACACTCAATAAGTCATTGTCCAGACAGTGATTTTGTTTTAAAAGGGAAAAGTACCTTAATGCACATGAAGCAAAGTACACCAAATTGAATGACACTTACATGCACAATATACAGTAAGCAAAACAATATACCAAACCGTAATAAAAATGACAGTGGGAATAGTGTTTTTGTAAATCTCTCCTAACGAAGACCTTGCAGATTATCATAAAAAGCTATGCCTACAGACTTTGGCAGTCAATACACAATCAATACCGGAGTTCTACTGCCGTGACATGTGAGATGTTGAACAATATCCATGTTTGATATACTTCCTAAAACCCAGACTTGTGGACTTCAACACACTTTTCAGAATCGAATAAATTAATGTAAATGTAGCTGAACATTTTGGCAGCAATGAGCATTCCACCAGAAATACTCATTTCAACATGCTTCTACTTTTTCACACTTGATTGCTAAGCAACCTCTCAGGACACAAATCACAAAGGGCCCATCACTCCCTAGGCCATTTGGTTGCTAAGCAGTAACCTCTCTGAACACACATCACAAACGATCCCTTAATCATTTACAAAAGGACCGATCTGAATACTCTTCAAGAGACATCAGGTACTGCTGTGGTCACTAATTCTCCCTCCTAGGATACTTAGAGTGACATGCTTTTCCTCCTGCACGTGCAGGCCTTGGATATGCTTGCTACGGCTCTTGGCAGCCCTTCCCCGCCCCCCAAAAGTACCACCAGTAACTGTGGTTCCATCCCTGCCCTCTTGCGCACTGCAAACAACTGGACAATTCTCCACGAGGCCCCAATAACTTGCAGGACACTCGCATTTTCCAGCAGTGGGGATTTCTGTTGAAGTGGCCGCTGGACCACGAAATGTTTTCTTTTGGTGTATGATGCACCTGCTGGGCATACAACTAAATACAACTGTCCTGGCCCATTAGATTGGCTCCTCGAGCCGCACAATCCATCGGGCTCTCTTGTTCTCCCTGGCATGCTGTTTCGTGTGCCCAGTAGGGGGAGTCTACTCCTGTTACTTTCCCCATCTGCCTGCTCAGTGGTGCCTGGCGCAGAGAGACAGTGCAGCCAGCACCCCCACGTCTGGAGATGGTCCTTTTCAAAGGGGCAATAAGCTCATTGGCTGCCCGGATGAGTGTGTTGTTGTGGCGTCCCACCTTTAATATTTGAAGCCAATTTAAAAATGGCACAGCTGCAGTGGTGGCCTCCCGAGGGACCACGAACAAACGCGCTCCCCTAAAGGTTACAAAATAAATCCTGCTTGGAATTTTCTTGGTGACTCTAGACAAAGGGGGCCTGTAGCAAGTTTAAAAAAAAAAAAACGTTTCATTGCTTATCCAATATTAGACATCTGGTCAATCAGTAATACTACTTACTGCACATACGGTCCCGATCCGGAGTGGAGAGGTGTGGTGCAGCGGCCAGAGCAGCTGACTTCGGAGCACAGGGTTCACAGTTCGATCCCCGGCTCTTGCGGCAGCTCAGCTCAGCACCATGTGACTCTGGGCAATAGCTCACTTAATTTCCACACCGGCCCCCAGCGCCTTGAGACCCATAAGGGTGAGTAGCTGCGCTATATAAAAAACCGACTTTTTTTTTTTTACTTACACTGCGGCTTTCAATGTGCATCAGTGGGATCACAAGTGGGTCGCAAAGATACTTTCACCGCCAATCATGAAGAAAGACAATATAATTCTCCATATTTGCCTACCTGAGCCAGAAGACAAGAGATTAACAGGGTATCTAAACACTACCTATATACCCTATTGCTTTTTTATAAACCTCTTTTTTTTTTTAGTTATAGGGACAACCCCGGCCCTAACAGACAACCTTTTCCGCAGCCATGCACCAGTCCATGACCCTATCCCATTGTTTACTTGTGGGCAAAGTCACCACTCCCCAGAGCTGGGCAATATTTTGCTGGGCCGTGATCAGGTCCACATTGCAGAACAGTTTTCGATGTTGGCTGCTCATTATGCCCCCCCCCAATATTCCGTCAGTGACTTCAGATATGCTGCTCAGAACTGCCTACAAGAATACTTTAAGTTTAGGGCAACCCCATAGGGTGTGTACCAGGTTGCCAGGCAGCCCACACCTGCGTGTGCATTTATTCGAGCTTGCTCCTCCGATTTTAGGCAACATAAACCTAGTGTAGTAGGTTCTGTGTAGAACATGCAATTGTGCAATCAAAACCTCTCCTTAATCACCACCTCCCTAGGTCCTGCAAGGCCTCACACCAGTCCTCATCAGATCACACTACTATTTCTCTCTAAGCACTCCTATAGCATCGGGCATGTTCCTAATTATTTTCTTGCATATCACTGATATTGCCTGTGTCCTATCTGTTTTGGGGGCTGATATCCTACACTGGGTTCCCCGGGGGCACATTTACATGTCTACATCTGAGATAATAGAAGTTCTCACTTTCCAGCATTCCACGTTCCACCTTCAAGTCCCCAAAAATCATGCTGTAGTCACCCCCCCCTCCCCCCCACACACACACACACACATTCCCCAGTTTATTGATACAGGGACACTGCAGCAATGTTAAAAAATGATGCACACACACACCTCACTCATTCGCTATTACCTCTGTACAATGTTTGACAGGGAAGGTTGGTCCTTGCTCATGGTGGGGGAATCCCTCCTTATTTCCTGAATTTGACTGATCTTCTTTATTTTCCCTTCTTGACAGCTGGGCTCTCCTTTTTTACATACTGTTCTTAAGCAAGGTACTTTGGCAGCCCCAGTTCTCAACAGCAAATGTAGCCTCTTCCCAGGGGCATCATATAAAATGGTGAGGCAGATTCAACTTTTCCAGCAAGTTTAGGACCCGCGTCTCTTGCACAGCCCCTTAGTCACCAGAAATTGGGCTAATGACTCTATAAGGCTGGATCCCTCCTGGGGGATGTAGTTGAGTTATCCTGTTTCTCCTGCACACAGTTCCGCCTTTTATCTTGGAAAGTCTACAGCATTCCTAGCATAGGTCTTCTCAAGGTTATCCTAGAATGAAGTCAGCAATCAGAGATCCTACTTCAAATAGTTTCCCCTCACCTGGCTCAGTGGGCCCAGTAACTGCAATATAGGAACACTAGCACACTGACCTGAGTTTCTACCCAGAATGTATCTGAGTTTTGCAGACAATATTGTATATTCCATTGGTCCACATGGGAGACCAGTTTCAGCCAGTTCCTGGCATTGGGTGTAGCCTTCCTACAGTGATAAAGCCACAAACCTTGTCCTTTAGTGTCAGCAGGAAAGAAGGAAGGGGCTGGGAATTCCTTGTTAGGGAAATCCAAAATAAAGGTAATAAAGAGTGAGAGGTTTTCTCACTCAGCTACCTGCCATTCTGTTGGGGTAACACCTAAGAGAAAAGAATGACGCAGGAAGAGGACAGGGACTGTCCATACTCCTCCGATGGGCATCTGCCTCTTTGTTTCTCTCACAGAAGCCTGGTCAAGGTGAAAGGACCTCAGGAATGTTTCTTGAATGTACATCTCAGCCTGGCAGGCTTTCTTCACCCTTCATTTTGCGTACAATATACACACAGGGGATTCAGAAGAACTTCAAAGCACTACATATATACCCACTGCTCACCACAATTCACACACACAACAGCTACAGTGTACACTCCCTCTCCGCCCCTGTCTCCTGCAACCTACCCTGAGCCCGTTACCCTAGCTATCCACAAACAGCTGACCTTATATTACAAAATAGACACTCAGTTGCAGTTTATAATCCAAATTAAACAGTTTGCAGTGAGTGGGGCCCCATTAGGGAGGCTAATCACACAACAGAGGTAGACATAATGTGTCAGACAGCAAAATACCTGGGGGCAAGACCCACGTTAAAATTATCGCCGTTTTAGCGGCAGGAAACTGCCGCTAAAACGGCGATAATGGGCTTGCTAATATGCGTTATGGAATTCCAATAGAAGCCCAGGTTAGATGTCCTGCACATCTAACCTGGGCTTCTATTGGAATTCTATAACGCATATTAGCAAGCCCATTATCGCCGTTTTAGCAGCAGTTTCCTGTCGCTAAAACGGCGATAATTTTAACGTGGGTCTTGCTAATATGCCCCCTGATTTTTTATGGGTGATAATCCCTTTTCCTAACAGCAGTGACACAACAAAAACATAGAAGATTTACAGAATTTCCAGGAGTTCTCTCCTTATCGCTGTTGGAGCTCATATCTGAATCTCCTGCTGTTTTTCGTAGACAATAAGCACCTTATGTAAAGTTCTAAGGATCTGAAACAAACATAGCAGAAAAGAATTAAACCAAATCTGAATAAGAAGACGGAGGGAGCACTGCAGCAGCAGCTATATGAGTACATTACATTGTTGGGTACTATTTGGGCATGGAGTAAGCACTCTGCTATGGGCCCTTGTCACTGCAACCTCATCAAATAACATGGATTGCACTCGCGCGGTTCATTTGTGCGCAGGAATTCGCAGAACCTCACAGACCCCAAATAACATTTGCATGACTGTCCTAAGCAAAAATTACGGGGCATATTAGCAAGAAGAGGCGATAATCATCGCTAACCCTGCTTAGCGTGATTTTTTTTATCGCCGGCTATCGCTTGAATATATCGCCACGCTAACGCTGTATTAGCAACGATTAGCGCTATGGCGATGAATATTCCAGCGATAGCGGGGGAAATGGGCCAACATCGCTGAAAAACCAGCGATGTTGCATGGAGAAGGGAGAACACCTTGCTGATACGACCCTGTGGTCGTATCAGCATAATCCACCCCCCATGTTAGGTATGGCTAACACCTGCTAATTGCAGGTGTTAAATAAATGGCGATGACCCCGGTTAGCGCGACTTTTCACGTCGCTAACTGGGGCCATGACCACCTTGCTAATAGGCGATAGGCCTGTTAGCGAGTGTTTCCCAGGTTTGTTCGTCGGGAACGCCCACTTTGCATGTCATTAGCGATAAATATCGCTGACATGCAAAGCGGTAAAAAAACGGGCGCTAACTGCTGTTAGAGACAGTTTGCTGATAGGGCGATATAAATATCGCCGCTTTAGCGGCAAAAAGTGCCGCTAAAGCGGCGATAGTGCCCTTGCTAATATGCCCCTTCATTTTGCACCGTGCCACCGAAGCATCAGCTAAGATGCCCGTGATAAACTGCCTCTGTGTCTGTAGAATCCATGGAAATCAGCAAAGCTGACTTAAAGAGCACCAGCACCTTTTTAATTTATAGGGCTTATCACACACCCTTTCCTGTGCAGACCGTTATCCGGCCACATACTTGATATTGTTTACACACACATGTGTATATTGTAGGTGCCACGGAATGTCGCATGCAGAGAAGGTTAAAATCACATAACTCCTACTTTTGAATACTAGCAACACAATATTTCATAGTAGAGGTGAGGCAAATTGTGAGTATGAAAGATGTAACCACATTGAAATAGAATAGCAGAACTTGGGGCATATTAGCAAGACCCACGTTAAAATTATCGCCGTTTTAGCGGCAGGAAACTGCCGCTAAAGCGGCGATAATGGGCTTGCTAATATGCGTTATAGAATTCCAATAGAAGCCCAGGTTAGATGTGCAGGACATCTAACCTGGGCTTCTATTGGAATTCCATAACGTATATTAGCAAGCCCATTATCGCCGTTTTAGCGGCAGTTTCCTGCCGCTAAAACGGCGATAATTTTAACGTGGGTCTTGCTAATATGCCCCTGGCTTCTTTTTGTTTGTTTTAGAGAATTAAAGAGAAATGCATGGAAAACAATATAGTTACGAGTTTCTCTTGGGTGGACGTTCTCTCCCACGCAGAGAAAGTGTTAGGCAGTATAACCTACCAAGGCAGTATAACCTACCAAGGCAGTACAACTTTGATGTGATATACCATGGCAACCTATGAAAAAGGGGGTTAAACCACAATACTGCGGTTTTAATATCGTAACCATGATATCGACTATCATCCTAGCGACAAGGAAAGTAGGGATGAAGGTAAGAATGGTAAATATATGGGGCATATTAGCAAGACCGGTGATAAAATTATCGCCGTTTTAGCGGCAGGAAACTGCCGCTAAAACGGCGATAATGGGCTTGCTAATATGCGTTATAGAATTCAATAGAAGCCCAGGTTAGATGTCCTGCACATCTAACCTGGGCTTCTATTGGAATTCTATAACGCATATTACCAAGCCCATTATCGCCGTTTTAGCGGCAGTTTCCTGCCGCTAAAACGGCGATAATTTTAACGAGGTTCTTGCTAATATGCCCCCAAATTTCCCTAAATGAATTTACCTTCAAGATATGTTGTTAGTCCACGCCACGGATACAATATTTTCCCAAACTGATATTAAAACTCTGATACTGTAACATAAAATAATATTGCATAGTTAATCCCACTTTGAGAGAATAATGACATCACTAATTTAGGTCTGGACATGCCGCTTGACAGGAGCTACATCCTTGGTTAACGTCGCAGCCCTTGAGGTGTAAAGTCACTTCTAACCGCATTCATTTATCAGCAAAAGCGAGCGAAGAAGCAAGAGTACAGTACCTGCACGCTTTGGGGTCAGACCTCAGGCTCGTGCGCTCCTGGTGTGTGAACGCGCTCTCCTCTGCCGCGCCCTTTATGAGCTCTAATAGTGAAACTGATGCGGCTCTGCAGGGTGGGGCTGGGGAGTCACCTATTTAAAATGACAATGGTCACTCATCCTCAGAAGTAGACGAGGAGAGGCAGAGAAGAATTTTCAGTTCCTAATACTAACTTGTCAAACGTTAAATGTTTCAAACAGAAACACCATGTTGATTTCGTGACTATATGTAAATTAATTACGTACACAGCTGCTAACGCTAGTGTTTCTAGGCCTTTAGAATGTGACATGGAAATATCTCTCTAACAATATATGTTCTCAATTTTTCCGGCATTATCATGACATTAAACGTCTTTGGTGTCTGTTCTTTCCCATAAGGGCATTTTAATTTGTGTACGTCACGTGCATCGCAGCCAGTGTTGCCACTGAAAGGTATGCGGCACTTGTGTACTACTCTTCAGTTTAGCCTTCCCTGAAGTTTCCATATGAACCATTCAATGTAAACCTTTGGCTAGTGACCATGGGCGTCCGCAGAAATTTTTCCAGGGGGGGGCAAAATGTTAACGCCATCACCATCCTCCGACATGATGTGTGCCATATCATCCTCAAAAGGATGAATGCAAGTGGTGACCCACTGGAGTTTGAATGCTATATGTAACTGACACTAAGGTCTTTGTGGTATGACCATTAACACACTTCGTTCTATATATTAGAGACAGAAACTGCTAGACTGCATTGCGCACACACACAAAATGTGGTTGCACGAACCTAAATCACAGCCAAAGCTCAACGCTTACCCCAAAAAATCCCATAGAAGGTTCCATTTGAACCACAGCTTCACTTAGTTTCACAAAGCACAGAAAGCAGCCTGCAGGATTCTGTACCCCAGTTCCAAATTCGGCAGCTCTGGCCATAGTGCCACATCTTCTCCCCACTGAACACCATACTCTACCACTAAAAGAAACTCGCACTGCCTTTAGATGCAATCCAATTATGTCCCGCTATAAACGCCTGGAAGCAACTCAATTCAAATTATGCACTAGACAAGAGTAATCTTCTGTCTGAAAAAACAGTAACAACCTCCTGGAAAAAGCAAACACTCACAGGGAATGCAAGACTAAGTAAGGTATGTGAAATGTAAGCATGGAACAACATGCTTACCTTAATGCTTGTGCACTTGTTATTCAGAAATCAATGTGTGTTTTTGCCTGAAAAGCTAAGGACATGACTACAAGGCCCGGAAGGGACCCGTTTCAATGTCCATTGCTTAGATCCTTACAAAACATAAGGAGTATGGTTTTAAAAGACCACATTCATGAACATAAAGCTGCAGTACACTACACATTTCATAAACTACTAAAAGGAAAACAGCTGATAAGGATCACATGAAACATTTTCTACACCACGCATTAACCAGATATCGCAGTACCTCCAGGAATGGTGAACTTCCTCACCTGAGGAAAAAAATGCTATTCAAAGACGAGAAAAATGAAAGTAATGCTGCCTTCACTGGGAAAGTCTGTTGGTGTTTGGGTGTGAATAAAACCAATCTGGCAACTTTTTGACCACTCTGTCTTGCTCATCCATCCAGCCATTACCCTTTCACTCATCCAGCCACCCTTTCACGTACTCATCCATCCACATAGTCACTCATCCTTCCACACATTCACCCTTTCAGTCATCCACACATACATCCTCCCTTTCTCTCTCAATCGACCCTTTCACTTAGCCATCCATCCACCCAACCATCCATCTACTCATCCACTCATGAATCCATCGACCCTATCACTCATCCATCCTTTCAATCATCCATCCATCTTTTCTCTCATCCATCCACCCATTCACTCCTTCACTCATCTATCCAACCTTTTTCCCATGTACCCTCCCTTTCACTCACTCATCCATCCTTACATCCTCCCTTTCATTCATCTGTCCATCCATTCACCCTTTCACTTATCGATTCATCAATCCATCCATCATTTCACTCATCCATTCACCCATCCTTCCTCTCATTATCCATCCATTCACCCTTTCACTAATCCATCCAGCCATCCACCCACCCCTTCATTTACAATCTCACCCACCTTTTCACATTAAGTATGAGCTGAGCCTTCGTCTGCAGAGTTGCAGACAGAAGAGACCCATCAGGAACTCACCCCTCGCTGTAGTTCCTAAAGCAAAGGGAGGGGTTCAAGACGCCCCTGCACACAGTCAATCTGAAACTTTGGAAGTCATGAGTCATGCATGATGCACAGAGCCAGGACGTGAGGTGGCTGTGGCATGGTGTTGTTTCCAGGGCTTTAAGTGGGGGCGGGGGGGTCTCTCCAAAGGGGTTGTTCGATTTAATTAAGGGCGTAGCTTGAAACACCTAAGCTAAAATTCTGTGCTTAGCATAGTGTGCCGCCGGACTGGTATTTTGCTGCTTCTGTCATTGCATTCAGATATATAATACAGCAGGTAATGTTACACCTACAACATGCCAGAACTATAGGCTTTGTCAATGGTTGTTAGTTGCATAAATTAAAAAAGCAGCAACCATGGATTCGTTGAATATAATATTGAAAATGCTTCAGTTCTAAAATTATGAGACTGTGAAAGACATATAACCCTTTTTTTAAACTTCTTTTACCGCCTTATTTTGATTAACTGGATTCTCTCGTAACAGCATGGGCGTTTTCGTACATTTCTTCCTTCTGACAGGATGCACACCACACGCTTTACCAGCCAGACTGGCCCATTGTCATTCTGTATGTGGCAATCAGCTGCATACAGAATTACAATGGGCGGGGTGGAGCTGCTCTTGCGCTCAGAGGAGTGCAAGGCGGCCCCGTCAAGGCATTGAGGATTCTCACAGGGGAACAGTGATGTTCCCCAAAGGCCAAAATTACGGACAAAAGGCGGCAGGCTGAGTGATCCAAGGGGTGGCAAGCGCCCCTCCTTGCCCCCCCCTGCGGACGCCCATGCTAGTGACGTTAGTGGTAAGTTGCGGAGAGATGAGTTTGGAAGCGTGAGGCAATATCAAGACATAATTGGAGCAACCTCGATGCGTCTACAGGTGACATGGTCTCTGGCGAGTTGTGATGAGAAGGGAAGAGGGCTACAGTTACATCAGCGAACGGAAAATATATTAGATAGAGATTAACAACATCATGTTAAAACCTCATACTGTCTGACAAATAGATTTTCTTCGGGCATTTTATTCGTGAACATAGGAAGGTGAAAGTTATTGCTTAATCACCAGTTTTCAGCAAACAGCACATATTTGCTCATTGCCGGTCACAGTGCACATTTCTGCACGGACAAAGTAAAATGGTTGTTGAACAGGGAAAGCACTAGATCAAAACTCATTCAATATCTAGAAATATTTTACTGCTTAATATGTTTAAAATATGAACATTTACTTATCTCAGTGCATCTGCGCACGGTGCACCCTTGGTTTGACATCTTTTGTCTTCTCCAGTTCAGGACGTGAGACAGTGGCTCCGAGCGCTGGGTCCCAGAGCAGAGCCAACCAACCTAACCAATCCAGGAGCTTCTCTCCAGCTCTCTATATTAGTAATCAGCATGTGAGAAGTGCCAGGATTGGTTGGAGCAGGCTAAACCTGAGCTCTTTTTGTGACTAGGGAAACACAAGGAGATGATGGACGGAGTGCTGAAACTTTTCAGACACTCACCCCCAGTCACAGATCTGGGTTGAATCCATCATCGTTCTTTAGCTCACTTCGCCACCCCAGTTCAGACACAGCTATATGCAAATCAGTCTTGACCCTGTGCCTCATGGGAACAGTCCAGCCCGAACTGCCAAGCCATGCCTTCCTGGACCGGAAACAAGCATCCTGGGACCGGTTTCGGGCTAACAGCCCTCATCAGCCAGGCTAGCTTGAATCCAGTGGCAAAGTGAGCAAGGGACCCACGTCTGGGCATACCCTGCCATCTTAGGGCGAACAAAGCAAACACAAGGAAATGATGGATGGAGTGCTGAAACTTTTCAGACACTCACCCCCAGTCACAGATCTGGGTTGAATCCATCATCGTTCTTTAGCTCACTTCGCAACCCCAGTTCAGACACAGCTATATGCAGATCAGTCTTGACCCTGTGCCTCATGGGAACAGTCCAGCCCGAACTGCCAAGCCATGCCTTCCCTGGATCGGAAACAAGCATCCTGGGACCGGTTTCGGGCTAACAGCCCTCATCAGCCAGGCTAGCTTGAATCCAGAGGCAAAGTGAGCAAGGGACCCACGTCTGGGCATACCCTGCCAACTTAGGGCGAACAAAGCAAACACAAGGAGATGATGGACGGAGTGCTGAAACTTTTCAGACACTCACCCCCAGTCACAGATCTGGGTTGAATCCATCATCGTTCTTTAGCTCACTTCGCCACCCCAGTTCAGACACAGCTATATGCAAATCAGTCTTGACCCTGTGCCTCATGGGAACAGTCCAGCCCAAACTGCCAAGCCATGCATTCCCTGGACCGGAAACAAGCATCCTGGGACCGGTTTCGGGCTAACAGCCCTCATCAGCCAGGCTAGCTTGAATCCAGTGGCAAAGTGAGCAAGGGACTCACGTCTGGGCATACCCTGCCAACTTAGGGCGAACAAAGCAAACACAAGGAGATGATGGACGGAGTGCAGAAACTTTTCAGACACTCACCCCCAGTCACAGATCTGGGTTGAATCCATCATCGTTCTTTATCTCACTTCACCACCCCAGTTCAGACACAGCTATATGCAAATCAGTCTTGACCCTGTGCCTCATGGGAACAGTCCAGCCCGAACTGTCAAGCCATGCCTTCTCTGGACCGGAAACAAGCATCATGGGACCGGTTTAGGGCTAACAGCCCTCATCAGCCAGGCTAGCTTGAATCCAATGGCAAAGTGAGCAAGGGACCCACGTCTCGGCATACCCTGCCAACTTAGGGCGAACAAAGCAAACACAAGGAGATGACGGACGGAGTGCTGAAACTTTTCAGACACTCACCCCCAGTCACAGATCTGGGTTGAATCCATCATCGTTCTTTAGCTCACTTCGCCACCCCAGTTCAGACACATCTATATGCAAATCAGTCTTGACCCTGTGCCTCATGGGAACAGTCCAGCCCGAACTGTCAAGCCATGCCTTCCCTGGACCGGAAACAAGCATCCTGGGACCGGTTTCGGGCTAGCAGCCCTCATCAGCCAGGCTAGCTTGAATCCAGTGGCAAAGTGAGCAAGGGACCCACGTCTGGGCATACCCTGCCAACTTAGGGCGAACAAAGCAAACACAAGGAGATGATGGATGGAGTGCTGAAACTTTTCAGACACTCACCCCCAGTCACAGATCTGGGTTGAATCCAGCATCGTTCTTTAGCTCACTTCGCCACCCCAGTTCAGACACAGCTATATGCAGATCAGTCTTGACCCTGTGCCTCATGGGAACAGTCCAGCCCGAACTGCCAAGCCATGCCTTCCCTGGATCGGAAACAAGCATCCTGGGACCGGTTTCGGGCTAACAGCCCTCATCAGCCAGGCTAGCTTGAATCCAGTGGCAAAGTGAGCAAGGGACCCACGTCTGGGCATACCCTGCCAACTTAGGGCGAACAAAGCAAACACAAGGAGATGATGGATGGAGTGCTGAAACTTTTCAGACACTCACCCCCAGTCACAGATCTGGGTTGAATCCATCATCGTTCTTTAGCTCACTTCGCCACCCCAGTTCAGACACAGCTATATGCAGATCAGTCTTGACCCTGTGCCTCATTGGAACAGTCCAGCCCGAACTGCCAAGCCATGCCTTCCCTGGATCGGAAACAAGCATCCTGGGACCGGTTTCGGGCTAACAGCCCTCATCAGCCAGGCTAGCTTGAATCCAGAGGCAAAGTGAGCAAGGGACCCACGTCTGGGCATACCCTGCCAACTTAGGGCGAACAAAGCAAACACAAGGAGATGATGGACGGAGTGCTGAAACTTTTCAGACACTCACCCCCAGTCACAGATCTGGGTTGAATCCATCATCGTTCTTTAGCTCACTTCGCCACCCCAGTTCAGACACAGCTATATGCAAATCAGTCTTGACCCTGTGCCTCATGGGAACAGTCCAGCCCGAACTGCCAAGCCATGCCTTCCCTGGACCGGAAACAAGCATCCTGGGACCGGTTTCGGGCTAACAGCCCTCATCAGCCAGGCTAGCTTGAATCCAGTGGCAAAGTGAGCAAGGGACTCACGTCTGGGCATACCCTGCCAACTTAGGGCGAACAAAGCAAACACAAGGAGATGATGGACGGAGTGCTGAAACTTTTCAGACACTCACTCAGTCACAGATCTGGGTTGAATCCATCATCGTTCTTTAGCTCACTCGCTACCCCAGTTCAGACACAGCTATATGCAAATCAGTCTTGACCCTGTGCCTCATGGGAACAGTCCAGCCCGAACTGCCAAGCCATGCCTTCCCTGGACCGGAAACAAGCATCCTGGGACCGGTTTCGGGCTAACAGCCCTCATCAGCCATGCTAGCTTGAATCCAGTGGCAAAGTGAGCAAGGGACCCATGTCTGGGCATACCCTGCCAACTTAGGGCGAACAAAGCAAACACAAGGAGATGATGGACGGAGTGCTGAAACTTTTCAGACATTCACCCCCAGTCACAGATCTGGGTTGAAACCATCATCGTTCTTTAGCTCACTTCGCCACCCCAGTTCAGACACATCTAAATGCAAATCAGTCTTGACCCTGTGCCTCATGGGAACAGTCCAGCCCGAACTGCCAATCCATGCCTTCCCTGGACCAGAAACAAGCATCCTGTGACCGGTTTCGGGCTAACAGCCCTCATCAACCAGGCTAGCTTGAATCCAGTGGCAAAGTGAGCAAGGGACCTACGTCTGGGCATACCCTGCCAACTTAGGGCGAACAAAGCAAACACAAGGTCCCAGGATGCTTGATTCCGGTCCAGGGAAGACATGGCTTGGCAGTTCAGTCTGGACTGTTCCCATGAGGCACAGGGTCAAGACTGATTTGCATATAGCTGTGTCTGAACTGGGGTGGCAAAGTGAGCTAAAGAATGATGATGGATTCAACCCAGATCTGTGACTGGGGGTGAGTGTTTGAAAAGTTTCAGCACTCCGTCCATCATCTCCTTGTGTTTGCTTTGTTCGCCCTAAGTTGGCAGGGTATTCCACAGACGTGGTTCCCTTGCTCACTTTACCACTGGATTCAAGCTAGCCTGGCTGATGAGGGCTGTTAGCCCGAAAACCGGTCCCAGGATGCTTGATTCCAGTCCAGGGAAGACATGGCTTGGCAGTTCGGTCTGGACTGTTACCATGAGGCACAGGGTCAAGACTGATTTGCATATAGCTGTGTCTGAACTGGGGTGGCAAAGTGAGCTAAAGAATGATGATGGATTCAACCCAGATCTGTGACTGAGGGTGAGTGTTTGAAAAGTTTCAGCACTCCGTCCATCATCTCCTTGTGTTTGCTTTGTTCGCCCTAAGTTGGCAGGGTATGCCCATACGTGGGTCCCTTGCTCACTTTGCCACTGGATTCAAGCTAGCCTGGCTGATGAGAGCTGTTAGCCCAAAACCGGTCCCAGGATGCTTGATTCCGGTCCAGGGAAGCCATGGCTTGGCAGTTCGGTCTGGACTGTTCCCATGAGGCACATGGTCAAGACTGATTTGCATATAGCTGTGTCTGAACTGGGGTGGCAAAGTGAGCTAAAGAATGATGATGGATTCAACCCAGATCTGTGACTGGGGGTGAGTGTTTGAAAAGTTTCAGCACTCCGTCCATCATCTCCTTGTGTTTGCTTTTTGTGACTAGGGGCCTGCGTCTGCACTCAACTCAGCTGTCTACACAGCTTTAGTCAGTGGCAGCTCCTCCGCTAAGGCGGAGGAGCGTTGCCCCACTGCGCAAAAAGGAAAAATAAAATGACAATAACGTATCGTTATTGTCATTTTATTTTTCCAATTGCATGCAGTCAGTGGCATGTGTGGGGTGGACGGGGCTGGCCAGAGTAGGCAAAGAGTGGTTTGCACTCCCAAAGTGCGCATGAACTGTTTGGCCGGTCTTGGGCCAAACAAACAGTTTATGTGCACTTTGCATGTTCCTACCAGGCTGAATTGCACAGCCTGGTGAGGAACATGCACAAACTCCCTGTTCCAGTCTGAGCGCCGATCCACGGCGCTCAGATCAATCACAACGCTGCATTGCAGCATTATGTTTGGCTCAGGGGAGCCTGTGTGCCGGGTGCTTCCTGCTGCCGGGACTGCAGGAAGAAGGAAGAGGACGCAGGGGAGGCGGCGGGCAGCCGGCCATTCTAAGGTAAGTGTGTTTTTTTGTTGTTAAGTAACCCCCCACCCCCGCTCCACCACCCCCATCCGGTAGCAGCCGCTACTGGCTTTGGTTGGAGAGTTCAAAAGTACACGTAGGACTGGCCATCGCAAGACAGCTGGCTAATCTGGCATGAACACTTTAAACTTTAGGCCGAGTTGTACCTGCTGCCAATCAGCAGGAATGGCCCACCCCTGCTTTCACACTTCGGCTGGACTGGCACCTGCACGTTTAATAATAAAATGGTCATAAAAACATTTTATTACTATTTTATTCACATTTGTTGAGCTCACAGCAGTGCAGCAACGCTCCTCTGCCCTAAACGAGGAGCCACACTGTGTGCACCTGGATAGCATTTGTAAAAGATTAGCCTCATGTATCATTTTACATTTTCAGATTAGAAGCTTGTAGACAGTGCATTATTTTAGAGACAACCACACTGATTCATGATGGTAGGGGGAGATTTGAAAGAGTTGGAACAGTGAAGCTGATAACCCTGAAGATGCGGTTAAGTGACTGTTGGGCAGGATGGCTAGCACGCTATTGCGATAATCCTGAGAAGGCTGATTGTGATAGCTTTTATGGTGCCCAAAGAATGATGAGGGTAGATACTGGTGGAGCAGCATAATTTTGGCTCCTCCCTTCCCTTTCACATCACGAATATGATATATATATATGTTCACATAGCACTATATATTTGTGTTTTATTATCATTAACATAAAGTGGTGCACTTGAATGAAATACTGAAGGTGCATTTGCTGTATAATTCAGACATTTATATGAGTGTGCATACTAATGTTTTGATTACAGTGTTACTTAATTGCAGTTCATATACATATCTGCAGTACTGTGGTTTGAGTAGTATTGTTAATTCTGTAGAATCATGTATTCATTCAAAAGTTCATTTGCATTTACAGTATTACTGTACATGTATCCATAACCATCCATTTAAATGTGTATTGAATGTTTGCCAGGTTAACTTGACCAAAACCTTTACATCTGAATCTTAATGTTTAACCTTCACATGAAAGTTTGCTTGGGTTGAAATGTTTTCCTCTTCTTTGCAGGTGCGTTCGTATGATCTCCTAGTTAGAGAAAGGCACATTGTTTATAAGAGATAGTGAGGGCTGGGAGGAGTACTTTTGTCGATGAGAGGCACTAACCAACAAAGGGAGGAGCACTGTATGTACTGTACCTGGAGATGGGAGCAATCCAAGGGCATTCTAATGTGCGGACCAAAGGAAAGGAGTTTCAAGTGTAGTTGCCAAGTTTTTACAATGAGAAGGGGGAAACAATCGGACGCATGATGTGAGATTCTCGAATGTTCTGGGAAGTTTTAATTAGTGGTCACACTATAATGTTAGACAGATTCCTTTCTAGACTTCTAGGGGTACAGACCTCTTTGGTATATCTCCGTTGTGTGGATGTATGCTATACAATACCTTTGATTTTGCAAGCACGTCTACAGAAGATCTCTACAATGCTGATACCGTCTTGCTTTATTGGATCTAATTAGGGTTTCCACAGGCACACTATTTAGTTGAGGTTTAATTAGATAATTTAGAGTTACTAATGCCTAGGCAAGAGGAACGCAAATTATATTCTGATCATCAAATCCTATTTCTCATTTTCTGCATTGCCATTGCTGAATTTCTTGTATGGTTCATGTTATTGAGACATAACTTTGCTACACGATTTGGTCTGCGAGTAGTGATTCTGTATTTTTATAACATATTTTTGAGATTAGTGTACATCAGCTTGGCATTGAATTTGTAATAAATCTATACTTACTCCCATATACCGACTTTTGGGTCCACATTTTGTAGCCAAATGGGCTACACTGTAATTGGAATTTGTGGATGATGTTGACTCCTGTTTATTCTTTAGGCACCTAAAAAGGTCAGTTGCAGGGACATTTGGTTAAATGACTCAGTGCGCTGGCAGATGGTAGCAAAGCGAGGATGGCTATGTCCTGGAATAGGGGGAGTTAGGATAATTTGTTAAAATAGTTCAGACCTAATCCTAGCCCAGGAGCCCATGTTTCGGTCTGGAGGATCAGCGGAGTTCCAGCAGTTCGAGAAAGAGTTGTAACAGCGGAGGTGTGAGTATTAACATGGTTGCGCATTCTAATGGCTTGTGCTTAGCTTGCGGTGTTCTTGGAGATTGTGTGATGTTTGGCAGAGATGCTTTGAATGTCGTGTGAATGTGGCTTTTAGTGTGGAGAAGTTGAAGTCGTTATTGAGTTCGACATGGCCTAGGTTCCCGTGATGATAATAAAAAGTGTAGAAGACTTGTAAATATCTGCTAAAGTTTTGTGGTACTTGTCGTGAGATGTCGTCGAAAGCACAGATGAGATGGGGACATTTATCTTTGCGTGTGAAAGTGAAATGTGATTAGTGTAGTGGATCCTTTGCGCTGGGGAAGCTGTACTAATCAGGGTGAGTTCCCGCAGGTCAAAGTCTCACTTGAGTGTGATTGAGTAGGTCGGAAAGTGTTATTCCGAACCATTTCTTGTATGACTGAATACTGTTGATTTCTTTAGTGGAGTGGACAAAGGTATTTGTTACAATTGCTTTTTTTTGCTCGCATGCGTAGTGCTGAGGAGAGTGTGTTTGTGAAAATTGTAAAGGAGGGTGAACTGCTGCAAGGAGTGAGACTGCTGTCACGGTGTGCCGCACTGAGATTGGTCGGTTGGTGTAAAGCCACGCTGTTATTGGTTGTCTACGTCATAGAGTGGTATTGGCCATTGACTTTAAATGAGAATTGCAGGTAAACTATTATTTCCTGTTCTAAATAACATTGTATTTGTGATTTTTGACATTTTACCAGAAAATGAAATGCTTTAAGAATAGAATTTTTTATTGCACAATTAATTAAAATCATTGCAATCGCAAATACTGAGATACAGAATAAAGTGCATAAGTTTCAATTTGAAAAATGTAGGCATTTACATTAAAAAGGATTAAAACTGATAATGGTGGAATGAGCTTTATGGTTCTATGGATTTTTCGGAGGCCAGAATGTCCTTTGTGGCCATCAGAAATTTCATAAAGCACGCTGACAACTGTGCTGAATCACCCTTAAAACATTCCACCAGGGCGTCCTGACATGTCCGAATGTTTAAAATGCGCCAGATGGGTCGAAGCCAATAAGTTCTTAATTGGCGCAGTGTCTCGCAGATACATAATATGTGAGTTAACGTTTCTTCTTCTCCCCCACAAGCGCGGCACTGCGTGGCTGACATTTCTTTGTAACCGTGCCCATACTTGTATGCGAATAGAGGGATCAAGCCGAATCGTAGCCTCATTAGTTGGCACTTCATTGTTGGCTTTATGGGGGACAACAGATAGTGTGGTAAGCCTCTGCTATTGTATAGTTTTAGAGCCCAGCTTCCGTGATTGAGTTTTCTTTTAAGCTTGTTGCATCATTGACCTCTGACATTATTTTTGCCTGTTTTATTAAAAGTTTTGCTGCCGCCGGTATGGGGGCGGCCCATATTTCACAGGCTTCCAATGTTTCAACAGAGTGAGTAAGAAAATTGTGCCAGGTTGACCCGGGTTCATTTATCATTAGCCAGATGTAATTTTTTAATGAGTTTTCCCATGCTTGTTTGGCCTTTAGACAGAATGCTAGGAATCGTGCTTTGAGTATCAGCTTTTGAGATGTCAAGTTAAATTCTTTACGAATTTGCACATGCGGAGTGGAAGAGGGTAAGAGAAAAACTTTACGAAAGCAGGCAGATTGAGCTCTGTCCAGCCACGATGACATCTTATCTTTAAAGGCAATAGCGCCATGGGTGATGGACGGTAGAAACTTTGCCCCCATTGCTTGGATTAAAGGGGTGAGGTCAGGTGAGCACATGGATTTCCTTGCTCTGCAGAAGGCAACCTCCAAGGATTGTGCCAGGCCGTGCATCAATGTGATGTGTGTGGACTACCTTCCTTTATGGTCGATCCATACACCAAGGTACTTGTAAGTTGAGACTGTCTCGATTGATTTACCGTCAACTTGCCATAAACCTCTTCTCTTCGTTTGTCTGGAGATCATCATCGTCTTTGTTTTTGTCGTGTTTATTTTCAATTTGTTTGCTTTGCAGTATGACGACAATGCAGTTAGGAGTCGCTGTAGACCAATCGGAGTTTGATCTAGCAGAATGGTATCATCTGCGTATTGCAGCGATTGGATTTTAGATCCAGCGAGTTTGGGAAATGCTTTAAGATTATACAAGATTTGATTAGGGGAGATGTGACAATACCTTTCAGAGAGGGAGAAGAGGCACCACCTGAAGATACTGAAGGTCATTATATGGCAATAATTGTCTGGGGCCATACCTGTATTTGGTTTAAATAATGGCATAAGATCAATGAGAAAAAAGGTGCACTGACATTTCCACACCATGGTACATTTAATGGGAGAATAGGCCCAGGCGGAGTTCGCATAGTCGCACTATGCAGAACTCTGGGAAGTGGCAAAAAAACTCTGCAGCGCTACGCAGAGTTCCACAAGCGAGCGGAGCGCTCGATGTATGCAACATGAAGTGTGTTCTCGTGCCAAAAATCATGCGAGAATGGCACGACATGGTTCGCATGGAAGCGGCCATCTTGTTTTTTTGCTCTTTTCATGGTGCTGGGGCCTACTTTTTGAATCTCTCTTACTCTAATAATCCTACCCCTCTGATACTTATCTACCCCTCATTTTTATTTATTACCTTACTCTGTCTTTGTGTTTTTGTATTTTATGTTTTTTCAAATTTATTTTGTGTTTTTGCAAGACTTTTGTACTTTTTTATTTTTCACTTTATTTTCTTATTTTTTTCCTTTTATCCTTCTTCTTCCTTCCTGTTTCTTCCTTCTTTTCTTCCCTCACCCAGGACCAATGCAGAGCAGGGGAGCAGCAGCACCAGGCCTCCCCGAACCAGCACCTCCAGTCGCAGCTGCCTACTTTGCGGATTGGCTGCTCCGTAAAGGGGGGAAGCCCGTGCGATCTTCTCCGAGGTAGAGGTGGCTGTACTAGGTTTCTATGCGCAGCGCCACCTCCCCTCCACCCTGGCAGCAGGTGGCAGGCCTGGTAGTGGGTACGCCCTCCGGGATCATAGGCAGCGCTGGGAGAGGGTGCGCCGAGTTGTGCGCTGCTGCTCTGGGTTTATACGTACCCAACGACAGCTGACACACTGGTGGGCTGACATCCTGGATAGGGACCAGGACCTGCTCGACCTGTTGGGTGTGGATGTTGCGGGGCTCGGTGAGTAATAATTATTTATTTGCCGTATTCTTCTATCTGTGCTAATATTTTTTTCCCAATTAGCAAGCATGCTGCTCACACTCAGGTAAGTTAAGTTTATGTTACTAATATTATGTGATCATAGAGTTAACAGGTGCTCGGCAGTGCTACCTATTCCAACTCATTGGCGCTCTCTTGGGCTGTTTATTTAAGAAGTCATTCAGAGACTCATCTGTCCTGTCACTAAGATAGTGGCAGTTATAAGTATTAGTTAAATAGCGCATTCTCTCACTTCTCTGTGGCTTTATTTTTTTGTAGCTCGTACAATCCCAACCCCAAGCAATGTCCCAGTGATGTGTAGTATGCATGCATCCATGCACTGAAAAAAATGCCGACTGACTTGGCCCGTCAATGGGGGTTGAGGAGACTGAGAGATTGAGAATGAGATGAGAAACAAAGATTATTTGTTGTAATTTATTAGTAGTTCCAAAATGCAGTTTTAGAAATTTGGAATAGGGCTAGGTTTTTGAAATTAGGAATTGGTCCTCGATACTAGTATTACTATAGGAAATTTGATTTAGAAAAGTTCAATGTTACTGTGTTTGCCTTTCCCTGTCAAAATATTTTTGTGGAGATTATCATTAACTGTTCCACTAATCTCTTTTTATTTATTTCTTACATTAGCATCCAGGGGCAAGAAGAGGGATGGGCCTGGAGGATCCAGCGAGGAGGGCGAGGGAGCTGGAGGTGCCACTGCCTCCACAAGTGCCGCAGCAGATGGCTCTACTGGCTCCAATAAGTCCTCCTGTTGTTAATTTTATTATTTCCCAAACTTTTACCGCTCCACATTTAGAATTATTTTTCTTTTTTGCTGTGCCTGTCTCCTAATGTTTTCCAACTCCTCTTCGTTCTATTTGTTTGTTTCCTAAATTCTTCTTATCCCTGCATTAGCCTATTTACTTATTTTCTATATTTCAAGTTACTGTACTTGACTTCAAATTATCTGTAGTAGTCTGTCTGTTCTGTAGCTTCCTTTCTTCTGCTTTGTCAGTAAGCTTTCCCTCTCACCTCATATATCTTGTGGACTGGTGGTACTGTAAGACTCATTTTAGCTCACGTACTACTGCTCCACTGTGAAGATTGCAGACCCAAGTAAGGTATTGTACGCATGTTTATTGAGAAGGCTTTCTTTTTCTTGCTCATGTTCAAACAGTAAATCAAGAAAGTGACCATGGTCATGGTGGACCCCCCAATGGTGTGTATGTGCTATTATCATATTATACCAGCAGTTGATGGCAGAGGAGCATGGCTCGAAGTATGAGGATAGCCCCATTGAATTTGCAACCAAAACCATATGTCCTTCGTTGATCAATTATTCCACCCCTTCATTGCGCTTCATTGGCTCAGATTCATCATAGTTCTGCCCCTCAATTAAAAAGAGTTTTTGGTTAGCTTGACTACCTGGCTTTTCAAACATTGCAAACCAATAAAATGTCTAACGTGATATTTTGAATTTGATAGAAGATAATGTAACCAAACTGTACTGATGTATTGTGGTTGCATTTTCTGAAAACAAATATATTGGTGATGCGTATATGGCCTCTAAAATCAAATGTGTAATGCTTTTTCTAGCTGCAGAGAACAACAGTGTCGGAGCCGGCAGCGAGGGCGCCAGTCGAGTGGATGTGGCAGATAAAGGGGGGGTCCCAGTGGCGGTGGTAAGTCACATTGCTTGCTGATTAACAATTAGTAATATATACTCATTGCAAGGGTGTTGACTCGTGAACACCCTGCTTTAGCAGTTACAGCAGGAGTTGAGCAGTTAATGGCATCTTCTATCTGGAACTCAGCAGACAAAGGTTGATATTAGGGTTTAATAGCAATGGGTTAAGAGAAAAGGGAAAAAGGATGGAAGGAAATAGATGGGTGAAATGTAATGTGAGTGGAAGGATGCATGGGTAAATATGTAGGTGAAAGGATGCATAAAGGTGGGCGATCCAATGCATGGGTGGGTGAAGGATGGATAAAAAGATAAACGCCGTGAAAGGATGCCTGCCTGGGTGGGTAAAAGGAATGCTCAGGTGGGTTAAAGCAGGATGGCTGAATGGGTGAAAGGATGTGTGGGTGAGCAAATGGATGCTGGTGAAATGCGCATTGAGAGCAATGTTTGGATGGATGGATATATGTGGGTAGATGGTTTTCAATGGTGAGAGACTGGATGAGAGAATGTATGTAAAGCTTAAATGGTGTGTATCCAAGCCAAGGGTGAGGAATACTAGAACAATGAAATGATGAATGGATAATTGCTTGGATGAAGAAACAAGGGAGCTCTTCTGTATAGGGGCATTCACTTGCTTAGAATGGTTTTATCTAAGCTTTGATTCAATGTGTTGGGGTGGCATTTCTGCCTACTCCATTGACTCACAGTATTCCTTTTAAGTAAGGCAGATATTTGTATCTTACCCATCATCAAACATCACCTCACTCCCTACCCATGGCATTTTGCCAGTGCCACCCATGATAACCTAACTGCTGCAAGGTTTGATTTGTCACTGCAATGTTAGCTGTGCAATGTGTGTCTGCTTGAGTTAATGTGGCATTTACAAAGTTTTCAATGCATGACAATGTGAAAAGAAGGTGTAGTTCCCTTCCCTCCCAGTGCCCACTCAGTCACTTCCTAGTACTTCACTCCTTTTTCTTTCCCAAGTTCTGTCACAGCCTTCCCCAACATTTAAAAATCCATTCTTTGCATGTGCCACATTTTTCTAGCCAAATGATATATTTCATCATGACTTCCATAACAGATTTACACCTGTTTAAATTCGTCCCTTTCAACATTATTGTCAACCAAAGTGACTCAGTAGCCAAAGCTTAGGCACATAATGATGATCAGTAAAACATCTACTTACCCGGCCTAATCCCTCTAACTTATTCTGCAGTAGAATAATTTAAGAATCCTTTCCTTACTGCCAAACAAATGTATTTGTTGGGAAAATAAAATTATAAAGTGTGGTGGAGAGTGAGGCCAGGCAGTAAAGTGGGACTAAGTAACTGCCTTGAGTTTTGTGAATGGGATAGTCTGTGACTAACGCACAAATATAATCTATATCCCGTTCCTTAATCATTTCCCTGTACTGCAGTGCAGCGCTTTTCTCACTGTCTACTTACGGCAGACAGGATGTTCGCATGATTGATACATGATGTGTATCAATATTCATCTGCCTTGTAGTCAGGTTTAGAATGAAAGGCATTTTGGAGAAGAGCAGGGCCATTGGAATGAGATAATTCCCTATTACAGCTGCCCCAGCTACAGACTGCAGAGGGTAGCACAGTATGACTAGTAATGAGTATGACTAGGGCACCAGCTGAGCTAGCATGCCTCCATTAATTTAGTGCAGCAAGAGAGAAAATACTTGCACTGCATAGTGCATAATGCCTTACCCATTATTAATGAGAGGTAATTGATTTTTACTTTTCCACACAAGTATCTGTTTAGTATTTTTTTTACCCGGAAATTCTTGAAAAGAGAGAAAAGTTACAGTTTTTTAAACTAGTGTGCTGTGTTCATATTCTGCCTTAAATACTTTCAGACAGTTAGTGCATTTGCCATTTGCCTTTAGTTTTATGTCAGGCATGTGTGGGTAATGGCTGTGACTCTAATCGCATCAAATTGAATGACCGTACAGAGCCAGCAATGTACTGCCACTGTGCCACCCACTACATCATTTTAAACAAGTGCTTTGCACAGAGCATTGTTTATATTTCTCTTTTTTCTTTCTAGCTACTCCTGCTGTCAGTGGTTATCCAACTCGGCAGGATGTAGCAGCCTGGCTGCAGCAGCAGAAGCTGGAGGCAATATGTGATGCGTACATATAGCTGGTGGCCCAGGAGGAGGAGGAGCCCTTGTCCAGGGCCCCAGCCAGCCCCCAGCGCATCTAGCCTCTCAACATCGGCACCCCAGTCCGGTAGCAGCCACCCACTGGCGTTCTAACACTGCTGCCCCCCTCAATTTCTGACCGCAACTTCTGCCGCATTATGCTCAGGTTAGAGTGCATGGAAGCCAGGCAAATTAAGATGGAGGGGCACCTTAAAAAGCCCCTAGCCCGCTGTTAGTGCCCTCTTCTGCCCCTTTTTTAACCTTTGTTTTGGTGGGTGGGATTTGTTGTGGGTGGGATGGGAGTTGGGACCGAGACAGTTTGGACCTTAGTTTTACTTTTTTAGGACATTTTGGGCATTTGTTGGGGATGAGGAGAATTGTTTGGGGAGAGGGGTGGGCCAGTTTAGGGTAAAGGGGTGGATTTACATAATATTGTTGTTAGGGTAATAAATATTGTTATTTATGCTTCAAATCTTTTTTGGGTTGTTTTACTTTGCACTGCTGCCTTTTAGCTCAGCAGCAGTCTGTTTTTAAAATTAGCTGATAGCGTATAACAATTAGTTATGTGGTACCCTTGTCCCACTACTACTCTCCTAGTCTCTGCAGTCTGCAACTATATTGATCAATAAGGGGAGGTGGGGGGTTCCAACTTTTCACTTTCCATTGCCTATATTGCTTACAACAACAACGCTCCATAGTTCTCTTACCTCAATAGATGAAGCGAGGGCTGCATGGTTTCCCAAGGTGCTATGGTGTTGGTAGTGGCTAGTGCACTAACAGTGAAGGAAAAGCGAGGTCCCACTCCCACCTAGGTGCGCTCCAACTGTAGGATTAATCTGAAGGATTATTCATCGCAGGCAATTAAATTTAAATAAAAACTGAGTTAGTGGGTTATATATATTATTATATCATTGCTCTGCAAATAATTCTGACCAGACTACTACGTAACAAAGAATACCTGATAGTGAAAATATAACATGCAGTACTTAATCATTCAGAGCAATGGTGAGCTAGTATGTTAATTAAAGCTAAAGTAGTAAATACTTGAATCGTGAAATGGACATGGTTAAGCAGTTATGCAACACAATGCCTGAATGATGCGGACAAATGATGTTCTTCCTGTATCTAAATATCAATCACTTTTATACGTGGGTGGATAAATGGGGCCAGTGTGGGCTAATGTTTCGGTAACAGAAGTAGAACTGCAGATCCTGCACTGAGTTGTTGTTTCTTTCACCAGATCTACCTCAACAAGTGTGTGATCAATTAATGGTGTAAATTATAAAGTCACACCTTAATAAATCACACAGCCCGGGGGAAGAGCGTTAGGGGTTTGATGAATGGATGGGAAAGGGGATTTGGGGAAAGGTGTGACAGACGAACACTAAACAAAGACAATATTCATCTGGGCAATGAGCAGCCAACCATCATCAATATGTTGTGGGGAGAAAAGGAAACAAAGGAATGATTATGACATAGTTAACTTAAATGCAGTGCAACCCAAACAGTCCATCAGCCCCAGAGAGACCCAAGTTATATTAATAAATATCTAAATGTTCTGTCACCTAGGTTCGAAAAATAGTAAATACAAATTATGTAGGAGTGAGGCAAACAACACACACAGTTCTAAAAAATGTTTATTAAAAGAAAAATGATACTGTATTGCCAAATTGAGAGGTGCATCTGCATTCTTCCTGGATTGTCTGTCAATCTTGGGTACCTGCCTGGCTGATGCGGTCCTGTAAGGTGACAGTGAGGGTTATGGTGCTTTTGCCTTTTTGTGCAGGAGAAGAGAAGGCCTGTGGATTGTAAAACAAAAATGATTTTGTAGAATCAAGGAGGGCAGAAGTTAAACTTCATAAGTAGTGTACCAAGAAGACTCAAAGGCAGAGCAAGAGAGAAGAATAGTCCATTTTGCAATCATTAATTTTATGACTGGTGTGTAATCAATTAGGTGAGAGCATTTACAACAACCAACAATCACAGACAAGTGGCAGCATGTACTATCGGGCTTATCAAACTCGCAACTGTCATGATCATCATCATCATAATAATAATATATAGCCTAGCACGTGTATAATCTGATGATCACCACATGTCTGTCGCCAGTTACCTACATCAACAGGCCCCCCACCTAACTACCTCACAGTTCGAAATTTGAGCCAGCCATCACAAAAATCAGCAACTTTGCATTTCCCAAATCAAGTAAAATCAACTCACTTCTCTCACCACCACTCCACAGAGTTGAGTAGGCCTCTTAGAGTCATCACCAAATGTTGGTTTCTGTGAAGTTGGTAACTTCCTTATTCTGGTGGCAGTTGTTGAAGTAATCATACCCTGAGTCCTTCCGTCATCCTCCTGACTCTGAGTAACTAACGTGTCCAACTCTGTACCAACTCAGTCCTGACTCAAATGCGGTAGATCGACCTGTAGTGCAATGCTGTTAAATGACAACAAGAGAAACATTGAGTCATTTTTTGTGTAGGCTAGGTTTGTGTTTGTTAGCTAAAGGGACAGGTTTTGGTTGCATCTTTGAGGAGTGTGAAGCAGAAAACAAAGCAGTGCGGACCCGGGAAACAAATCTTGCTAAGTGTCAAAGAGGAAAGAAAAAATCACCTCCAGGAAAAAAATGATCTCCATTGTTAGGCCACCAACATTGTAAATCAATCATCACAAACACAATCAAGCTTAATGATTATAGTTAAACAATGCACACCCAGTCTCACTGTCTGCCACCACATGAATCATCTCAACACACTCACAAACAACAATCACTCTTAATATATATATAAAACTTTGGTGCGTGCATGCCATTTACCTGTTCCAATTCACGCGCGGTGATGGTGGCACATTACGGATCCATTGTTTCATGAAACACACATTGGTCAGTCTTGTAAATCAAATAATGTGGGGCAGTCCAGCTAAGGGAATAAAGAAAGGATGGATAGGCAGGGGATGGAGGCAGGCACAAATTTGTCTCTCCAATGTCCTTGAGGGGAATGGGGGGGTGGCTTCTTCAATGCATACTGGTCCAACTTCAATCCGGCAACAAAATGTGTCTAAAACAGTGGGGCTGCATTAGTCAGTCAGACACAAACAAACAAAATAAAATAATGTCCCCTTAGCTCTATTTATTTTTGTCGTCAAAGCAGTTCGGCGATAGAAATAGAAAGTTCTATGGTTGGTGGCCCAGGCCTAGTAGTCAGGGCAGTAGAGTTTGTCCTCAAACGCAGGCGGTTCACCCAGAAGTAGGTCAGCTAACACACTACTACCATGACCTGAGTCTGACCAATCACCCTCATGCTCCTCCAGTCATACTTCAGGTATGGTTAAATTCAGTGGTATAAAGTGCTGATTCATTTTGGTCATGGTTAATCCCTCCACGTTTTGGGGCAAGAGACTGGTCCTTCTCACTGTGACAACTGTACCAGCTACAATGAACACACAATCAGCAGACACACTGGCTACCGGGAAAGCCAGATAGATTATTGGCAGCCTGCTGAGCACTGGACATTGGCGCTTCTTCCCATACCAATACATCAATGGGTTTTGATTAAGATAGACTTTTTTTGGGTTATCCAAATAGGCCTGAACCATCCTCTCAATAGTCATTGGTGCTCCACCTTGCTTGACCTCTTTTGCCTTTGCCTCTGCACTGGACTTAAGCCCTGCCTTTAAAAACCAATCATATGCAGATTTTGAGGCTGATGCTCCTGTTCCTGTTGTTGCAGGCGTTCTTGTTGTTGGTTTTGGCTGCTGTGAGCCAACAGCACTGACCTCACACTCTGAAGTTGAAGGATGCACCGCAGAACTTGTGCCCTGGAGGAGTGGGCCTCTAATTCCCAGCCATTCTTTTTCTAGGTCACTGGCTTTCTCGCAATCCATGTCTTGTAGTTTGAAACAACCCCATCTAAAAATGGAATGAAAGTGGCCAGTAATTGAACCGTGGATCAAGAATTGTGGCACAGATGTCATTTTTGGATGACACAATGGCTCTTTGTACCCTTGTATTAACAGATAAGTGAAGGATTAAGCTCTCCACTAATTCATGCACATGTTTTTTTCATCCACACCTGCGTACATTTCAGACACCTTCTTTAGCTTTTCCTGTAGCATATGCAAAAATGGAAAAGGCCCATGGTTCTATCCTCCTTACTGACTTCCCGTGTGAAAACCTTAAAAGGAAGCAGCATCTCTCTCAGCAATTTGACTAGGCCCCATTGTTCCAGCCTTGTCTTTTACAGTTGCATCACCTCTTTGCATGACATATTCATTGATTGGTCTGTACTGCACAAACAGACATTGCAACATGTAATAAGTTGAGTTCCAACATTTTGGCACCTCCTGTATGAGTCCTTTAACTGGCATTCTCTTATCAGGCTGAATGACCATCAGCTGCTTCCGGGCTTTGAAAGAATGGCTGAAATGAGTGCAGATTCATCTGCAGGTGGACAGTAAGTTGCTGACTCAGTCTTCTTTTTTGAGAAAGTCTTGTACAATAATGTTGATGCAGTGCGCCAAACACAGGACCCTGAAATAGCCACCATCTGCCATGGGCTTAACTATATTACTGCCATTGTCCATGGCAACAAATCCAATGTTAATCCCTCTTGGTCACAGCCATTCACTTTGTTGTTAAAGTCTTTCAAGATGTTTGCAACAGTATTGGATTTCTCCATGGCGAACAAGGCTACTGTTGCATGTTTCGGAGCACCATTAAAAACCTCAGTAGTGTCAACACCTGGAGATATCATTTCCTAACCCCCACAAAAGAGATCCAGTGTGCAGTGATGCACATGTAATCAGTGGTTTGGCAAATGGTCTACATGTCTGTCATCAGGTGGATAGTGTGAGCAGCACTCTGCTGCAAAGCTTGTCCAAGCAAGACCAGCACATCATGATGTAGAGCTGGAACAGCAACTCTGGCAAAATAGTACCGGCTGGGAACCTTCCATTTCAGGTAGATGGCTGCCACAAATTCTAGAAAACCCAATCCCTTCCACAAAAGAAAAAAGGAGGAGGTCCAGCGCTAACATTTTAGCCAGCTTTTCATTGTACAAACGTGCCATTGGGTGGTTGCGTTCGTACTGCCCCTCCTGCCTAAACATGACAGGAATACTAGTCTGGATTTTTTTGTTTTCTGGTGCCACTGATGCAGGTGACTTCTTGAGAGCAGACGGTGGTAGGCTCAATGTGCATCTCAGCGGGGCAGTCACTGTATGTTCTTTCCTTGGAGTCTCAACCTGAGTCTGGTGCCATTACGATGTTGCTGATATGGGTGATACTACTGCACTGCTGGGGACAGGGCTGATTTGCGTAACAAAAATGTCTTCCTCTTCTTCACCTTCCACCGTGATCGGATCGGATTCCCTGCTCAGCCTTTCACCCCCTTCACCAACACCACTTGCAGTTTTTTGGCCGCTAAGATGCTCCTCCCAATGGATAGTGTGGCGTTTTCTCAAATGGGTTGTTTAGCCTCTGGTACCATAGTTCGTACAAAGCTTACCCCGACTAACACTTGCTCCACAAATGGAGCACATGGCAATGTTTGGCTCCTTCTTGCTAACCGTAAAGAAGTCCCAAACTGGGGTAGGCCACTTTCTGATGCTGGTGCCACTGCCAATGTTGGATGAACTGGCGGTAGGTGGGCGTTTCGACGTTTGCCCCTCTGCAGTGCCTACTTCTTCTGAGGTGGTTGTCGATGTAGGTCGCTGCCGGGGCCTTGCAAATATGGCAGTTGGTGGTGGTTTTGGTATCTGTGCCACATCCCTCAGAGCAGGTTGAGATTGGGTAACGTCGGTCTCCAATGGGGCTAGGCTAACATTCATGATGACTGGCTCCTCACCATCCTCCTCCTCTTCTAACGCTAAGGCTTTCAGGAACCTTCCTTTTCCCTAGCCTCTCCTGGCGAGTCCCACTCTAAGACTGAGGCAACATCCAATTGAAGTCTTGATCATCAGAAGGGGGGCTTGGAGAAGAAGATGGTGGGGTAACCATCTTCTTGCTAGAGATCTGGAAGACAACGGATCTTCTGAAAGAGTTGCTTCTTCTACTTCCTCAGCATGAAGCTCAATCTCCTGAATTGCTAATACTTCGGGAGGAACTACTATTGCTGGCTGCGGCTGTTGTTGTCCACTTATCTGAGTTTCCTGCAATGATTGGTCCTACTTTGCAAAAGTGATAAGTCCATTTCAACATCACTGCCGGTCAGTGTTGCCCTGATTAGACTGGTTGCCTCTGTGACAGATATGGGCTTGGGCCTAGGTTGGGGTGGGTCTGCTGATGTGGGTCTGCTGCACCCAGCTAGATCCCTGGAAGCCGGTGCGGCAGGCTGGCACACCAGTGGTGAAGTCGGCTTCTTCACCTCCCCACTGGCCACTTTTTTGGCAGCACCTTTCTTTAGGTCCATCTTGATGCTGTCAGTTGGCAGTTGCACTTAGCTTCACAAGCTGAAGAGATGTCCATGTTGTGTGGTCAGACATCACGTCATGCACAGGTTTTCTGTCTGGCAGTACTGTGTGTGATGTTGTTTTTCGTGCACCTAAAAGCAAACAAGCAAGAAGAACATCAGTGAAACGTGGCATTGTTGCAGTTCAATTAGCAGTACAAACAAACAATTTCATTTAGTGTGGTTACTTAAGTTAATATAAATAATTAACAATACATTGTATCCATTTGTAAAACCACACCAACATAAACTTTCATGGTGTACAATCTGGAAGGACAAGAAAGAGCAACAACAACATACAGATGTAACAGTTTGCTTTATGTGCATCAAGTTGGGATGTGGCGCTCAGGGAGGTGCAGGTGACAATGGAATAATCTGTAGACAATGAATGCTGTTTTGCGCCTATAGTAGACATGGGGTTGATGCTGGATGTTAGGAAAATGGGGGAAAAAAATAAAAAATGAAAAGAAAAATAAATTACAATAATAAAAGTAAATAAAAATTATTGCAATTTAAAAAAAAATTAAATTAAAAAACAAATAAAAAGATTAAATAAAAAACAATCAAAATTAAAAAACTTAAAATAAAAAAATGAGAATATAATTTTTTATAAATAAGTGATGTGAAATTATCCTGAAGCATAAAAATTATTAAACTGGTATCTCAACCATCCATGAAAGCCTATGGCAAAGGGGCACACTGGCTGGATGCCCAAAATGGCTGCCAGCCAGTGCCACATGGTCGAAAACAATAACACTGAGCAAGAAGCAATTGGGAAGAAAGAGAAGACATGCAGGCCTATGGAAAGTTACACTGGCTGCCCGCACAAAATAGCCACCAGCCACATGGTTACAACAACAAACAAGCAAGAAGGCATGAGGAGCAAAGCGGACATGCAGGCCTACGGCAAAAGCACACTGGCTGGCCACACAAAATGGCTGCTAGCCACATGGTGAACAACAAAAACAACCCGTAAGAAGGCATGGCCACAAACAAAGAACACATGCAAGCCTAGAGAAAAAGTACACTGGCTGTCAACACAAAATGTTCACTGACCATGGTCAACAGCAAGCAAGGAGGCATGGCCACAACATAGAACACATGTAGGCCTATGGCAAAAGCACACTGGTGGCCTATACAAAATGGCCGCCAGCCACATGGCCACAACAACAAGCATAGAAAACAAAGAACACATGCAGGCCTATGGACACTGACTATACAAAATGCCCCATGGCCACATGGCATGGGGAACAAAGACAAATGGTGGCCTATGACAAACACATTCACACACTGGCCAGACAAGGAGGCATGGTAACATAGAGAACATAGCATTAATTCAGCAATGCCAAAAATGAAAAATAAAAGGGCTAAAAATGTTTACTACGACACACAACCTCCAAAGGCATTACGCCACCTGTACACTGTATGCAGGAATAAAAAAACATGAAATACCACAAAAAGCACGTTTGTATTATAATCCAATGCCATCCATGGCCTAAATGATGTTTCAATTCTACAGACACCACAGAAACAGTTGTTTAATGCACCCATGACTAGTACTGGACCTACCGGCTGGAAGACCCATTGACGGACATGGCCACATAGTGAATTAAAAGAATATGGCAAATTTATTACAAAACACGGCGAAAATATACTAAACTGTGCAGCATTTTTCCGTTACAAAATTCGTTAAATTACATGCAAAACACAAACAACAACAGCCAGCAAGGAGGCATGGCCAAAAACAAAGAACACATGGAAGCCTATGGCAAAAGCACACTGGCTGCCTACGCAAAATGGCCACCAGCCACATGGTCACAACAACAAGCAAGAGGCCTGGAAAACACAGAACACATGCAGGACTATGGCAAAAACACACTGGCTACCTACACAAAATGGCCACCGACCACATGGTCAAACAGCAAGCAAGGAGGCAAGGCCACAACAAAAAACACATGCAGGCCTATGGCAAAAGCACACTGGCTGCCTATACAAAATGGCCACCAGTCACATGGTCACAACAACAACAACCAGCAAGAAGGCATGGCCACAACAAAGAAGACATGCAGGCCTATGGCAAAAGTACACTGGCTGGCTACACAAAATGGCCACCAGCTGCATGGTCACAACAACAAACAGGAGGCCAAAAAACAAAGAACACATGCAGGCCTATGGACACTGATTATACAAAATGGCCTTTGGCCACATGGCATGGGGAACAAGACCAGTGGTGGACTATGGCAAACACTCTCACACACTTGCCAGACAAAGAAGGCATGGTAACACAGAGAACATAGCATTAATTCAGCAATGCAAAAATGTTTACAACAACACACATCCTCCAAAGGCATTATGTCACCTATACACTGCTTGCAGGAAAAAAAACATGAAATACCACAAAAAAACACATTTTGTATTTTAATCCAATGCCGTCCATGGCCCAAATTATGTTTCAATTCAACAGACACCACAGAAACAGTTGTTTCATGCGCCCATGTACTAATTGAGCCTACTGACTGGAAGGCCCATTGACAGACCAGGCCACACAGTGAATTAAGAGAATATTGCAAATTTATTTTAAAAAAATGGAAAAAATGTACTAAACTGTGCAACTCTTTACCTTTACAAAATAGGAAGAATTACATGCAAAAAATAACTAGCCCCCTACAGAAACTGCAGGCCACCCCCACCACAATAAATTTTAAAAATCAAAGAAAAATATAAATAAATCCTGGTGCATGCCCTCTATCAAACAAACAAAACCCTTATACAACATTCTTTTAACTTACTGGGGCACTCCCTTCCTGTTGGAAAGAAGACGTTTTTTTAAAAAAAGTACTCCTCGCAAAAAAAAACAACGCAAAAGGTCCATTTGAGAAGGTTTTTTTACTATAAATTCTAATTTTGGGAAGATTTAGGTGCTTCTCGAGGAGAGAATCTTCCCCAGGTTGCAGCCGCAGTCAATCGCGCTCGCTCACAATCGCGTACGTCACAAAACAGTCGCCGGAAGTTCCTGGCGTGGTCTAAAGCTGTGTTAGCGGCTGCAAAATCTCACTGGAGCTGGCAAACGGCTTACAAATCTTGTGGCCCTCGTGATTGAATAGAAAATCTTGCAGGTGCTTGCGAGCTCAAGGCAAGTCACTCCAGCGTGAAACATTTTGCGCGTGGCAACAAAAAGAACTCCACTCGGTTGTGGAGTGCGGAGTTTATCGGTAACTCCATCTTCTCCACGGAACGCTGAGTAACAGAATTCCGCAAACTCCACGAGAGGAGTGTAGTTTTACATCCAGGACTATCAACGGAGACCATTTCCCTCACCTCCCTGCCCCTCATCCCCCTTTCACTCAGCCGTTCTAATGAACTGTATAAGTCCTCCTTGTGCAGTGGATGACTCTTTTCAAGATTGGATCCCACCTCAGTGGGGGTGTGGACTAGTGGGCCTTTCGTTCCCCCCCATTCTTCCTGGTTGGCCTGGATCACAGACTGGTCTCCATCATGGGGCATGGGGGGCCCACCTCTGCTCAGGCATAAACAGAAATTGACATGTATACAGCCCCACAAGCCCCCACCTCATTATAGGACACTGCCGAATCTACCCCCTCATCGCTGGGGCAACAAATGAATGCCATGGACATCCGTCCTTCTACCAGGCCTCGTGGTTGGCATTGGAGACCAGGATTGGCGAGGTCAGGGTGGATTTAGTGCTCCAGGACCATTGCAATGTTGCAGAACGCGTGGCAGGAACAGAGGGGGGCATTTCAGACCTGGAAGACTCCATGTCTGCTCTAAAGGCAGAAGTGGCTTGCCTGGCTACAGCATCCCACAGCCTGGAGATCCGTGCTGAGGATGCAGAGAACCGGGCCTGGTGGAATAATCTGTACTCTGTGGGCTTTCCAGAGGTGGCTGAGGGGATTGCTGCTGTAAGCTTCTTGGAGAAGTGGATCCTAGCATGGGTTCCTGTGGGGCACTTGTCTTCGTGCTTTATCGTGGAATGAGATCACAGATCGCAGACCGGCGGTAGCGACCCATCCACCGGGGGCCCCTCCACGACAAGGGCAGGGATGCTATCCTTCATTTTACCCATGAGATGGCACTCACAAACTTTCAATCATTCAGGTTCCTGGTTTTCCCAGACTACACCCGACTAATACAGTGCAAATGCAAATCCTCAAAGCTGTCAAGAAAACGTTGCGGGCAATGAACTTGCATTAGATGCTCCTCTCTCCAGCTCGGCGCCTGGTGATCCACTGTTGGAAGGTCGATTTTTTGTAGGGGAAAGTATGCATCCACAACTAGCAATAAGGCCACCAGCGCAATATAAGGTCTAGTCAAGGTCTCAATATATTAGCCCCTGGCTCAACCTTTGGTAACTGGCTGCGAGCAGGCAGGCTTAACTAAGAAGACAGGTATGCAAAGCATTTAAAAACACAAATACATTGAATAAGTAAGGCACAACACACAATAGAAAATCCCACACCAATTTATAAAAGTAGGACGTCTTTATATCTTTACAATGACACCAAAATGACAAAAAATCCAATGTAGGGAACCTAAGATATGAAATTTTAAAGAATTTACACTAGTGCTTAAAAACATATAGAGCCAACTAGGGACATCTGGTCATGCTTGACCGGGACAAATTCAAAGTTTGCGGCCAACCTCGATTGATCCCTGGTCAGATACACTAAGGGGCCGATTCCGATCTCGGCCGGTAGGGCTCCGAATCGGATTCGGCTTTACCGGATCCGATCCGGAGCCCTGTTTCCTGACCGAATCGTACGCGGGTCCGGCCGAGCGAGTACGATGCGAATTCGCCGACCGACTCGTCCGGGCGTCCCGACCGCTCCGACCGACTCGTTCCCGGCTCGAACCACACCGACCGACTCGCTCGGACTTGACTCGCACCGCGCAATGGAGACGTTCCCCGGCCGGGTAAGTACGATGCGCGCCGCGAGCAGTCCGACCGAGCCGCGCACTTTGGCTCGAAAGAGCTGTCGGAGCCGTACTTTGGGGGTCTGTGTCGGACCCCCCTGTACGCGTAGCCGCGCGAGTCGCACACAGGGGGACCCATGGGTCCCCCTACCTGTGCGTGTACGGCGCGAATCGCTCGCCGCGTACCCGCTGTAAGGGGCGCACTTGTCCGACTTCGCACCCATTGAGTCAATGGGAGCCCGCGTACGCGTTGTACGACCGGCTCCCATTGACTTCAATGGGAGTCCGACCGACTCGAGTCCGATAGCATACGGACGCATCGTACTCGTTCGGTCGGACTGCACGGGTCCGATTCGGTCGGAAATCTCTCCGGGTCCGGCTCGGTCGGAGAAATTTCCGGCCCGAATCGGAATCGACCCCTAAGCTGGAGGCCCCGGTGACATTTTATTTTCAGACTAAGAAACATTTCTGGAGGATTTTTCTCTCAGCGCCATGCGGTCCCCACCAGCAGGCCGGTTTCATTGTCAGCTTGCTTCTCAGTGAGGCCCTGGTCAAATCCTAGAAGTCTGGAGCTCCGAAGCTTTCAGCGGGATGAATCAGAACTCCAGGCTGGGTTGCAGTTAAAGGTAGCAGGCTTGGCACTCGATGTCGGGTCGGTCCACCTATGGCGCTTTTTCCAAAAGTTGTCCCAAACTCCTCCAAACTTCGAGAACTTTTTCCTGAATTCCCCTGGAGGGTCAAAGTGTCCAAAACACAGGTCCAAGCATCTAGAAGCTCTGAGATGGTCCTTGGAAGTTTGGAACTACAATTCCCACAATGCAACTGAAAATCCTTAAAAGTCCACTGGACTTACTCCAGGTTGGGGACTTCTTGAGGGATGTAGTGCAGGGAAGCTCTGTTAACCTGCTGCTTTCAGGGTGTCCACTCCTTAATCCTTTTTGAAGCAAGACAAAGTCCTCAGAGCTGTTGTCCAAGTGTGCAACAGGAGCAGTCTTTCAGGGAGCAATCCTGTGTGGTGCAGACCAGAGTTCCAGCAAGGCAGTCATTCTTCTTGTAGTTTCAGGCAGCAAATCCGAGTTGCTATGCAGCTCTCACATACTTATTCAATGATCTGGGGCAACAAGCAGGGATGCACCCCTGCCCAATGGGGTGCCGGGTGCCACCCAAAAGCATGACAGCTTCCTCCAAGTGTGGCATATTCTTGTTCCACAAAGCACTGCACTTTAAAACTCAAGATGGAGAATTCCTCTCCAGGAGACTAAAGCCTGGTTACACCAACCTACTAGTCTGGCTCATTTCCAGTAACACTACTACCCCAGAACTTCTGCAAATTCCCTTCTTGGGCCTGACATCTGGCTAGGGCAGTCCAGGAAGAGAGAGTAGGGGTAGCCTTCCTTACTGTCCTGCTCTATTTGAAGCCCAGTTTGATTTACCCAGCCCCGACCTGGCCTGTTCTTCTGCAGCTGCAGAGCTTCATCCATCAGATAACCTCTGCTCTATGCAGGCCACTTATCACCTCATCAAAGCAACTTGGCTAAGCCTGTTAAGGCTGCCGAATCAGGAGAGGCCACTAGAAGGCTGGATTTTGGCTCACAGAAAATAAAGTTCTATAGCTTCTTTTCTGTACTAGTTATGAAAAATTCGACAATGGAAAATTGTTGGACTAATCATTGCCACTCTTTTAAGCTGTTAAATGACCTTTTTAGCTCCTTCCTAGCAATATTTGTCCTTAAAATATCCAATGTTAGCCTATGGAGCTAAGAATCTACAATGGGAAAAAGGAAAGTTTTCCCTCACCAGGGCTTATAAAACATCTTTTACAATGTCCTTGCTTGGTATGCAGACATAATATCGATGTCTAAATATCGATATACCATTATATCGATGTTTAAATATCAATATGACAGAATATCGACCATCAAGAATGTCGTCGACCAGAATATCGACATGCAGGTAAGAAATATCGTTTTAATTAATATCGATGTTAGTAATATCGTTAGTAAAAATATCGTTGTTAATAATATCGATTTTTTTTAGTGTTTTGTATGTTAGTATATGTGTTAAAAGTAATGCTTATTTTTGTAATGTATGTTTGAATTTTTTACAAGTAATTAATTATATGTTAATTAATTTTTGCGTATTTTGGTTCCGTAGCGAGTTGTGGGTTTATAGGGGAATAGGGTGGGAAGTAATTTAATTATAATATATTTATTAATCATTTTTTAGAAGTTATTAATTTAAAAAAAAACATAAATATTGCGTTTTAGTTCCGTAGCGGTTTGTGGGTTTATAGGCGAATAGGGTGGGAAGTAATTTAATTATAATTAATTAATTAATAATCTTATTAATTAATATTTATGTAATTAATGTTTTATATTGCTAATTGTGTATTTTTTTTATTAATTAGTTATTAATTGGATATTAATTATTAATAAATAATTGGTTAATATGTTAATTGTGTAATTATTTTATGAGTTGGTTGTGGGTTTATAGGGGAATAGGGTGGGAAGCAATTTAATTATAATTCATTAATTAATAATGTTATTAATTAATATTTATGTAATTCATATTTTATATTGTTAATTGTGTTAGAAATGTTATTAATTAGTTATTAATTGGATATTAATTATTAATAAATAATTGGTAAATATGTTAATTGTGTAATTTTTTTAGGAGTTGGTTGTGGGTCGATAGGGAGTCGGGTGGGAAGTAATTTAATCTTAATAACATTTTTATTCTTTTTTTATATACAATATTTATTTAAAGTTATTTTATAGTGTTGTGTGAACTAATTTATTTTTAATTGTTTTTAATTTGCTTGTTAATTGTTATTACTTAATTAATTCATTGTTAAATAATTATGTTAATTGTGTAATATTTTACAATATTGGTGGTGACGTTTATAGGGGAATATAGTGGGAGGTAAATTATTTTTGAAAAATTAATTATTTGTTAATTAATGTTAATTATTTTGCAGGAGTGGGAATACTAAATTATTCCCCTCCGCTATCCAACACTTTCCCTACTGTTACACTTGGTGGAGTGGGAATAGTAAATTATTCACACCCGCTATCTAACACTTTCCCTACTGTTGCACTCGTTTGAGTGGGAATAGTAATTTTTACCCACCCGCTAGCCAACACTTTCCCTACTGTTGCACTCACTGGAGTGGGAATAATAATTTTTACATACCCGCTATCCAACACTTTCCCTACTGTTGCACTCCCTGGAGTGGGAATAGTAATTTTTACCCACCCACTATCCAACACTTGCCCTAGTGTTGCACTTACTGGAGTGGGAATAGTAATTTTTACCCACCCGCTATCCAACACTTTCACTACTGTTGCACTCACTGGAGTGGCAATAGTAATTTTTACATACCCGCTATCCAACACTTTCACTACTGTTACACTTGGTGGAGTGGGAATAGTCATTTATTCCCACCCGCTATCCAACACTTTCCCTACTGTTGCACTCGCTGGAGTGGGAATAGTAATTTTTACCCACCCGCTATTCAACACTTTCCCTACTGTTGCACTCACTGGAGTGGGAATAGTAATTTTTACATACCCGCTATCCAACACTTTCCCTACTGTTACACTTGGTTGAGTGGGAATAGTAAATTATTCCCACCCGCTATCCAACACTTTCCCTACTGTTACACTCGTTGGAGTGGGAATAGTAATTTTTACCCAACCGCTATCCAAGACTTTCCCTACTGTTGCACTCACTGGAGTGGAAATAGTAAATTTAACCCCCCGCTATCCAACACTTTCCCTACTATTACACTCGTTGGAGTGGGAATGGTAAATTATTCCCTTCCGCTATCCAACACTTTCCCTACTGTTGCATTTGCTGTAGTGGGAATAGTAAATTATTCTCCTCCGCTATCCAACACTTTCCCTACTGTTGCACTTTCTGTAGTGGGAATAATAATTTTATCCCCTACGCTATCCAACATTTCCCTAATTTTATAGTTAATGTAGTGTAAAATATTTTATTTTAAATAAATATTAATTTTAATATTTTAATTTATTATATATATATTTTATTTGTATATTTGTTACAGGTTTATGTATATTAATCCAATGTGGGGTTTATGTATATATATATGTATTTCTAACTTTTCTTATGTTTCTAATATTTTATAATTAAATAAAATAATTATTTATTAATAATATTAAGTTAATATATATTAAAAAAACATATGTATGTTTAATTTCTTTTAATTACATTTATCATTTATCAGTTTTTAACATTTTTAAATAATTCTAACTATGTTTTTATTAATTATATATATTATTTAATTATTTTTATATTATTTTTAAGACATTTAAAAAAACGATATTTTAAACAACGATATTTTAAACAACGATATTTTGGTATCGATATTTTTGTACTTACCATTGTAGAGATAGGCTGTCGATATTCTGTCCATCGATATTGTAGTCTCGATATTCCTGTAGCTCGATATTCTGTCCGTCGATATTCTGTCAGTGAACCGTCCTTGCTTATAGTTACAAGGCACCTTATCCATGGGGCACCTAGGGAAGACCTTAGGGGTGACTTATAGGTAAAAATAAGGTAGATTACCACTTTGGAAGTACCTTTGCTTCCAAAGTCGAATTTGCATATAATTTACTCTTATAGACAGTCTGCAAAGCAGGGCTGCCTTTATAAATGACAGCAGGCAACACAGCAGTGCACACTCCAGTGCAGGAAATCTACTGGGCCTCTAAACCTCCCTGCCCTATTATATACTAGGGACTTATAGGTAGCTTGAAGCCCCCCTTTGCCTTATTATATACTAGGGACGTACAGGGGTCTGTCATTGCCAATTGTAACTATACCTAATGACCATATCCTTTTCAATCAGAGCACTGGCCCAGGGCCTGGTTAGCAGAGCCCAGGGCACAGTCAGAGTCAGTTATCACCAGTACCAGTCCAAAACAATTGGGGTGAACAGGGCTAAAAAGATAACTTTCTCAAATCCACACTTCCAATTCCAGTCTTTTCAATACTCCTGAAGCAGCGTGGGAATGGACAGTGGAGCACAGGCTCTTACAAAGCAACTCGCCACTTCCATAGGGGAGAAACCCCCTTGAGAAGGCTGCAGACAATGGGGCCCACTGCTGCAGCAGATGAAGGGGCTCCTGCAAGTGACGAATGGGGACCCGTGCGTCTCCCACCTCCTCCACCATGGATATTCCAAGCCCTTTATGGGATAATGACTTTGAAGTAGGCCTGGGCGGAGTTCACACAGTTTTAATCTGCAGAACTCCGCGAAGTGCAGGAAAAACTCTGACACACACCGCGGTGTTCCGCCAACAGCGTAGTCTGTTATGTTGCACTGCTTGCACTGATTTTTAGCACCACGAGTTTGTCCCGTGCTGAAAAATCAGCGCAAATGGCACTACGCGTCATGCCAGAGGGCGCTGCTAATTGTGCCACTCGAGTAGACATTCTACTCGAGCGGCAGCTTCCTCAATGTGAGCCGAAGATTTCTCAACACGAGCGGTCATGATCTGCCATGACCGCCCGCATTGAGAAATCTCACCAGGAGTAGGTCTAGCCATCATTTTCTTATCGCGCGCACTCGCCAACTTAACTTAAATTCTTTGTCCACCTTTACTATTGAGCCACTGTTGCCAACAGCTCTTTCCCTCAGGAGGATCCGTTGGCCTCGTCTAAGGGAAAGAATGGCAGAGCAAGGGACAAAGGGGCCCCTGTGACTGCCCACTAGACTTGATGGTATTAATGTGCCAGCAGAACAATATCCTTCTCAATGGTACTTTCCGGTGGGGGGGCGTGATTTGAATCGCTCCAAGAGTTGGTTTCATGCTGTTTGTAATTTACACTATTGGGGCAACAGATGCTTCTGGGTGGGAAGTGTGGGGTGGGGGGATGCTGGGTGTGTTGGTGGGGGCGGTTTGGCAGATTTTGAATGTGTGTTTGTTTTTGTTTCAGGCAGGCTGTGAGTCCTTTTTCCCACTATTGCCCGGGAACCCCACCCATGACCCAATGGCTCTTAAAATAATGACATAGAATGCCAACGGTCTGAACGATTGCATTATGCAAAGTGCTGTGTTGGGTTTTGCAAAGCGCCATACCCCCAATGTGCTCTTACTGCAGGAGATGCACCTTCTTGGTACCAGATGCACCTTCTTGGCCTGGATATGATAATATCTACCACACCGGTTACACTAGGGGATCTCATGGAGTAGCTATACTGATCCACAAACGCTTACCAATGGTGATTACTTGTAGTGCGGCAGACCCACAGAGCAGATATGTTACGGTGGAGGGGTGATTGGTGGGCAGGCTTACAATCTGCTGGGTGTTTATGTGTCTCTCCAGCTGAAAGGCCCTATGTTTGATGCGGTACGAGTGGTGTTGGCAGGTCTTCTCAGGGGTGTCACTGTGGTGGGAGAGAATTTCAATATGATGATGTCATCCGACACAGACGGTTCGAGGGCTTTAAACAATGCTTGGTCCACAGCCACACGCCTTGGGGATTGGTTATCTGTCCTTGGACTCTGTGATGTCTGCTGCACCTGGAACCTCCGCAATCAGGCTTATATTAACACATAAGCTGCACACAAGACCAGATCACGTATTGAGTATGTATTTATGTCCACCACAGACTTACTACACACCATGGGGTTAGAGATCCTACCCAGGGGTATTTCGGATCATGGTCGGTCACCATTTAACTGGGCGGGGGGTTTGTGGGGAGCTCTTGGTCTGGTGCCTTAATGTCTGGTGCCTCATGGACAATGATGCAGCTGAAACCCGATTCCTTTCTGCCACTGAATGTTGATTTGGTAGACTCCCTGGGGACATTTAGGGTGGTTGGCAAGGTGATCATGTGAAGGGTTTCTCGCACACATTTTTGCCCTCAAGATCAGCAGAAATTATTGCAGATCGAGGGGCTGGAAGCACGCATAGGTTGCAGCACTGGACAGACTCTCACAACGACAGCTCTGCCTCGACAAAACAATGTTATGTTGGATGGCCTCCCAGTGTAGGGTTTACGGTTGGGAGGATAAGTCAAGTAAGCTTCTGTTCTGGCTGGCAGTGATCATCCTGATGGACAGAGTGGTCCCTAGTATCCGGGTCCCCAAACAGGGACTGGTTACAGAATCCCTGAACATCGCTTCAGGATTCGCAGACTATTATTGCACTTTTTATGCGCATTGCCCGCGACCACCACACAAGTACTCCTCCCCATTTATCACAGACTTGCCGCTGCACACAGTCGTGGCGGCCAACGTGGTAGATCTTGATGAATCTCTTACCCTTGAAGAGAGCGACACAGGCCTTTCAGATTTGAACCCAGACAAGACGGCGGAACCTGAGGACTTCCCTGTGGAGTGTCCCTGGAAATTCCAGAAATCATTGCTGCCTCATTTACTGGCACTATACAATGAGGCCATAGCCAAAGGCCACTCTCCGGCGGAGTTGAATAAGGTGACTATAGTGGTACTCCATGAGGCGGGGCGCTTACCAGCGAACTGCGCGTCATATAACCTGATTTCGCTTCTTAATTCCGAGCTGAAGATATACGCCAAGGTGTTATCCAATCAACTCCTCAGGGTCATTCATACACTGGTCCACCCCAAACTATGTGGGTTTATGCCATGCTGCAGTACACGCCATTGTATACATTAAGTACAGGCAGTGGTGGCATACCATCACCTGCTGTGGAGTTCTAACGCCTTTCTTCTCATAGACTTTAAAAAGGCTTTTGGCTCCCTTGATTGGGGTTTCCTATTAGACACCCTTGATCAACTGGGCTTTGCCCCCCAATTTAATACCTACATGCGGATGCTTTGTGCTGGCCCCATGGCCCGAATTCGGGTGAACAGGGTGCTTACGCTGGGATTTCTGATTCAGCAGGGAACAAGGCAAGGCTGTCTTTTATCCCCTCTTCTTTTCGCTCTTGTGATCACACCTCAACCAACATGGGTTTGCTGTGACGCACAATTGCAGGGGTTACAGGAGGAAGAGGGTGTTGAGGAGGACCACATCGCTCTGTATGTTGATGATGTGTTGCTCTTTCTGTTCAAACTGGCAGTGAAAGGCTCCAGAGTACTCCACATGCTGAACTTCTATGGCCAGGACTCTGGCTTGCTGGTTAATCACTCTAAATCCTTATTGATAGCACTGACAGGTGCCATTCAGGACCACATCTGGCGGACGCACATACCCCTCCATTGCTTAAGCTTCCTCTCTCTCTATAATCACATTGCACTCCTTCCCACTCTCGGCTGGCCCCTGAACCTGATGCCTCTGGTTGCTCGTGTGAAGAGAGACCTGGTCCTCCTAACCATTCAGTATTATGGGGAGAATTGCCCTGTTTAAAATGACAGAGCTACCGTTTTTTAAATATTTTCTGCAAAACTTCCCCTATACCCTCTCCCGGTCTCAGTTCAGTGTCGTACAAGTGATTGTGCGCTCCTTTTTGTGGGCTCGCCAGGTTCCACGCATCGCCTTCGACAAGCATGTACAGTCCACCTTTGATGGCGGCCTGGCACCAGCAGATGTGCAGCTCTACTACTGGGCATAAAAACTTGTTTTTTTGAATGATTGGCTCCATGGCGAATGCGCTGACCCGGCGTACCATGTGGAACTGTCACTTATGTTGTGGGAGAAGGCTGTAAACCGCATGTACGGGTCGCCGACTCCCAGCTTTCTCTCTGACTTGACTAGAGTAGTATTCGGGACATGGCGGGCGCCACGAGTTGGACTGGATGGAGGGGTTGGGTTACTCTCCAGACTCCCCTATGTAGAGGTACATGGCTCTGTCAGGTGGCTCGCTTGGAGGGGTTTCAAAAGTGGGACCTGATTGCCATTTCAAATTTGGGCGATGTGTGGCAGGGATCACACATGCAGTCCTTTTCAGACTTACAGGCTTACTTCCATTTTCACCGCTCTCAATTTGTCAAATTCCTACATCTCCAGCATGCGCTGCTGTCCCACCTGCCTTCTCTCGGGAAAGTTCCTGAATTCAGTCCCAAGAGGCCAAGGTTCTCTTGGGTCCCCTGTGCCAGGGAAGGGTCTTCCAAATATGCCAGCCTTGGTCATCAATTCCCCGGATTCACTTACCGCATTTCGTACCCTTTGGGAATCCTGGGTGGGTGTTCTAGCAGATGGAGAATGGAGGGAGGCACTCATGGCCCCGAGAGAGCTGACCATATCCTCTAGGTTCCTGCTGATCCAAGTGAATTTCTTACATGCTACGTGCTTAACACCGCTGCGGCTTTGGAAGGCAGGTGCACTTCTATCACCCACTTGTCATCGCTGTGGAGCAGACCTTGCAGGTTTTTACCATGTAGTCTTGTCAAGCCCTGTTGTACACGGTTATTGGTCCCAAGTCATGGGAGTTCTGTCCAAGGTGTTCAGAAGACCAGTGGACTGTTCACCACATTTTGCCTTCCTGGGATTGCTGAAGGATCAGGCTGGAAGGCAATCTGAGAGGTATCTTGTGGGTGTATGGACACTGCTGAATAAGCGGGACATAGCCTGGGATTGGACCTCGACTCTAGCCCAGGACTTGCAAGCATCGTAACGGGCTATGGACTGGTGTGCTAAAATGGAAGAACCAGTGTGTGCAACATGAGGCTGCCCACATAAACACCGCAAGATATGGGGCATTTGGTGGGACTATTTTGGATTCCAGGAATTGCTCTGATGATCCTTGTAATGGCATGTTGCTGTGGGGTCATGGTTTGGTTGCTTTCCTCTGCCTGTCCTGTTCATTGTGTCTGTCTTATGTTTAAAACCCAATAAAAATAACTGATTAAAGAAAATGAGGCTAATTTACTTTCACTTCCATCAGTGCTCAGGATCACATCTCAGCCCCCCTATCATTGATTTCAAGAGAGAGGTACCGTTGGAAAGGGGAAAATCTCCCCTTTTCCATGGTATCACTCCCTAGTGTATCCCTGCTGGGGATTGCCACAGGAGGGTGATCCTCAAGCAGGGATCCACCCACTAGGCATCAAGCATTGCTTTAGAGGGGGGTGCAGCCCTCATGGCAATGGCCTAGTGATCCCCTCAGACAAAACAGATTTTCTACCCCTCACTGGAGGGCAGAAAGGAGGTCTTGAACCACAATCTGTTCGCTGGGGGGGGGGGGCAGAAAGTACACTAGACCACGGGGTATGCTTTTCACTGGCATGTATTGTGGGGTGGGGCAACCGTTTGACAAACCCTTAAAAAGGCACAGTATCAGACTACAGGAGGTATCCCATAAACCCTGTAGAGACTAGGGCAAACATCTGCAACATACAACAATGTCTCTAAGAGTGTTAGGTAATGGTCAATTTCAAGCAGCACAATTAATTGCTGGGAGCGGAAGGAGAAACCAGGGAGACAAAAGACCAATGCGACAACATAAGATTGAGGTTAGTAAACACATATATTTGTTATAATTAACTTCATATATTTAAACATATATAAGGGAAGCACTGCGTTACATTAAATGGCATGTAACCTGTGGGATACTGTGCACAAGTGCTCGTGAAAATGGTGACCGCGCAAGTGACACGTGAGGAAGTATGTACAGCGACACGAAGGGGCGCAAAAAAAAACATAAATGGTGGTGAGATTTACATAGTAGGGATACCCAAACAATAAATGCTAGTATATACAAAGAAAATCAAGCTGGGTATCCTCGAGGAAATAGCGCCGAGATTTTCGCTGTTAAAATCGACGGTGTTTCGGCCTGTTGAAGTGTTTAGGCCATTATCAGAGCCAGGTTACTCTTATTTCTATAGCAGTGACAACGTATTGTGACAGAAATCCCAATCGTGGTAGAGGAGGGTCCCTGAACAATCCAGGTTAAACCGGGACACCTCTGCTAGTCAGGGGACTCAGAGGAGGAAACAAAGGGAGGTCCCTGGAGGGTGGTCCAGAGAAGGTCCAATGTTTACTTCATCGATTTGCAGTAAGACAAATGCTGCTGAGCGTTAGTACTGTAAAGATAATGCAGTCAGCTGTGGAGGAACAAATCGCATCGAAGGCCGGCCTGTTTTACCATGAAATCTGCTCCCAGAGAGACAGAATCCCAAAGGTAAGGGGGGAGGGGGCTCACACACATCAGGCCGAGCCCCCATCCCAAAAAGGTCAAACAAGTCTTTCTGTCCCCTGAAGGGCACATATGGGGAATTTGCTCCCAATCTGCCACCTGTGTGGGGGGAGGCAAAATTCCCAGTAGTCACCAGGAAATATTGTAGGCACCTTGTAGGTGTTCACCAAAAATCTGCCCCTCGACTGGGAGACAGAACAGCCACCAGACAGCAGGGAAAAAATAGCCCCAAAAAATAGAAAAAAAGGGGTTGGGGCGTTTTTCACCAAATCTGCCTCATGTACCTGTTTTGGGGTGGGTACCCAGCATGACGACTGGGTGAATCGCCCCTTACCCTTTTTTTCTATTTTTTGGGCCTATGGATGTACTTGTTCTGGGGTGGAAGCACAGCATGATGGCTGGGTGAACCGCACCCACAATCTTGTTTTGTACTAATTTTCCCCTGGCGTCCAGTGGTCTTTTTATTCCCCTGGGACAGATTTTGGGTAAAGACACTCAATACACCCCCAGAGGTAAGATAATCTGGTGAGGGTCATGCAAGTTACCCAACCCTGGATTTTATAAACACAACAGGATTCCTAGGTTTCCCGAGGTGCCGGCTGAGGAAGGGCCCAAAATCCTCAGCTAGCCACATTGCAAAAAAGGGTCAGGTTTCATAAGAAAAATGTGATGTTTCCATGTTGCGTTTTGGGACCTATCCTTCCACAGGCATTAGCCCTACCTATACAAGTGAGGTGTCCTTTTATTGGGAGACTTGAGGGGAATGCTGAGTGGTAGGAAATTTGTGGTTTGTTTTGTTGCAGCTGAATCACTTTTTGTTGTTTTCTCGCACTGGGCCCAAATGGGTATTAGTCTAGCCTATTTTCTTTACTCAGATTAAATACTTAACAACAGAGGCATTGATACTCTGATTGATCTTTCTACATCATAGTGAGGGGTGAAAATATAGGATGTCCCACTGTCGGCCAACCATTGAGGACCATAAATTGGTAGCCTACTCACAAGCACCGTTTCTACAGAAAGAACATTAAGGTACAAATAAAAAACTCAGACAATTTTAGATAATTAGTTTATTGTATTAAGGATCCAAAATCAATGCATATAAGTAGCAGTTTAAGCAGTTCTGTCATCAGTCTTAAAGCATTGTAGTGCTATATGCACTCATATGTATTGAGATCACGTGATGAACTCTGACTACCAATATTTTAATTGACTCTATATGTTTTTTTCACTCTATCTTGAATGTTCGACATCATTTTTGTGGACTTGCATTTTGACATGTGATTTCATTTGGTGTCACCTTACAGCTTCAGAGTGGGAGTGTTTAGCACAGAGCAAAACAGCCTTGCCTTGAACAGAATGTATGGGATGTGCGTTTGAAAGCATGAGCGAGAGAAAAGTGCTGAATGTGCTTCTCTGTCTCGGAGTGTAGTGCTGTAGACAGTGGTGCGCAAATGTGCATTATGTTGTACATTGGGAAATTAAGTTTACCTATTGACTTTAACATGCACTAGCTCCATCTTGAATTCTGACTCTGTCTGGCTTCAGTTCTGCACACACCAGCAGGCCCCCAGGTTACTCACGGTTATTCTGGTTATTTGCGTTCAAGATTATTTTCCTCTTTGAGGGTGTTTTCTGTACTCTTTGAGATGTTTTCTACTTTCTCTCTTCACTAAGATAAGGGGCTGGGACATGTAGTGTCGTAGCACGAGGAGAATGCTTGAGGAATCCTTTGCCTTGGAATGCTTACAGAAGCCTGCCCAGCACCAGAAAGTTTCCTTGACGTAGAGGGTGTCTTCGTGCATTGAGAATATTATCAAAACTGGGGTTTCTTGGCTTGAAAAACCTGGTTCTCTCCTCAGAGGTGGACGCATCTGCTCAGTGCTCCATTTCCCAGCTTGAGGAGTCTCTTGACCCCAGGGACTGTGATTTGGGATTACCCAGTCTTGTGAGGGATAAGATGAAGATATTGCAGCCGGTGAGGTATTTTCTCTGATCATTGGTATTAAGATATATGTATAGATATATAGTTATTTCTACATGTGTTTTTGTCTGTTTGCTGAGTGACCAGCCTGTGAAGATTTTTCGTTCTTAACTATATATTTATGTACATACAGTTATTCTCCCATACATTTATTATTTGCTTGTGTTTTACTTCCTTGCATGTCACTTGCATGTCACTTGTGAATGTTCCATTATTATCTGACTTGTTTATTTGCATGTGTTTTACCATAATTATCTGCTTGTGTTTTATCCCATGCATTTGATTATTTTGTGAGTGTTTGATTATTATTTTGCTTGCATATATATAAGTATATTTACATTTGCATGTTGTTTTACCTGATTCATATGACATCTGGGAAAGCCTTTCTGTTAGAGAGTGCTGCACTAATAAAACCTGACGCTTAATTCTGAAAACTGTCTTTTGATGGGCTTCATTTCATGAGTGTGGAGCCCCCTTTTCAGGTGCCTTTTTGCTTTACTGAGTGCCTCTGCTGGGAAATGCTGAATTCCTTTTATTTGGGAGTGTAAAGCAAGACAGGCATGCAGTATGAAACCACACATTTAGTCTAAATAAATGTAAAGGTAAATCAAAAACTTTGTAAGAGAATGGATGGTTTGAAAAAACTTTCTCAGTGGGGACAAAAGGATCACGCTAGAGTCCGCTAGGGGAAAGTCCATGGGCATGGGCTAAGGGGAATGGAGAATTAATCAGAAAGTTCAAGTCTTGTCTCTTACCAGACAGCTCCAAATAGTCCAGCGGGTAGGTTCATCAGAATAGGGAAATGGCAAGGGCAAATAAAGATAGTCTGGCAGGAAGGGTAGAGGCAAGGGAAACGGAAAACAACAATAGCAGCAGCTACAGTTCCCAAGTAAGTCTTGCAAAAGCCTCAATAGCCCTGTAACATCTTCAGGAAAAGCTTCAAAAAGCCTAGCTCCTCCTGAATCAAATAGTCTTTATAGTGCATATTTGTCATCATGACATCAATGGTCAGTTCACAGTCATCATGTGATTGAGCTTCCGTTCTCCAGGTACAAATTGATACTCCAGCATATTTTTCCATGCGACTCATGAGAAACGACTGTGCATTCCATCCTCACAGGTTTGTCGACAAGAAACTTAGGGGCAGATTACAAGAAAGTGACGCTTCTGTAGAGATGCGTCACTTTTCCTGCGCCACCCTGAGAGACCCTTGCGCCACCATGGATGCGCCATATTTACAATACGGCGCAACATGGCGCAAGGATTGACAGATGCATCAGAAATTCTGACGCATCTGTTGGGGCAAAAGTCACGCATTGCTGGAGTCATGTCGCAAGCACGACGCAACTCCAGCAATGCATTTTGAGGCCTATTTCCACTACACTGCGTCACGTCTTACGCCTGCTTCAAGCAGGAGTAAGGTTTTGATGCAGTGGCGTACTAGAAGTGACGCAGTGAAATCTTGTATATTTCACTGCGTCACTTTTACAAGGCTTTCCTGCGTGGGAATGCCCACCCTGCATACATTATACCCGATGCAGGTATAATGTGATGCAGGGCTTTACAACATGACGCATCTCCCTAGGTGCGTCATGTTGTAAATTGGCCAAATTGTTTACGCCACCGCTGCGTCACAAAAGTGTCGCAAGGGGCTTGTAAATCTGCCCCTATATACATTGTCTCTATCCATGGATACAGTCTAAAGGTCAGGTTCTCAACAATTTCAATCAAAGGAGTATTAAGAAAGTGTCCGATTGTTTAAGGAATGTCGCATAAGCAGAACAAATGAGCAACAAATTCAAACACCTTTTAAAAGCTATCATTTTTTCTTATTAAAACAAACTCCTAATTAAGTTCAGGCATAACGAAATCAATCAAACATCTGATATATGAACATATTGTAACATTGTCAGTAAATAATACACAAAAATATTCAACTGTGGTTATGGCCTACTTTCTAAAACTTATTAAAATAAAATTGTTTCTATAAATCTATTTTCTTTATGATGTTAAGTACTTATACTGAAAATTTCAGACATCTAGCATATCGCATGTATGAATTGCAACAATTTTGAGTTTATCATGACACTGCAAGAAATGCTATGTTTTTATTCTTCATTCTCATGACATCTTTGTTAGAAATATAAGGTAATCAGTTATTAAAATGTATAAAATTCATTATTTTATTAATCCTACTATTCCCTACCTAACCAAGCACACTTTTACGGTGCTGGTATTTCAGCTTTTTCTCACTTTCAGTGATGTTTTTCTAGACGTGTGCAAGGTGAAAATTTAAATGTCATTGAAATTTTCGGTTATTTGTCTTCATCAGAATAATCAGCATTTTCGCACTAACACTCACAGATTCCAGAAGTTTTCATCACAGAAATGGAAGGAAAATGTGTGTTTGTAGGCACACTTTGAGGTTTACAAGAATTTCTGGGTAGTAAAACCTGTTGGGAGCGATAGGTGGTAGGAAATATGTGGCTCCATGTGAATTCCAGAATTTACCATCACAGAAATGTGGTGAAAATGTGTTTTTTTAGGCAAAGTCTGAAGTTTTGCAAAGACTTCTGGGTAGGAAAACCTGGTAGGAGCTATGCAAGTCACCCCATCCTTGATTCCCCTAGAAGCCTAATTTTCAGAAATGTACAGGTTTTTTACGTTTCCCTAGATGCTAGTCAAAATTGCAATAAAAGGATCCATTTTCAGTGGTAAAATGTGATGTTTTCTTGTGTCATTTTGGGGTCGTTCCCGACACAGGCACTAGGCCTACCCACGCTAGTGAGGCACAATTTTTAAAAGGAGATGTGAAGGAGTGATTGGTGGTAGGAAATTTGTGGCTCCCCACTGATTCCAGAAGTTTTCCTCACAGAAATGTGAGGAAAATGTGTTTGTTTAGTCAAAGTTAAGGTTTGCAAAGACATTTGGGTAAAGAAAAGTGGTGCAGCGCTGCCAAGTGCCACGCATCACAGGTTAGTATAATGCATTTTTGTGGTGGTGCCCGCATCACCTCACCAAAATGCTACGTCACGCCTAATGAAGCGCCTCTGAATTGCATGAGGCACTCTGGGGCTGAGAGAGGATGTGAACAGCATGCACTTGCTGTGCACTGGTGGCCAACGACGCTGGGAGCAGCCCCGACACCCACCGACCACGCACGCAACCTGGGAGTCATCCTCGACTCAACGCTCTCCATGGCCAGGCAAGTCAACGCAGTCTCATCCTCCTGCTTCAACACCCTCCGCATGCTTCGCAAGATCTACAGGTGGATCCCGACAGACACAAGAAGAACAGTCACCCAGGCCCTCGTCAGTAGCAGACTTGACTATGGGAACGCCCTCTACGCGGGAGCCCCGGCCAAGCTCATCAAGCGACTGCAACGCATACAAAACGCCTCCGCACGCCTGATCCCTCGATGTACCACGCCACAGCCACATCACCCCCACCTGAGAAACCTGCACTGGCTCCCCGTCGACAGGAGAATCTCCTTCAAACTCCTCATCCACGCACACAAGGCACTCCACAAGACTGGCCCAGCCTACCTCAACAGACGACTCTCTTCTACGTCCCCAACCGCCAACTCCGCTCCGCCGACCTCTCCTCGCCACCGTCCCTCGCATTCGAAGAACTACCACCGGCGGCAGATCCTTCTCCCACCTCGCCGCCAAGACCTGGAACACCCTTCCACTAAGCCTACGACAGACCCAAGACCTGCTGACCTTCAGGAGGCTACTCAAGACCTGGTTGTTCGACCAGTAGCAGCACCCCCCCCCTTTTTTTCTCCCCAGCGCCTTGAGACCCTCGCGGGTAAGTAGCGCGCTTTATAAATTCTGTGATTGATTGATTGATTGATTGCAATCAGTTGGAGTGCGAGCTGGTCCCTGGTTGAGGTGAGGTGACTGGTTGCCTTAGTTTCTAAGCCCTTACAGACTGGGCCCAGCTTGTTTATTTTAGTGTTTGGAGCTTCCGCTAAGTTAAATACAAAGGGGCATATGTACAAGCCCCTATCGCCACCACAACGTCACTTTTACGGACGTTGTGGTGGCGATAGAGGCTGCGCCTTCTGTACACTTAACATGGTTTAACGCTGCCTTGTACATAAGGCACCCTTTCACGCTATGGTTAGCGTGAAAGGAACGTGCAGTGGGTGTTGTGGTGGGCGTTCCACTGTAACACCCATTGTATTTGACACTGCCCGCTATGTACATGGGTGGCGTACATAGGAGGCAGCGCCAAAATTAAGACCAGGGAAAACCTGGTTTTAAGTTGGCGAAACAAGGAGAAATGCATTATTTCTCCTCGTTTTTGCTTTTTCCATGTGTGCTGCCTTGTGCAGCACTCATGGAAAAAGCTAAATGCCATGGTTTGTTTATGTACAGGAAGGTGTCCCTTCCTGTACATAAACAATCCTTTTAAAAAAATGCCATTTTGTAACTTTCATGTGTGCTGCATGAAGCAGCACACATGAAAGTTACAAAATGGCATTTTAGCATTGTTTATGTGCAGGAAGTGACACCTTCCTACACATAACCAATCCTCCCCTGCACACAGACACCCTTGCACTCTGGTGCAAGGGTGCCTGCATTGGCGCTAAGTTGTTAAACTTAGCGCCATCGCAGTGGGAAAGGCAAGGCTGCACCACATTCTTGTAAATATGGTGCAACCTTGCGTTTCAGAAGTGGCGGATCGTGTCGTTAAGCCAAGGAGGCTTACGACACACTAGACCTTCCTAGTACATATCCCCCAAAGTATCAAAGTCGAAGGTGCCTCCTGACTCTCGTCTCACTCACTGATCCATTGTGCTGTGAAGGGACCCAGTCCGGCTTTGTATGATAGATTCAGAGCAAATGTCTTTTATTGCTGAATGTACACCTGGGCATCGATCTTAGCATGAACAATTTTGCACAATTTGAATACTCTTCTGTTCCCGGTGATCAGACGGTAGGGCGGATGTCGTCTCTGCATCACCGGCTCAGAGGTCAGTTGCAAGCTGTGATGGTGATGTGTTTGCACTCAGCTCTCATGCCTGACGTTAGTTAAAAGGAGCAGCTGCCTCAAGGTAATGTCTCAGCAATGCAATCATGTTTTACTTTATGTTGTATTCTCGAAGAGTATTTGAACTTTCGAGAATGCTGTTTCAATATATTTTCGTCGTACTTGCATCAAATGGATGCACTGTATTGTAGGTTCTTGGTGCCTGTGGGAAGGTGGGTGCCCGCTACTTCCAGGACACTTCGCCGGGTCACCTGTGTTACCCTGCTGAAGCTGCTGTGCTGAGGTTCATGTCAAGGCACGGGCCTGTGTTAGTCGTGGCCAAAGACAGGAGGGAGGCTTGAGACATGGGCCGACACAAGGCAATGGCATCACGTCCTTATTGAGGCAGCCCAATACATTCTCACCCCCAGTCAATGGGATTTGGTGCCACATAGAAATGCATGTATCACACGTGCAAACATATCCTGACCTAAATATCATGGGTGCCATCCCAGAGTAAGATATTAGCAGGAAGCCGAAACCTTTGGAAAATAATTGACATTATCTTGCATTCCCTAAGAATATTAGCATTTTCTAGATTAAGGGGGGTCATTATGATAGCGGGCGGATCTCCCCCGCCGGGCCGGCGGTAGTCACCGCCGGCCCGGCGGGGGCGATCCGCCCGCCATCCACACTTCAAAGACCCCCCGCCATATTAGGATGGCTGGGGGGTCCGTGGCGGACGGAAAGACTGTCCGCCGCTTTTCCGCCGGTCGACTCGTCGACCGGCGGAAAACATGGTTAATATGGTGGCGGTGTCTGCAAGACACTGCCATCCAAATTAGCATGCAGGCGGAGATGTGCCTTCCGATGGCGGCGTTGCCGCCATGGAAAGGCATGTGGTCTTTGCCTTTGGGGGCCCGTAGCGGGCCCCCAGAAAGTTGGGGGTGGGGGGTGCACATGGGGGTACCTATGGTGCCCTCTGCATTGGCATGGACAAAGTGGCAGGCACCCCACAGTGCCTGTCACCTTGTGCATGCCAATGCACGACGTCTATTCCCAGCATTGTGGCGAGCGGTGCCGTGAGCACCGCCCGCCACAATGCTGGGAATAGGGCTTGCCACCGCCACGGTGGCGGTGGCATCCTAATCTCAGGTGCGGGACCGCCGCACCCCTTGCGGACGGTCCCGCATTCCATTGCGGTGGCAGGCGGACTTTGTTCGCCCGCCATCGTAATGATGCCCTAAGTTATTTCTGTAGTATTTCCGTAAAACATGACTATTGTAAGGTACCTTCTGTGAACTGAGTTGGCTATGCATGGCTGGTTAATTTAAAGGTTATGGGTGTGTGTTTTATATGGAGCATGATCAGGAGCTGTGTGGCTGAAGCGGAAGGCAGTGAAAATTCAGTCCAACCCTTAGCTTCTCTTCTCTGCAGAGCACACAGAGCAATGCTCAGATATTTTGCCAATTGTAATTTCCATTTTATATGAAAGTGTGTGAAGCTGTTGAAATATTGACAGCACACACAGAAAATGGTGTGTTTACAGGTGAGGAGAAAGAGAGTAGATTTGTGTGTGGTGATGGGGGCAATACAAGGAAGTACATGCAAGATAGAGCGAAAAGACAGTTATGAAGAGGAAGGTGATGAAGTGAAATAAGCAGAGAAAAATAGGGCATAAGTAGCTAACAGTGAGAGCTATAGATAAAAATAGTGTGAATGGAAGGAAGGGAGTGCTCAGATTGAGAAACTCAGAAGACCACTACTCTTCCACAGATCTTATTAAAGATTAATTCACTGAAACATGTTAAATTCAAATTATTCACATCAACATCTTTATTGCTCTTTTATATGATACGGTTAACAAACGTTGGCAATATCATTGGCTCATTTTAGTCGTATGTTCATTTTTTGTGATATAAATATCTAGATACAATAATAGAACACTCATAGAAAAGCCCTCAAATTGCAGTTATTTTTTTGATTTACTTGCGGGAAAGTGTCACTGAAAGTGTCACACATTTCATAGTATAATGTCACTTATGTGCACCCTGAAACCACGGGAATGTCACATATAAGCAGTTTGAAAACTTGAAAGCTATGCATCAGCTCACATATCTGCCTGCATCCTGGGTCCCTTCTGCTGTGGAGTTAAAAAGCACCAGCAGACTTGCCTCTGAAAAATTGCAGTGAGTGCTAGTAGAGAGCTCAAGCAATACCGAGTCAAGAGCAGACTTCTGCAACTGAGAGCTCCTCTCACCAGCATCCCTCGTGACTACAGACTGACTTATTGATCGCTAGTACAGCAGAGTGTCTGCAGTCGGATGAGCCAGTGAGCGTGACAGGCAGTGACTCGCAGAGACTCTTCTCACCCACGACACTAAGTGCCCTTCCATTTCTGGTGCTTTACAGTACTTTTAAGATCTTCTTAGAGTTTCTCGTTGCTCAAATGGGTGTAATTTATGATATATATATATATATATATATATATATATATATATATATATATATATATATATATATATATATATATATATATATATATATATATATATATATATATATATATATCATAAATTACACCCGTTTGGTAGAAGATCTTAATAAAAGTACTGTAAAGCACCATATATATATATATATATGTTTCCCTCGGCTTCATTGCTTGATTTTGCTCGCGAGAAAGTGAGAAAGTGTCATTGAATGTCACTCATAATTACACTGAAATTATGAAAATGTCACACATAAGCAATCCGAAACCTTGGCAGCTATGTTGGGAGTAGCAAGTTACCCCTCTCTGGTGTATAGTTTTCAAAAATGTACATGTTTTCTATGTTTCCCTAGATGTTGCAATAAAAGTTTGCAGTAGAAACATGCAAGGTGTCCATGTTGCATTTTGGGCCAAGTCCTGTTGTGGGCACTAGGCCTACCCTCAGAAGTGAGGTATAATTTTCTTCGGGAGACTTGGGAAATTTGTGGCTTCCTGCATATTCCACAACTTTCCTTCACACAAATGTGAGGAAAATGTGTTTTTAGTCAAAGTTTGAGATTTTCAACGGCTTCTGGGGTGGAAACCTGGTTGAGAGTCATGCAAGTAACCACACCCTGGATTCTTAAAAAATGTGCAAGTTTGCCAGGGATCCCTAGGTGCCAGCTGCACTAGGGCCCAAATTCACAACTGACCTGTCAAAAAAAGAATCAGTTTTCAGTGGAAAAATGTGATGTGTCCATGTTGCGTTTTAGGGCCTTTCCTGTTGCGGACACTAGGTCTACCCACACAAGTAAGGTACCATTTTACTGGGAGATGTGATGGCATGATAAGAAATGTGTGGCTCCCTGCAGATTCCAAATCTTTTTATCAAAGAAACGTGAGGAAAATGTATGTTTTTTTTTAGTGAAAGCTTGAGGTTTGCTATGGTTTCTGGAGAGGAAAACCGGGTGGGAGCCACACAAGTTACCCCACTCTGGATTACCCTAGGTGTCTGGTTTCTAAAAATGTACAGGTTTTCTAGATTTCCCTATGTGATGGCTGAATTAGGGCCTAAAACCCACAGCTAGCCTCATTGCAAAAATAGGGTCAGTTTTCAGTGGAAAACTGTGATGTGTGCATGTTGCATTTAGGGGCTTTTCCTGACACAGGAACTAGCTTTAGCTACACAAGTGAGGTACCATTCTGATCAGAAGACTTGGAGAATGCTGGGTGATAGGTAATTAGTGGCTCCCCACAGATTCTAGAAGTTTTCATCATAGAAATGTAAACAAAATGTATATTTTTAGTCAAATTTGCAAAGGCTTCTGGTTCGGAAGTCCTAGTCAGAGCCATACAGGTTACCCCACTCTGGATTTCCCTAGTTGTCTAGTTTTTAAAAATGTACAGGTTTGCTAGGTTTCCCTAGGAGCAAAAGCCTAAAATTTACAGTTAGTCTCATTGCAAAAAAAGGTCAGTTTCCACTGGAAAAATGTGATGTGTCAATGTTGGGTTTTGGCACTTTTCCTGTTGTGGGCACTAGCACTACCCACACAAGTGAGGTAGCATTTTTCAACATGTGGATATACAGAACAGTAAAACATTTGTTGTTACCTATTGTATTTCACTGCATTTGCGCCTTCTAAATGTAAGCCTGTATGTAAGAAAAGAAGACATTTTGAAAAATGCCCTCTGAATCACATGGTAGTATGAGTACCTACAAATTCAGAGATTTACAAATAACCACTGCTCCTAAACTCTGTCTCTGGTGTCTGTTTCAGAAATACATAGGTTTCCTTGATACCCATTTTTCACTCTTTATATTTTTGCCATATGAATTGATCTATGCCAATACATAATGAAGAACCATTGTAAGGTGTGGTTCAGTTGTTGGCTCTGGGTATCTCAGGTTCTTGAAGAACCTACAAAACCTATATATCTCTTCAACCCAAAGGGACTAGCAGACGTAATGGTATATTGCTTTTGTAAATCGACAAGAAGTAACAAATGGAAATGTTGTCAGAAATGGTCTTTTTTCCAACTTATTTTCAATATTCTTTTTTTCAACAGTTGGTTGCTATGAGAAAAGCTTGAGGAATCATAACAAATGACCCCTTGATGAATTCAGATTTTTGTCTATGTTGTGATTTACATACTTCTGTCCCTGCGAGGACACCGTTACTGTATTGCACCCTGTGTCCCTGCGCGGACACCGTACCGTCTGTGTTGTCACCAGCTGTCAACTGGCAACCTTTGACAGTTAACAGCTGATGACCGAGCAGCAGCGGTGCTACCTACGCTCCATGTTCTGTAGGAGCCTGTGTTGGTGAAATTAATAAAGAACGCTATCTTCATACCTATTCCAGCCTTCGGGGAGTTCTTTACAAAGTGGCGACGAGCACCAACACTTGAACCCACCGAATTACATCTTCATGAAAGAAGATTACGCTGCATACAGGTCGTACATCAAAAAAAATTGAAAGAAGACGTGTGAAAAAATAGAGGAATCCAAAGAAGAAAAAAAATACTGAAAATAGAGGCACGACTGAAAGAAAGAATAATAAGGACATAAGGTCAGCCTACATTGCAGTGTAACGTGTACTCGCTGTCATACGGATTTACACACCGTTAAGAAAAGCACTATGCTGAATGTGCATAAAAAAAGGATATCTTTATCTGCATAAAATTTATCAGAGCACAACCGGGACAGTTAACTTAATAGCGCTATTTTGAGGATAAATGAAAGTGCAAAAGAAATAAGTGAATCACAGGAGAAAGAGCAGTCTTGTGGGAGTGAAAGGAATTATAAGTGCCGTCAGTTTACCTCAGTGGGGAGCATTACAAAGTACTTTTTGAGCCAACGGAAACCTTGGTGACAGTTCAACTGTCGGAAGAAACTCTAACGTCCAAGAGCAACCGCCAGCTGGAATCTACGTCACTGTCAGCTGGAAAACCTCAGACTACGTAATCACGCAACGTGCTAGAGGACATCTTGGGACGAACTAAAGGGAGCAGTCTAGTGCACAAGATGACGCACCACGCACGCTACGTGGCGCCATTTTAAATAAAAAAAATAAAAAAATATGCAGCCTTGCTGAGGGAACATACCGGACGACCGGAATCCTCGCAGAATAGTCCCGTGCAGCAGTTTCTAGTAAGCGGACAAACAAACGGAAAGAAGAAGGAAGGTACATTTATGTTAAACGCTGTTTATAACAACAGACAAATAGGTACTACATATAGAGAAACTCGAAATGGTATTAGGCAGGGTGCACAAGCTTGCGTATAACCAAAAACACGAGGAGCACCTTCAACACTCTGTGTCCTCATAGGACAGTGATCATACCATCGCAGGAAGTGCACATATAAACAAAATACAGGGGAGACTCTCTCTAAACAAGAAAAATAAGGACAAATTAAAAAGTCATATCCACACTGTGACATAGCTCAACGCCAGCATGGCGACAGGTTATGTATGGAACCTGTCACCACCAGAAACATTCAAACGTGCAGGAAGTGAACCTTCACTTAAATGGGAGGAATGGAGAGAGTATTTTCTAAACTACATCTCTACATTAGAAGAAGAAGAGGAAGTGAAAGCAGAAAAGAAATACAAAATGCTTATGCATAGTTTAGGCGCAGGGGGACTAAAGGTGTATAATGCCATAACTAAGAAGGTGCGAGCAGAGAATGAGGGTGACATCTTCATTAATGCAATAGATGACCTTAATACATATTACAAGCCAACAGTCTGTGTTGGCGTGGACAGATATAAATTCTTTCATAGGAAGCAAAGTAAGGAGGAGTCCATCGACGACTTTGTTTCTGCACTCAAAAATCTGGCCATCAACTGCCGTTTCGGTGATCTGCACGATGAGTTTATAAGGGACCAGATAGTCATGCAGGGGTCCAACTCAATCATCCAGGACAGTTTATGGGCCAAGGGTGAATACCCTCTACAGAATATCATTGATATTGCTAGGAAAGCTGAGCTCACTGGCCGTTGCGCAAAGGCTGTCTTGACACAGAATAAGGAGAGAAAAGAGAGTGACGCTGTTAATAAAGTAACGGAGCAGAGGTACAACCCTAGACAGACCTGGAACAAAAGAATACTAAACCTACATATCACAAAGGCCAAACAATCAATAATGGGCGCTGTTACAGATGTGGGAGCATCTCCCACATGGCCAATGACTTGAAATGTCCTGCTCGCAACGTGGAAGTGTACACATTGCGGTGTAATAGGTCATTTTTTCAAAGCGTGCAGAAGACGCAACCCAAGGTCTGTAAAGATGGTGGATGAATTTGAAGCAGACATTCAGGACATGTCTGATGAAGACAACTTCAACATGTTTGTGTTAAACATTGAAGAAGAGCAAGTCGATAGTGTCAGTGCTACAAGTACCACAAAAACAAGGAAACCCATCTGCAGCATGACAATTGGAGGTGTGGATATCAGCATTGTCGCAGACTCAGGCTCGCCATACACAATTGTCAACAGAAAAGTATGGGAAGAGAAGTTCAAACCCGTCATAGGGGAACAACTCGAAAAGGCAGACATCATAATAAGGTCATTCACTGGTGATCCCATCTACGTGTGCGGCTACAGGAAACTAAAATTTGGATTTAAAGGCCGTGAGTCTGCCGGTAAACTTTACGTCTCCAAAGTAGGACCATCCGTACTTGGATGGATGGACCAGGGAAAACTTGGTATAATCCTTGACCCTAGCAAGGAGGACCCTGTATTAAGCGTAGCATGCGACGAAGACTATGCTAAGTCTTTACTGAACAAGTACCCCAAAGTATTCAGTGGGGAGGTGGGGGTCCTAAAAGGATACCAGCATAAAATCAGAGTCAAGCCAATATTCACACCAGTGGTACACAAAGCCAGGAATCTACCATTTGCCATAAGAGATGAGGTAAAGGAACAACTTGAAAAACTACTAACAGACGGAATCATAGAAAGAGTGGAAGCTTCCAGAGTGGGTCGCGCCCTAGTCGTCGCGAAACGACCTAACGGCAAATTGAGGCTATGTGTGGATCTACGGGACCTCAACAACAACATTGTTGTGGAGCAATTTCCCCTCCCCAAGATAAGTGAGATGTTGGCAACACAAAGGGGATAAAGTGGTTCACCACTATCGATTTGAAGTCGGCCTACCACCAGGTGCCGTTGCATCGCGTCAGCAAAAAACTCACCACTTTCGTCACACCTTTCGGGTGTTTCCAGTTTACTAGGGTACCATTCGGTCTGGCATCGGCAGCCGCGATGTTCCAGAGGCTTATCATCAACATTTTTGACGGAGTTTCAGGAATACTACTTTTCCAAGATGACATCCTGGTAATGGGAAAGACAAGAGAAGACCACGACGACAAGGTTCAACAGGTGTTGGAAATCTTGAATGAAAAGGGTTTAACTGCCGAGCACCTTAAGTGCAAGTTTTCAAGCAACTCCGTCAACTATCTGGGACACAAGATAAGTGGAGACGGCATCAGCCCAAAAAAAGAACTCCTCCAAGCCATAAATGACTCCCCTGTTCCCAAAAACAAGGATGAGCTACGGTCCTTCCTGGGAATGATAGAGTTCTACGCAAAATTCATCAAAAACTTTTCACACAAAACATACGATGTGAGACAACTGCTCAAAATGCGTAACAAATTTGAATGGACAGAGGAGTGTAACAAAACCTTTCTAGCCCTCAAGAAGGAAATGTGCTCTGCGTTATCTTTGCAAGGCTTCGATCCATCACTGAGCAATTTTGTTACCACGGACGCAAGTTCAAAGGGATTGGGCGCAGTCCTCACCCAAAAGGATACCAAGGGTGTGGAATACACTATAGCTTTTGCTTCACGTTCTCTGACTCCTGCTGAGGAGAAATTCTCAGTCATTGAGCGTGAAGCACTAGCGTGCGTGTGGGCCTTAGAACACTTCAGGCAGTTTGTTTGGGGCAGCAGAGTGACTCTATGCACAGATCATAAGCCTCTTACCAAGGTGTTTACACCGAAGGGGTTGTACAATGCTTCACCTAGATTAGCCAGACTATCTGTGTGTTTGTTTGATTTTTTATACGACATTCAATACGTTCCTGGAGTGAAGAACGTGGTGGCAGACTTTTTGAGTAGGTTGCCTGTAGAAGCAACAGACAATGACCACACCTCGGAAACAGAAGAGACAAGCATAGCCAATGTGCTGGAACAGTTCAACGGCATATCAGAAGAAGAATGGCTCACGGAGCAAAACAAAGACAGCATTATAAGTCAAGTCGTAAATATGTTAACTGATGGATGGACATGCAAAAGCCAGTTGCCTGAACCACTACGACACTTCTGGGAGGTAAAGGACGAACTGTCGCAGGAGAACGGATTTTTAATAAGGAGTGGTAGGGTCGTACCTCCTAAAAGCCTTAGAATGAGAATACTAAGTTTGTGTCATGAAGGACATTTAGGAATTGCTAAAACTAAGAACAGGGTTAAAAGCAATTACTGGTGGCCAGGCATTAGCTTAGAGGTGGAGAGAATGGTCAGGGATTGCACACTATGGGGCCGATTCCGATCTCGGCCGGTAGGGCTCCGAATCGGATTCGGCTTAACCGGATCCGATTCGGAGCCCTATTTCCCGACCGATCCGTACGCGCGTCCGGGCGAGCGAGTACGATGCGTATTCGCCGACCGACTCGTCCGGGCGTCCCGACCGCTCCGACCGCTCCGACCGACTCGATCCCGGGTCGAACCGCACCGACCGACTCGCACGGACACGACTCGCACCGCGCAATGGAGATGTTCCCCGGCCGGGTAAGTACGATGCGCGCCGCGAGCAGTCCGACCGAGCCGCGCACTCCGGCTCAAAAGAGCAGTCGGAGCAGTACTTTGGGGGTCCGTGTCGGACCCCCCTGTACGCGTAGCCGCGCGAGTCGCACACAGGGGGGACCCATGGGTCCCCCCTACCTGTGCGTGTACGGCGCAAATCGCTTCACCGCGTACACGCTGTAGGGGGCGCACTTGTCCGCATCGCACCCATTGAGTCAAGGGAAGCCCGCGTACGCGTTGTACGACCGGCTCCCATTGACTTCAATGGGAGTCCGACCGACTCGAGTCCGATGGCATACGTGCGCATCGTACTCGTTCGGTCGGACTGCACTGGTCCGATTCGGTCGGAAATCTCTCCGGGTCCGGCTCGGTCGGGGAGATTTCCGGCCCGAATCGGAATCGGCCCCTATGTGTCAACTCAGATAAAACACAGGTGACATTCAGACCCCCCTTGCACCCTATTCCATGCCCATCCATGCCATGGGAGAGAATTGGTGTAGACATAATGGGTCCCATAACCGAGGATCTTGAGCAATGGTACATAGTAGTCATCATTGACCATTTCACTAAATGGCCTGAACTTAAGTTCGTTAAAACTCCAGACACACATAGTGTGGTCAAGTTCCTTGATGACGTGTTTACACGCGAAGGCCTTCCCAAACAGGTTATCAGTGACAACGGGACACAATTCATGTCCGAGACATTCAAAAATTACATGCACAAACACCAAATTCAGCACAAAACGACATCAGTTTATCACCCAGCGGAGCAATGGGGCTGTTGAACGTTTCAACAGAGTAATCAAAGGTATTGTCCAGTTAGCTAAAAGCAATAACCTAAGCTGGAAGCAGGAGACACTCAAAACACTGTGGGCTTACCGCATCACACCATGCGTAACCACTGGTCACAGCCCATTTGAGCTCATGCGGGGAAGAACTCCATTGACCAAAGACAATGTGGGTTGGGTCAAGGCAGCCAAGAGAGTACACTGGTCCTCCCATCTAGTCAGAGAAAGGCTAACGCGCGCACAGTCCAGTTGTAAACAAAGATACGACAACAAGCATGGGTGTAAGCAAGTGAAGCTCAGGATAGGGGACACTGTCAAGGTCAAAAGAAGTGGACACATAGGAAAGGGTCAGGACAGATTTACCTCTCCCTTATCAGTGCGTGAGGTGTACTGCAATTCCGCACTCTTGAGGCGATGGTAGGGTGTGGCACTTCTCCGCCCTTTCTGCCTTCAGACAACCTACTGAGTATCCCAAAGTTAGCATGCCCACTGATCAGACAAGTGACTGTCACGAAAAAACCTATCGTAGCAGAGACACACCATTGTGCCTCCGACTACGATTCTGACTATGAGTTTCCCACACTCCACACCACAGCGCACAGCAACATCACGCAGCCCATGTCTGAACCAGTTCGCACTCCACTAGATCTTGATACCACAGGGAGAGTTAGAAGACAGTTGCCTTCTACACCAGCACATGATGCTCCAATACCTATCAGCAGGAGCAGGGCAGGAAGGCGACTTTTACCACCAGTAAAACTCTCTGATTACATTTGTGAGTAAACTGTATTTGCATGTATCTTGTTTAGGTTACCCCATCTTTCTTCTTCTTCTTCCTCTTTCCCCTTCTCTATCACACTCACTCTCTTTTCCCTAGGGAGGGGGATGTGTTGTGATTTACATACTTCTGTCCCTGCGAGGACACCGTTACTGTATTGCACCCTGTGTCCCTGCGCGGACACCGTACCGTCTGTGTTGTCACCAGCTGTCAACTGGCAACCTTTGACAGTTGACAGCTGATGACCGAGCAGCAGCGGTGCTACCTACGCTCCATGTTCTGTAGGAGCCTGTGTTGGTGAAATTAATAAAGAACGCTATCTTCATACCTATTCCAGCCTTCGGGGAGTTCTTTACAGTCTACGTTTTAGAAATGTATAACTCTCTGGGGTAACTCATGAGTTTCACGATGGTTTCCACCACGAACTGGAAGTAGGTTGAAAGCACAAATTAGGAGAAATGGGCTACCTCCTTGAAAAATGCCAAAACTGTCGCCAAAAAATATGGTTTTTTTGTATTCTTCTCTGCATTTTCTGGCAAGCTGGAAAGATGGTGACTTTAGGACAGCAAAATGTTTGTTGTTTTGTTGATGGCATTTTTAGGAAAAAAACCAAACAGTTTTTACAGAGCTCTTTTTTCCTATTCATCCCAAAAAAACACACAATATAGATATATTTTGGCTATTTTTTCACTCCCCTCAAGGGAATCCACAAATTCTGGGTACCTTTAGAATCCCCAGGATTTTTGAAAAAAGGACGCAAATTTGGAATGGATTCCATATGTTGAGAAAAAGTTAAGGAGGCCTATGCGAGAACTACCCCAAATAGCCCCAAAAAATGTTAGCATCCTAGGGGGATAAGGCCTATCAGCGAAAAGGTTAAAGCCTGCCTTCCATCCGAACTGGTATGCCATTCATTGTTGACACAGACTCTAATTATATTTTCAAAATAATTCCAGGTTAGATCCAGTAGATGGATCAGTTGATGTGAAAACAACAGCAGAGAGGAGCAATGTTCTCAACCTTTAAACTAAAAGCAGGGTTGTGACATGACAACCACAAGTCGATTTGCTGGTGTTTAATAATCCTGCACAATCAGAAACATCAAATGCTGCTCATGTATAGCACTGAGGTGTGGAAGCATTCTTTGAAATTACATGGAAATGACATGGAAGGCAGCACGAGATGCTGAACACAGGAGAAGCGCATGAGTATAGACTCAACTTTGACAAAATTTAAATACCTAGAAATATTTTTTAAAAGCATCCAGCCTCTGGAAGATGACACGGAGAAGACTGCTGAGGTTTGCCTGCTACAATGAACAAAAAGTGCTGATCACTGCCAGGTAAGTGAAATAATGAAAAACCTGGATGTCGCTGCCTTACACAATCATCGACAGTGTGGAGTGGATGAAAAAGATGATCATCAAACAAATGTGTTTTGTCAGCAACAGCTTTTTTCCCCAGAAGTATAAGGGCTCCAACAGGGACATGCAATCAGGACAGTAACACTGGAGTAACTGACCAGCGTCAGACCTGAACATTCTAAGCATAACATTCTGCACAATTATCTATAATCAAGGAAGGGAATATGTGATCAATAAGAAGATACCACAGTGAGTATTAACATTGTTGTTAGATTCATGATGGGTATAATCATTTTGATGCATCATTAGTGCTATTGTCATGAGCACATTGGAGTGACAAATATATTATTCTCATACAAGTGTTTGCTGAACCTTTAGGCCCAAACGACTACAATTCTTTAATCAGACCATAGCCTTCATCAGGTAGACTCATTATTCACTCTTAGCATTCATCATGGCAAATTTCTGATGCATGCTGCAATCACAATGGTGGCTGGGACCCCCATCTCTGCACACTGGCACAATACGTTTTTCCTTCTTGCAACACTGCCACTACAGTGGTGGGTGTTTCAACTGCTATGGCAGACAGAACCACAACAGAAAAATTCTGTTGCTGCAGATCCATCATGATGATGAGGCACAATATGTAGTAATTGAAATCAATGCCCAAGGTGAGACTACAGACCACATTACTAATTTCAGCATTAAAATTGATCCTGACACCCTGGGAGTTTTCTCCCAGCATTTCAGAAAGGTTTGTATGTGATTGGTGAGCAATACAAATTCATAGCATACTGCTATGTTTAGCATGCTATGTTACCTGGCAACAGCATACTGTTCTTAAGTGACTAGATGCTTCTTCTTCTGGAATCCGGTGTGTGGATTCTGAGAAGCTGTGAGGCAGACAGTTACTGAAGATCAGGGACTGACCAGGGGATGTTTCTTGTAGCTAAATAAAGAAATCTTTTATCAACAAATGCAGTGTCCTGTCTTTCCAAAAGTGGCAATGAGGATGGGATGTTGAAGAGGAAGACATAGGATGCTCTGACAAAAATGATTTTTTAAATAAAATGTTCTCTGGGTTTGTGGTGTTTTCCAAACGGAAATACAATGGAAAAGCAGCCTCTCGTCCAAGGGAAGCCTTATTGGTGTTGTGTCTTTGTGTCAAGCAGAAGAAGTGGTGACAACAGGTGACTTCAGGCAGAAGAAGTGTCACTACTGGTAACTTTAGTGAACCATCTACACGAGCTGTTTGGATTATTAAGGGTCCCTGCTTGGGCATAAACAGTTGGTCCGGCCCTGTAACACTGAGCGAGAGGTGTTGAAGAGCAAGTAAGATCGGGGGCATCTTAGAGCCTCACAGTCTTTTAATGGTGGGTGTGAGAAGTTGGCCTGGCATATGCTGTCCACTAATTATAGTGGGCACCTTGCACCAGTTCAAACGACCTTTATTGATGATTGGTTTAAAGACAACCTTTATTGAAAGCTATCCTAGTGGTAGCTATGGAGAGCAGCATTCAGGCTAAGTCTTGAAGGAGTGTTAAGCTGTTTGTTTTACCAGTCTATAATCTCATGATTGAGCAAATGAAAGGAGAACCACACCAGGTATATATATAAAATATATGTATTTATTACTAAACACTACCCAATAGTCTCTTTATGAGGCTAGAGGTCAAAGTACACAAGTTACAAGTCAAATAGCACAGTAAATTAGCACAATATACGATTAGCCCTAGGGGCGTACCAAACCATATATTAAGAAAGTGGTATAAGAACCACGACTTAAGTAGACACAAGGCCTAGAGCCTGTAAAATCGCTGGGACCCCAAGGAACCACCCAAGGTAGTGACACAGGGGACCCACGGAGGCCGTGTGAACACAGCCGCGAGCTCCGTTAACGTCTATGGGGAAGTCGCGGTTAGAGTTTTAAAGATTAAGGACACTTAGAAATGGACTAGGACCAAACCCTCTTGGACTTAGACAGTTATAGGATCAACACCCACGGGAGCACTGGAGTACTTGAGTTACCTCACCCAGGGAAGCCGGGTGCATAGGTGTCAAATGGTGTCGGGTCGCGTCGTCGATTTCAATGGCAGCCTGCGGAGAAGTGCTGCTGCCGGGAAGATGCGAAGTGTCCGAAGAGATCTAAGCCTGGATCGGAGTTGAGAAGAACCTGAAAGCAGAGGGGACAGAGTCTGGGTCACTTGCCAGTGACCAGGGGCACGATAGTCGAATGCCCACTGATGTCGGGTGTTTCAGGTGAAAGAGGTGAAGCTTGACTCTTCAGCCACGAGGACCAGGAGGCGTTGACGACAACCAGGAGCTGGATTCTAGCTGTCCCACAAAGGATGTCGAGTGCTGCAGCATTGGTGTCCGGATTGAACACAACAAGCCTTGGCAACAGCAACCCATGCAGAAAGGAGAAAGATGCTTCGGTGCAGACCAGCAAGGTCTGAGGGACTCACCACGTGGTGGGGAGTCAGGACACGTCTGAAGCAACCAGGAAAGCCCAAGGAAAATCAGAGTTGCCTTCACAGGGATCCACCAGTTGACGGACCAGGGATCGCGAAGGAGCCTCAAGTGGAAATGCAAGAAGCAGGCCCACAGAACACTCGTGGAGTGTAGGCTCACAATCTTCAGTGCAAATGGTGCTCGGGGCCTGGGCTACAAGTAACCCAAAGCAGGACTTCAAGAGACATCGAGAAGTCAATGCACTAGCAAATGTGCACGGTGTCTAGGAGTTCCGGTTCCACGTCACTCGTGAGGGCTGCGGGTCTCAGCTTTGCTGGGGACTTGGGTCGGCCTCCGAGAAGTCTGGAAATCCTCTTCCTGGGCTGCAATTACTTCGGAGTCCGGCGGGAGCTTCGGAGATGCAGACCGGCAAATGCTTTGTCGGTGCCTGCCAGGCAGGGGAGTCACTCCTTGACCCCAAGGGAGATTTCTTCAGTCCTCTAGTCTTGAGTAGAGCGTTGAGGTTCCAGGATTCAGTTGCAGAGTTTCGTCCAGGGATATCTAAAGTCCTGTTGCCAGGGGTTCCTATCTTATACCCAAGGAAGGGGTTGGACTAACTCTGTGGACCCACCTATGGGAGGGTTTGGAAAGAGGGGTGGCTACACCCATTTCCTTTGTCCAGTTTCGCACCAGAGCAGGGGCTGGCAGCCCCTGCAACCGGTTTGAACTGGGGTATGCACGAGGACACCAAATGTGACCCCAGTGCAGGACTTCAAAGCACTCAGAGAGTGCACCCACCCAGCCCCAATACACTAAAGCCTGTCTGGGAGGTGGTAACACCTCCCTGTGACAGGAAACCTATTGTCCAGGCCTCCCCTGCCGGAGTTTCGGTCAGCAGTAGGAGGCCAGACTCGTGTCTGTGGCTGCAGCATCCATTTTGTGATGCCAGGCTCTGTTTAGCTGGTACCGGGTATACCGGTGCTGTCATGTCTCTCCCTCTAGAAGGGTGGGATCATACTCCCACACCAGTTACTGGTGTTGGGGTATGATTCCAAGGTGTTTGACACCAAACACGGCATGTTTCCGTGCAGCCATCCCAAAGTTAGCATTTACCGTTTAGATATAATGCACTTAAGAGTATATGGTCAGGCTGCACTCACAGACAACCCCGGAGGATAGATTCCGAAGGCTGCAGAGGGGCTCTGATCATGCATGGGCACCCTCTCACATAAAACCAAGCACCCTGCCTTCAGGATTGATAAGGCCTGCCATAGGGGTGACTGATAGGTTTATATGTGTAGTGATAGGGTGAGATATAGTGAACCTATATCTCAGCAAGGGGTGCATGCACAACCTCACTCAGGCTGCTGTAGCAGTCCTGTGGTGTCATTTTGGAGGGCTGCCCAGGGGTGGCATAATACATGCTTCAGCCCCTGGTAGGCCTCTGGGGTACCTATGCCCTGGGTACATAGTATACCATATACTAGGGACTTATAAGGGCACCCCAGAATCCAATCTGAAGTGTACCTAAGGTACTAGGAATCCATTTTAAAGAGAAAGCAGATAAACTGGGGCCCTGGATAGCAGGGTCCCAGTCCAACTAAGTCGAAAACCAGCAAAACACCAGGAAAAAAGTGGGGGCAACCATGCAGTCAGATTCCACCTTCCTACATAACCCCCCAAACGAAAGGAGATAAGGCTAACCTTGCCCAGTTGAGCCTTTATTTACTAAGTGGCCATATAAGGAAGTACCTGCACTAGCATGGTTACCCCCTGGCTTATGGTCCACAAAGCAATCCCTAAACCCAAGGGGATGGGAGGATCTCCACCATTTGGAGTCATTACCTGTGGTGTGTTTTGGCATAGTAAAAGGCTGGTGGGGTGTCTGAGTAGAGAAGTGAGGCCCTGATAAAGTTGGCCTCAGCTTCCTCAGATCACTAGCCACCATGGAGGCCTTACTTTCCATGACTAAGTTGGGTCTAGCTCTAAGGGTCAACCTTTGGCTGCCTACAGCTGGGGGTTGGGTCCCTTTTGGTGGAACACTGGAGGGGCATGGCAGGTTTGGAACCTTTTGGTCCCAGGTTTGCCCTTGCCCAACAGAGTCCTTCTGGGGGAGGTCCCTACACAAAGGTATGGGGGATCCCTCAGTGTGTTGAGGAATTTTCACCTGGCTAGGGCTACTAGACTGGGTGCCCCTAATCTGCTGATGGGGGGGTTCCTCTGGACAGGGGGCCCTGTGGGGCCCACTGACCTCCCTAACCTCTGCAGCCCTGGGCTGACTGAGGCAGGGTAGAGAGGGGCAGGTTACCTGCTCCAGACTGGGTACCACCTTGGAAGGGTCCTCTGCCATCAGGGGGGTTGCCAGGCCAGGCCTGACTACCTCTGGGGCAGTTCCTTCACTAGGGGTAGGATCAGTTCCCTGAGGAGGCTGACCCTTACCTACAGTCTGGGGGGAAGAAGACTTTTCTTCAACTCTTGTGCTCTCTTGTGGAGGAGAGTGGGCCATTCTTTCAGGCTCCATCTCTCCAAAATTTCTCTGGGCTTGGGCTGTGGCCATCACAGCCCCACTAACTCTTTCAGGGACGCCCAGCATTCTAAGATGGGCTTGGTGTTCAACTTCAGCCCAGGCTGAAATTTCCAGATCATTGCCCATCAGGCAATCTACAGGCAAGTTGGGGGACACTGCCACTCTTTTTGGGCCTGTGACCCCTTCCCAGCTGAGATTGACTATGGCCATGGGGTGATCTGTTCTGACACCATCAATGTTGGTCACCTGGTATTTAAACTCAGGTAAAAGCTGGTGAGGGGGGACTAGTTTCCCTGCCACCATGGTGACACTAGCCCCTGTGTCCCTGAATGCCACAGCTTTCTGACCATTAATCATTGGCTCCAGTCTGTACCTGCCCAATGCACTGGGACCCATGGTAAAGGTGGCAAATCCTATGCCACCATCAGAGTCAGAGGAGTCTGGTGAGGGAGTCCTTTCTAAATTAGGGCCCACCTCTGTTCCCCTTGCAAAAGCACCTAACTTTTTGGGTGCACTACTCCCAACTGGGGGATTACTACTGGTAGTACCAGGAGGGGTGGTAGTATTTGTTGGAGGAACATTTTCTTTATTGCCAATCCTGGGGCAACTGGGATCAGTTTTACAGTGTCCAGGCTTTTTACAGACATGGCAATATGGTTTCTTTTCAGGAGAGGAAGGAGTTTGGGACCCACCCCCAGAAGAGGACTTTTGGGGCCCTGTAGTGGACTTATCCTTAGATTTATCCCCACCTTTCTCTTGGGACTTGGTAGAATTTTTCTTCTGGTCACCACCCTGATTCTTAGGCCTTACCCTGGTTCTGACCCATTTGTCTGCCTTCTTTCCCAATTCTTGGGGAGAGGTCAGATCAGAGTTCACCAGGTACTGGTGTAAAAGCTGGTTTTGACAATTATTAAGGATCTGCTCCCTCATAATCAAATTGTACAATCCTACAAAGTCATGCACCTTGCTGCCAATTATCCAACCTTCCAGAGCCTTGGTAGCACAATCTACAAAGTCAACCCAGTCTTGAGTCTGAGCCTTTTGGGTGTCTCTGAACTTCAACCTATAGTGTTCAGTGGTTAGGCCAAACCCATCAATCAGAGCACTCTTCAAGACTTTGTAATTGTCAGCATCCTCTTCTCTTACAGTGAGAAGCTTATCTCTACCTTTGTCTGCAAAGGAGAGCCACAAGATTGCTGCCCACTGCTCCTGGGGGACCCTCTGAACTTTACAGGCCCTTTCCAGTGCAGAAATCCATTTGTGGATGTCATCCCCACTCTGGTAGGGAGGGACAATCTTGCTCAGGTTTCTATGGTCATAAGACCTTTCCCTATCCCTAGGGAAGTTGCTGCCACCATGGGACTCTAGTCCCAACTTTCTTCTTTGTCTATGAAGCTCTAGGGACTCCCTGTCTATAGCCAACTGCTCTTTTCTGATTCTCAACTGAGCTTCCTCATACTTGAGCAGTCTCTCTTTCCTCTCATGAGAGGATTCCCTCCTATGAGAGGAAACAGAGGTCCCTACTGAGGTGTCAGAATGGTTAGACTCCTCAGAAGGAGATCTTGACCTTCTAGGCACACTCACAACTCTTCCTGGTGGGACAAAGGGGAGGCCATTCTGGTCCTCCTCCTCATCTGCAGGAGGAGCTGGATTTTCCAGGGTAAGATCATTGTCATCTTCCTGGCCAGCTTCAGAGGTCAGGTCCTGGGTTTCTTCACCCCTGGGCCCTTCCTCATCTGCTGTCCCACCCTCTCTGCCTACCCCTTCAGACCCTGAGGTCTGCTTGAGATCATCCAACATCAGTATGTCTATGAGGCGTTGGGTGTTTGCAGTTTTTCCTGTCTTCAATTTCCTAGTGTTACACAATGCTCTCAATTCCAAGAATTGGAGGTTGTCATACTTGGATGGTGGAAGCCCAGTGGCTTCTGGCAGGGACCCAGTGGTTCCTGGCCTTGAAGACATCACTAGTGAGGTGTGGTGTATGCACTACCTACTCTAGAGTGGCCTACTAAACTCTCTTGAGTTGTAGAAAGGGTGTGCTAAGCCCTTGACACACAACTCTAAGTTCAGTAGAACTTACTGTATTTCTAAGCTTGAATTTATATGTACCTCAGGTACCTTTAGTGGTTTTCAGTTAGTCATACACTTGAGATTATCTGGTAAAACAGAGGCAAGCTTGAATCCAACCGCTGCACACCAATGTGAGAAGTTGGCCTGGCATAAGCTGTTCACTAGTTATAGTGGGCACCTTGCACCAGTCCAAACGACCTTTATTGATGATTGGTTTAAAGACAACGTTTATTGAAAGCTATCCTAGTGGTAGCTATGGAGAGCAGCCTTCAGGCTAAGTCTTGAAGGAGTGTTAAGCTGTTTGTCTCATGAATGACCAAATGAAAGGAGAACCACACCAGGTATATATATAAAATATATGTATTTATTACTAAACACTACCCAATAGTCTCTTTATGAGGCTAGAGGTCAAAGTACACAAGTTACAAGTCAAATAGCACAGTAAATTAGCACAATATATGATTAGCCCTAGGGGCGTACCAAACCATATATTAAGAAAGTGGTATAAGAACCACGACTTAAGTAGACACAAGGCCTAGAGCCTGTAGAATCGCTGGGACCCCAAGGAACCACCCAAGGTAGTGACACAGGGGACCCACGGAGGCCGTGTGCAGAGTGTGAACACAGCCGCGAGCTCCGTTAACGTCTATGGGAAAGTCGCGGTTAGAGTTTTAAAGATTAAGGGGCACATGCATCAAAGGTTTTTGCGATCGCAAACGGTGCGAATCGCAAAAATCGGCCGTTTGCGATCGCAAATTGGCCTTTGGAGATGCATGAAAGTAGTTCCTATGCGCAATTTAAGAATTCGCAATTAATTGCGAATTCTAAATTACGATTGCATTTAAGGAATCGCAATTTGCGATTCCTTAAATGCAATGCTAGAAGCACTTTCAAATAGCGATTTCGCTATTTGGGACCGCAAATTACAGACAAATCAAACTTGTCTGTAATTTGCAATACCTTCGAAAAATGCTCTAAAATGCATTTTTTAAAGTTTTAGGTTACACACACACATGCCCTTGGGGCATGTGTGTGCGCAACATGGGTGCACATCACAATTTCAGGGTGCAACAGGGTGTCATTTTGACACCCTGGCACCCTTGAAATTGCATTCTCAATTTGCGATTCTCTAATTGCGAATCGCTAATTGAGAATGTCTTCCCATTCATTCCTATGGGCCTCTAGGCCCATAGGAATTAATGGGAGGTATTCCTTAATTGCGACTCGCAATTAGCGAGTCGCAATTAAGGAATGTTTAGGAATCGCTATTTTTATAGCGATTCCTACATGCATAGGCTTTTGCGATTCCTTAATTGCGATTCCTTAATAATCGCAATTAAGGAATCGCAAAAGCCTACCTTGATGCATGTGCCCCTTAGGACACTTAGAAATGAACTAGGACCAAACCCTCTTGGACTTAGACAGTTCTAGGGTCAAGACCCACGGGAGCACCGGAGTACTCGAGTTACCTCACCCAGGGAAGCCGGGTGCATAGGTGTCAAATGGTGTCGGGTCGCGTCGTCGATTTCAATGGCAGCCTGCGGAGAAGTGCTGCTGCCGGGAAGATGCGAAGTGTCCGAAGAGATCCAAGCCTGGATCAGAGTTGAGAAGAACCTGAAAGCAGAGGGGACAGAGTCTGGGTCACTTGCCAGTGACCAGGGGCACGATAGTCGAATGCCCACCGATGTCGGGTGTTTCAGGTGAAAGAGGTGAAGCTTGACTCTTCAGCCACGAGGACCAGGAGGTGTCGACGATGACCAGGAGATGGATTCGAGCTGTCCCACAAAGGATGTCGAGTGCTGCAGCATTGGTGTCTGGATTGAACACAACAAGCCTTGGCAACATCAACCCATGCAGAAAGGAGAAAGATGCTTCGGTGCAGACCAGCAAGGTCGGAGGGACTCACCACACGATGGGGAGTCAGGGCACGTCTGGAGCAACCAGGAAAGCCCAAGGAAATTCAGAGTTGCCTTCACAGGGACCCACCAGTTGATGGACCAGGGATTGCAAAGGAGCCTCAAGCGGAAATGCAAGAAGCGGGCCCATGGAACACTCGTGGAGTGTAGGCTCACAATCTTCAGTACAAATGGTGCTCAGAGCCTGGGCTACAAGTAACCCAAAGCAGGACTTCAAGAGATGTTGAGAAGTTAATGCACTAGCAAATGTGCACGGTGTCCAGGAGTTCTGGTTCCACGTCACTCGTGATGGCTGCAGGTCTCAGCTTTGCTGGGGACTCGGGTCGGCCTCCATGAAGTCTGGAAATCTTCTTCCTGGGCTGCAATTTCTTCGGAGTCCAGCAGGAGCTTCAGAGATGCAGACCAGCAAATGCTTTGTTGGTGCCTGCCAAGCAGGGGAGTCACTCCTTGACCTCAAGGGAGATTTCTTCAGTCCTCTAGTCTTGAGTAGAGCGTCGAAGTTCCAGGATTCAGTTGCAGAGTTTCGTCCAGGGATATCCAAAGTCCTGTTGCCAGGGGTTCCTATCTTATACCCAAGGAAGGGGTTGGACTAACTCTGTGGACCCACCTATGGGAGGGTTTGGAAAGAGGGGTGGCTACACCCATTTCCTTTGTCCAGTTTCGCGCCAGAGCTGGGGCTGGCAGCCCCTGCAACCAGTTTGAACTGGGGTATGCACAAGGACACCAAATGTGCCCCCAGTGCAGGACTTCAAAGCACTCAGAAAGTGCACCCACCCAGCCCCAATACACTAAAGCCTGTCTGGGAGGTGGTAACACCTCCCTGTGACAGGAAACCTATTGTCCAGGCCTCCCCTGCCGGAGTTTCGGTCAGCAGTAGGAGGCCAGACTCGTGTCTGTGGCTGCAGCATCCATTTTGTGATGCCAGGCTCTGTTTAGCTGGTACTGGGTATACCGGTGCTGTCATGTCTCTCCCTCTAGAAGGGTGGGATCATACTCCCACACCAGTTACTGGTGTGGAGGTATGATTCCAAGGTGTTTGACACCAAACACGACATGTTTCCGTGCAGCCATCCCAAAGTTAGCATTTACCGTTTAGATATAATGCACTTAAGAGTATATGGTCAGGCTGCACTCACAGACAACCCCGGAGGATAGATTCCGAAGCCTGCAGAGGGGCTCTGCTCATGCATGGGCACCCTCTCACATAAAACCAAGCACCCTGCCTTCAGGATTGATAAGGCCTGCCATAGGGGTGACTGATAGGTTTATATGTGTAGTGATAGGGTGAGATATAGTGAACCTATATCTCAGCAAGGGGTGCATGCACCACCTCACTCAGGCTACTGTAGCAGTCCTGTGTTGTCATTTTGGAGGGCTGCCCAGGGGTGGCATAATACATGCTTCAGCCCCTGGTAGGCCTCTGGGGTACCTATGCCCTGGGTACATAGTATACCATATACTAGGGACTTATAAGGGCACCCCAGAATCCAATCTGAAGTGTACCTAAGGTACTAGGAATCCATTTTAAAGAGAAAGCAGATAAACTGGGGCCCTGGATAGCAGGGTCCCAGTCCAACTAAGTCAAAAACCAGCAAAACACCAGGAAAAAAGTGGGGGCAACCATGCAGTCAGATTCCACCTTCCTACAGTGGGACATTGTTGTGGTGACTTTTGAAACTGTAAGTGGCGTGAGCCCCGGCCTGTGCTCCAGTCCGCGGCAGCTGGTCGGCTTGCAGGAGCGTGCACACCACTGCTGGTAACGTTGCCAACTGGAGTTGCAGGCTGCGATAGAGGTACATTTTGCGAGTGTACATCATTGTTGGCACTGGTATCCCTGGCAATGAAGGATATTATTGGTGGAAGGGCGATAGTGGGAGTGTGAGGCGCTACATGCTTGCGCATATATGGAGCATGCCAGGTGCAGTGTTGTCATTGCGGAAATTACGCTGAGCGGCGCCATCTTTGAGGAAGTGCCATTCTGGCATTCAGCAAGTGGTAGCTCGGTTAAGTGTGGACCACTACATGCATGTCTGTGGCGCATATATTTACGTATTAACACAGTATTTACCCATGTACAGCCTCAGCGAAAGGCACACTGTTGTTGCCTTGCCTTCGGTGATGCGCCCACCGCCTGTCTACTGATATAGCAGTGAATTCGGTAATTTGTGATGACAGGCACACCATTTCAAGGTATTAACAGTGGGCTATGATTACTAGCAGTGTTCTTGTGTAGGGGAGTGCAGCCTGTGCAAACATGTCATGGTAAAATTTGTGCAAGGTATAGGACTTCTCGTTGTTCTGAAAGTGATACATAACTTGAGGGGATTTTCAGTTTTAAATTGATATGGCGTCACAAAATATACTTGCACCACCAGCATTTTTGGAAAATCCTGGTCAACTATGCATGGGGTGGGAACGGGAAACAGAGTTTACAACGCTGTTTCCACAACGCATGGCTTTACAACGCGGATGTTACAACAACTGTGTTGTTACCACGCGTGCCATTACATTGCAAGTCGTATCAACCACTTGCTGTAGGGGGCGTGCAACACCAGGGAACGTGTTGAATTTTAAATCCAACACCTTCCCTGCTGTTGCACAAACTGGAGTAGGAATAGTAATTAATACTATTCCTAAGTGCAGCGTGCCCCCTACAGCAAGTCGTTGATATGACTTGCGATGTAATGGCACGCGTGGGAACAACGCGGTCGTTGTAACAATTGCGTTGTAAAGCCATGCATTGTGAATGTATGCGTTGAAACGTCATACATTCGGTGGGAACACTGGAAGGATGTTTTCAAGACATATTTAGGCCATTGGGGGGGATGTATATGTTGCAAAAAGAAAGTGGGTGGAAGAAACCTTTTGAAAATGTTACCCAGACAGCAAGTAGAGGGAAGCAATGCAGATATGGGTTCTGACACTGAAGAAGAGGATGTATATGCAATGGTCTTAAATGAATTGGAGGAGAATTATGGGAAAAAAGTGAGCATAGGGGTCGAGAGACACAATTTGTTTTCCGTTTTTCTGAGCACAGGTACAAGGAGAAACTATTGATCAATATGTGGCAGCGTTAAAAAGACTAGCCATCACTTCAAGATTCAAGGACCTCAGAAATTAGATTATAAAAGATCAGATGATCAATAGAACATGCAACAAAAAAATTCAGGAGACATTGCTAGACCTTAAAAACCCAGACTAGACAAAACTATAGAGATTGCCAAACATATGGAGAATACCTCCTGGTATGTGAAGGAATTGGGAGGGGCGAAAGCCAAAAGTAATGAGGATGCAGAAAAAGTGAATGAAGTTTGTTATGAAAAAGGCGATGTGGAAACCTAAAGATGAAAGCGACAACAGGATAAAAACTCAAGAGGGTGACAAAGAAAAGGCACCTTTCAGATGTGGCAGCACAAGACACACAGCAGATGCAAGAAATTATCTGACTGCCAATAGTAGATGCTTTAATTGTAAGAACTAGGGCATTTTTCAAGGGTTTGGAGAATGGCTGAAACACCTAAATACAAGATATCAGTTAATTGGATCAACAAAGACGGAAATGCACAGCAACTGGGAGGGTCAGATAAAAGTGGTGATGATGATGTAGAAGTACTACTTGTGATCGAGTCGGAGTCTGGGTAGAAAGCCTATCACCCCCAGTTCCATAAATGGGAAGGAGGTGCAAGTGTGGGCAGATTCTTGTTTCCCATTCACATTGATTGACAAATTCACATAAGAAGAGTTAAATCTTGGGGTATTAAATCCTGCAGATGTAGAACCTGGGGGCTCCTGCAGGAAAAATATTAGTGGTCCTAGGGTATTTTGTAACTGAACTGGGATTCCAAGACAAAAGATCTCAAGGAAAGGTGTATGTGGTTGAGAAGGGAAGGTCTCTGTTGGGATGGAAAGAGCAGCGTGCATTGGGGATCATAATAAATCCTAATCATCCTAAACAGGTGTTGTTGACAGACCCCCAAATAGTAGATGATTGGCTCAGCATGTTTCCTAGACTACTCAGGAAGGTTTAGGGTGTTTGAAGATGTTTGAGCACCAGATTGTATTAAAGGAAGGGGCGCTACCTAAGGTACATAGGGTGAGAAATATCCCACATGCTCTGAGGGGTTTATTGAAAGAGAAGCTCCTTAGACTTTGCTAAGAGGGTTTAATAGAACTTATTGTGGCTTTGGAGTGGTTATGCTCAATTGTAATCGCAAGGAAGCCTCATGGGAAAATCTGCATGTGTGTGGACCTCAGTGACCTCAACAATTGCATTTGGATCGATAGTCATCCCCTTCCCCGCATAAGTGAAATGCTGGTGAGTGTGAAAGGTGGTAAATATTTCACCACGTTGGACCTGTCCAATGCTTATTATCAGATGCGTCTACAGGAGGGATCCAGACATTTGATGTCATTTATAACACCTGAGGGGGCCTATCAGTTCATCTGCATGCCTTTTGGACTGGCTTCTGCATCATTGATATTTCAAAAGTCATGCGAGGTCTTTTGAAAGACACGTCAAATGTGCTGATGTTCCAGGACGATGTATTGGTTTGGGACAAGAGCAATAATCAACATGATATAATATTGAAGGAAGTGTTGCAGAGGTTGGAAAATGCAGTTCTCACCATAGACCTGGAAAAATGTAAATTTAGCACAAAGGAAGTAGAATATTTGGGACATACTGTGTCTTATGAAGGAGTGAAACCAAAGCTGAGCTTGGTGTAAGTGATTGAAAAGGCTCCTGCTCCGCAAGAAGGGGATCAATTGAGATTGGTCCTTGGTCTTACAGAGTATTATACAAAATTTGAACATGATTTTACTAATAACGTGCATGCATTGTCCAAATTAATAAAAAAGGGTGTGGAATTTTACTGGTCTGAGGAGTGCCATTTGGCATTCAAAAGGGTGAAAGACTTCATTGTAAAGGCGCTTGCACTTAAACCTTTTGACCCCAGAGACAAGACCATCATTGTTGCTGATGCCAGCATTAGCAGACTGTGAGCAGTCATAATACAGGGGCACGAGGGAAGGAAAGAGTAGTGGCATTTAAAAGGAGTGGTGAGCACTTACTGTACCGTGGAAAAGGAGGCTCTAGCCTGCTGGTGGGGAGTGCAACATTATTGCATTTTTGTGTGGGGAGTGGATTTCGAACTACGAAGGAAGCACAGAACGCTGGTGGATCTTTTCACCACGACGGGTGCAGGAAAGGTCACACCCTGCATCGCATATACCTTCTCCAAGATTATGTGTTTTTTGTGAGGTATGTGCCTGACGTGAAGAATATCAATGTAGATTATTTGTCCAGGTTGCCAATGGAGGGTGTGAATTAAAGTGAGGATGGCTAATGGATGGTGGCAGAAATATTGGACTTTTATGGAGCCATTGGGAAAGAAGAATGGAAAGAGGCTGTATTAGCGGATCTCAGTATGCTTAAATTAATGGAAGCTCTGCTCAGTGCACAAATTGGAAAAAAAGTGAAGGACTGGAAGTGTTCAAACGTGTGAAGGAGTTGTCGGTTGTGGAGGGCATCATGAGGAGAAATGAGAGACTAGTGGTACCTACTGACCTAAGAGATAGAATGCTAAGTTTGGTCCATGAGGGATATGGAGGTATGTCAGCAATAAATAGAAAAGCCTGAGTCAATTTCTGATGGCCGGCTATGGATAAGCAGGTTGAAAGGCATGTACATGATTGCATCTCTTGTGTGTGCAGTGACATGTCGCATGTGATGCAGGAAACCCAGATTAGCCCTGTGGTTTTGCCTAAATGTCCATGGGAAAGAGTTGCAGTAGACATCTGTGGGCCATTTGAAGAACGGGGCCTGAGTGGGAGATACACAGTTGTAATGATGGACTATTTTTTGAAATGGCCTGAAGTGGCATTCATGAGTGAAGTGAAATCTAGCAACGTAATAGCCTTTTGTGAAGACATTTTCTGAAGGGAGAGGTGCCCAGCGGAAATTTTAACGGACAATGGTCCCCAGTTTGTGTCCTTGGAGTTTAGTTTCTTCCCCAAAAGGTGGGTATATTAGCCATCGCAAGCCTCTTGTATATCATCTCAGGGGAAATGGTTTAGTGGAATACTTCAACCGTGTGCTGGGGAGAGCATTCAATTAGCCATTGTCAGTAACATATGTTGGAAAAGTCAAGTGAGAGACAGGCTGTGGAATTATCTCATCACGCCATATTTGGCAACTGGGGAAACACCATTTTGTCTTTTGAAGGGCAGGGTACTGTGTAAGGTAGCTGTTCCAGCCTGGATGGCAAGGGCTCGTCTACGCAAAATTGATTATGACACATTACGCAAGAAGGTAGATGATTATCAGACTGAGTGCAGACTAAGACACAATGAAAAAATAAAGAGGCAAGGAATTTACTAGAGGGATGCTTGTCAGAGTAGGTGTGGGCAACGTGAAAGGAAAGGGATGCTCCAAGCTATCTTCCCTGAAGACGGTGATAGAAGTGAGGGGGAACACAATCAAATTGTCAGATGGAAAGTGGCGGAATGCTGGGAGAGTGGCAGCATGCAGTGAGGTGGAAGGGAAGGAATGATCAAGAATATGTGATGGAAATGGCAGAGAGGAAAAAGAGTGCAAAATAGATCCAAGCTCCTCCATCAAAAGGAGACCAAGGGTGCTGAAGGAGTACTGACAGGTCTCTTTTCTCCTTGTGTTGACAAATTGGGCACTTGCCAATACTGTGTTCTCCTATTTAGACACAGGGGGTCCCACATGGTTTCCCGTAGCTAGAACAGGACAGACCATTTCCGTACCTGAACTCATTGACGATACCCGCATTGCATGCGTTTTATTTTTTCCATCAGTCAGGTGATTTAGCGGGTTACACAACTCACACAAGGGTGCACCACAGCAAATATGGTTGCTACATGCATTAGAAAATGATTACATAATTCAGTAACATTTTGTAGTGTGATTTATGTTACGGGACACCAACAGCGCTAGGTACGTTTATTTAAAGGAATTGTCCTTCTTTATTGTTGATTTGTAACTCCAGTACTTTATTTTTGCGCATAATGTGTCTATTTCATCTACACAAGTAAAGGCTGAGACACATGATGTATCTTTCATCACCACTCCAATATGGCCGTAATGTTTACGTATATTTGACTCTGTATATAGCCGTTTTCTGATTTCACCATGTTTTACTTACATAAGCCAGTCTCTGGTGGTGCACTTTACATGTGATCAAGACTGCGGAAGCAGTTGAAACGCGTTGTGTAAATAAACACTTTGCAACTTACTGGAGTTTGTTACCTGGTTTTTCCTGAGAGCGCACGGATTTGGAGATTTACATGGGATATATATATATATATAGATGGGGGAGAAGGTAATACATTGTATGCAAATATACCTATGTCAAGGAAAGGAGATATGTTATGTTTAGCATTGTATGTTACGTGGCAACAGGATGCTGTTCTCAAGTGACTGGATGATTCAACTTCTGGAATCCTGTGTGTGGATTCTGAGAAGTTGTGAGGCAGACTGTTACTGAAGATCAGGGACTGACCAGGGGCCGTTTCTTGTAACTAAATTAAGAAGATTTTGATCAACAAATGCAACATTGTTCCTAAACATACCAATTGTGGGAAACTATTTCACCTAAACTTTTCAGCAGAAATTTCTAAGACATATGGAATTCATACTTTGTTAGAAATCATAATTCAATGTCCTCCTTTTTTCTTTCTTCCAGCGCCATTTAATGCATGTGTGTTCCTCATTTTTTCTTACACTTCTGGAGCCGAAGATTCTTAAACGCCCTACACTAAGATGTTTCTTCTACTGCTCTTTTACTGCCTTCCGCTTAACTCCCGGTTCTTCCCTGCCTCCCTCTCTTCTCACTTGCTATTTTCTTTCCTTGAAGTGGTAATGGATGCCCAAACTTATCCATCCTTTCCAGCCTACCCAGCTTTATTTTTCACCCCCTTTCTGCTCCCTCAACTCTTTTCCCACTGCCATTCTTACCAATGAGAACCTTGTCCTTCTACTTTGCTTTATCCACCATTTCCCACCCTCTCCTCCTCTTTACCTTTTCCTGATCCTTTTCCTTTTGAAGTTGACCACCTTCCATGTGTCCTTTTTTCTGAGTCCTGATTTAGATTTTAAAAAGGACTACTTTATTCTTAACCTTCTTATTATATTCTGGACCCATAAATGTTTTTCTAATTTTTCTCCTAATTGGACTTTTAATAAGTAGTATTTCTCACAAATCGTTTTCTGATTTTCTATGGTGTCATATTTTTTTTAAGCCACATGGTACATTTAGGTGTGCTTGAACGTAGTTCTGAGAATGCAATGCATGGCAGTATCTTTTGCTGTTGATGCTACTGACTATGGTGGAGAATGGTTCACCTAAAATTGAATAGCCCATCCTCCATCATTTCTTGTGTAGTCAACAACACCCAATGACTCACCTCTTGGTGGCTCTGTTGGATGCTCTACCACCTGTCCATCAACCATTATTTACCTTCATAAATAAAAAGTGGAATGAAGTAAAGAGAATAGAGAGCTTCCATAATTTTATGGCAGATGTCCTGTCACCAAGCTCCTCTACACAAGGCCTTCAATCACTATAATGTTAGGGACCTCTGCAGGGGCATATCCTAAAATGATGAACCCCCGAAGAAGGTTGAGAGGATTCCCTGATGCTCTCTTTGTGAGAAAATGGGGTTCTGTAGCAGTACCCCCACACACTTTTTGCCTGGCTTTTAATGCAACTTTGACTGTAGAGTACAGGGGTCCTGCTGTCCAGGTTCCCAGTACCAGTGTTCCTTCCCTAAAGACAAACTCCCAATTGGTATTTCTGCCCCCTGTAAGTCCGTAGTAATTGGTACCCTGGGTACCTAGGGCCTCAGAGCTGAAGAGAGTCACTTGGGACCCCCCTCACTTGGATCATGCCACTGCCCTTGATGCCTGCATGCCCCTGTGAGGGAGAAAATGACAAAGTCGACATGGCACCCTGTCTGGGTGCCATGCTAGCTAACGCTGCCTGGCAGCATAGGTAAGTCACCCCTCTAGCAGGCCTCACAGCCCTAAGGCAGGGTGCACTATACTATAGGTGAGGACAATATTGGGCACCCTTTTCCAATATTGTAAGTGCCAGTGAAGCCATAGCGAGTACATGGGCTGGGAACTCGACAACTCGAGATCCAAAGCACCATGATGGCTTTACAAAATATAGGAGTGTTTGGTACCAAACTACTCCTTTCAATAAATCCACACTGATGTTAGTGTGGGATTTATTGTACCAAGAACCCAGAGGGCACCTCAGAGGTGCCCCCTGAATCCCTACCAACCCTGGTGGGGTCTCTGACCGGCTGTAGACATGCTTCTGGACCCCTGGGTAAAGAGCCCCTGTTCGCTGGGACCAGAAACAATGCACATCCTGGGCAGAGGTGTCATGCCTCCCCCCCAGGATGGGCCAGTGCCTGAAGAGGGAAACTTCAAAGGCCTGCTGCCTTTGCAATGTGACCCCCAGCCTCTGCTGCTAGCAGCAGATGGGAGCCCCTGGTTTACACCCCCATTTTGGGCAGGAAAACTGGCAGGAAAATTAAAAAAGATAGGAGGTGTACCCACCTCTGCCAACCCCACCCCTTAAGGTGGGGGTAAGCGAGGTGAAGCACACTTTTCAGTCCCCACCATCTTGAGGATGGGGGGACCCCTCCAATCAGGGCTAGGTCTGTGACCCTCCCACAGGAGGGTGGCATAATAGAGGGTGCAGTCACCCCAGGTGAGGTGTCCATTGGCCCTACCTGCCACTCCCCTAAAGTGCATCCTAAATTTAGTATTTAGGTGGCTCACCCAGCCTTGGACCACAGATCTGTGATGGCCTAAGAAGCAAGAAGACAACCTGCAGCAGAAGCCAGAAAACAACAATTTCCTTGGTCTCAGCCCTAGTGGCTTGTCTCCTGCTACGACAGAACATGCAACCTGTCTTGCAGCAATACCTCCAAAACCCCTGGGAGGACTGTTGCCTTCAAAAAATAGTTAAATTTCCCAAGAACAGGGGACCTGTCCAGAAGAAACCAACTCCAAAGACTCCAAATTCCAGCAGATACCCAACGCCAGCCTACTCTGCACTCGATGCCCGCGGCCCGAGTCTGAGTGGCTCAGCTGTGCAGTGAAGTCTCTTCAGAGATCCTGACCTTGTGTCCAGAGTTAGCTGACCTCTCCTGCCCTTCACAACGGCGCCTGCAGTGTGAATCTCGAGGCTCCCCCGACCGTAACCGGCTCTGGTAAGAAGATTCTGACATCCAAAGGCACGTCTGCACCCAAAGCCCCTGAGCCTTGGACAGCTGAACCGACAGTGCCCCTACAACCCCCTCCATCCCAACTTACCTATGCCGTTGTTGGTCTTCCCCCAGAGAAATCTGGTGTCACACCTGCAGCCTGTTTGCTGTCAGGAAAATCCTCATTAAAAAGTATTGAGTGCCCGACGTCCAATTTGCACCCAGCCACCCCTGTACTGCTGGTGGTGTATGTTTGGTGCTGCCTGTGCTTGTGCTGATGCCCAAAGCTTGGCCCCTGCAACCGATTTACCTTCAAGCAGTGTGTTTCCAGGCACCACCTGTCTCCATTGGAAAGCATTGGGTCGAACTCCGATTTTGACCTCTGCACCCGGCCGCCCCTGTGCTGCTGGTGGTGCAGTTTTGGTATCTACCTGACTCCTAGCCCTCGCTGACTTTTGGCTCTAAAGACTGAAATTGTAAGTTTGATTCTCACCTGATTAACGGCAATATTGTTTCCCCATAGGATAACATTGGACCGTGTCAAAACGTTTCTAAGCATCGATTTTTTTTTAAAGTGAAAAGTACTTTTAATTAAAAACATACTTACTTTATTATGAATACCTGGGTCTTAACATAAAAAATAAAATAGAAATTGGTCTGGATCTCCTTCTTGAGCTGTGTGTCTCTTATTGATCATGTGTGTGCAATAAATGTCTTACACTCCTCTGTGCTAGGCCTCAGGCTGCTCACCCACACTACCATTAATAGAGCACTTTGGGTTTTGCGTTGAGCCCTGTACACTTTTGTGGGAACCTCTGGACTCTGTGCACCGTATTACCACCTAGTGATAATATCATATACAGAGCCAGCTTCCTACAGTCATACCTCCCATATATTCATATGCTTGATGCTTAATGGGTGGCTTTTTGAAGGGGTGGGCCCTCTTGTGATGCAGGGCCTACAAGGACTTAGGTAACACTGCTGGACCTCTGTATAAATTCCCCTGTAGTCACACTAATCACTATGGGGATGATTACGAGTTTGGCGGTCCGACACCGCTGCGTCCTCCACGACACTATTGTGCCTGCGATCTACCGCCGGCTGTATTACGAGTTGTGGTGTCTGAAATGCTGACTACGGCCATGGCGGTCTTCATACCGGGACCGCAGCAATCTCCAATCTTGGCAGTGCATCCTCCGATTCCATCAGGGCTGTGGTCCACCCTCTGAGCATATTACGACTACACATTCGGACTGGCGGTCTACCAGGAGTGGTTATCAAATGGCGGTTACCCAACAATGGTTGAACACCGCAGAACGCGAGGAAAAAAAATCAAACAGTGACCATTGGATGGATTTTAAAACTATACACCTGATGTGCTTTGGCAAGTGCACATGCTTGCAAGGCACACTATAAAACACACCCCATCCCTGACCACCACCATTTGCTTTACAACTACAGCACAGCAAGACAGACAGACATTTTCACTGCTACCCATTTTCATCCAACCATTTAAACCTTTTTACCCCTCTCACTTGTTTGTTTTTCATTCATATACTCACTCACATTTTATTTTATCACCATGCCAGCAAACAAAAATCCACTTCTTCACTGAGCAAGAGTTTACAGTCCTGGTGGAAGAAATCATTAGAGTAGAGCCCCACATTTTTGGATCCACCGCCCAGTATACTCCTCTCAGTAGGAAAAATTAAATCTTGGACAGGATAGTCAACAGAGTGAATGCTACTGGTACCACCCTGCACACACAGACCGACATAGGGAAAAGGTGGAATGACCTCAGGCTGAGGGTGCTGACCAGGTACAGCACCCACCACCTGGAGGCTCAGAGGACTGGTGGTGGCTCTCCCAGCACACCATTACAACTCTTTACCTGGGAGGAGAAGGTCTTGGCCATCCTGCATTCTGAGGGCTTGGCAAGAATAGATAGAAGGGTAGACTCTGGTAAGTTACACTTCAACAACTGCCACAATATCACAATGTCCTGTTTGCTCTCAACTCTGCTTTTGCTATACTGTTCTCTATCTCCTTACCTAACATGCAATACTCAAAGTATCTGAGATGTTGGTTTGTCTGTGGCAATGAGTATTGCTGCATATAAGAGCACATGTATCCAACTCCATGACATGCCACATGTTACAATGCTGCCTGTAAGTGCATTACCATCGACATATCAAGCCAGGACCCATATGATATGTGTAAAATGTAAATGTATGGTCTATCTAAAATGCATTTTGCCAACAGATATGGTACACTAACCGTTTGTCAAGTGTTGGTAAAGTGCCATTGATGTGACAATAACTACAATGAGGCCCTGTGACTGCAACTCTAACCCAGATGCTACACTCCTTGTGCCCTTTCTCACTTGTCTGCCATGTTATAACTGATGTTCACCCATCATGCAGGTCACTATTTGTCAAGTGTTGGTAAGGTGAGATAGAAAAGCTACCACAAATACCATGAGGCCCTGTGACTGTAACTCTAACCAAGTTGCAACAATCCTTGTGCCCCTTCTCACTCGTCTGCCATGTTACAACTGATCTACACTATTCATGCAGGTTACCATTTGTAAAGTCTTGGTCAGTTCAGATAGAAAAGCTACCACTACTACCATGAGGCCCTGTGACTGCAACTCTAACAAAGATGATAGACTCCTTGAGCCCCTTCTCACTTGTCAGCCATGTTACAACTGATCTACACTAGTCATGCAAGTTACCATTTCTCAAGTGTTGGTAAAGGGAGAGTGCAGTGACTACAACTACCATGAGGTCTTGTGACTGCAACTCTAACCCAGATGCCAGACTCCTTTTGCCCCTTTTCACTTGTCTGCCATGTTACTACTAATCTTCACTTATCATGGACTGTGCAATGTACAGACATTGCTCCACTCAGATATACATCTGAATACTATGCTTGATGGTGTCTTGGACCCATCAACTAAAACAATTGATGGCATGAGTGACACCATAACAACAGAGTACCCCTAATATGTGTGAGCCATAAAGGAAACTCAGCTGATTAGCAGTGGCAGGTGACCCCTTGACTGTGCACTTCTCACATGATGAACAATGCTACATATACAACCAAGTTGGGTGTTTGCCTGTATTAGACAAAACTAGGCCTTGGAATGGACAAATACACCTGTTATTAATACTTTGTGATTGTAGCAGAGAGTTGGAGATGTCATGTCGATTGCTAAAGCCAAAATGCCACATTTCTGCACATCAAATTAGCTACTGAAATCTACTACATCTATTCAATGTCAACAAATGTCAAGTAACCAACTTCAATTCCACAGAAATAGATGACAATATTAATCTCTATCTATTTTATTCTATTCTAGGTCCCCATTTACTTTGACCCAAGCAACGTGGATGAACATACCTCACTTCCACCATTAACAATGTTCTCTATTTCTCAACAGGAAGATCCACCACTGCACCAGCACAGAGGTTGGAAATTGAGCAGAGTTCCTCTACACCCCAGGGCGAAGCACTCAGTGATGACAACGCCTTTAAAGAGGTGGACATGGATGATGGTCCTGGCCCAACTGGTATAGCCTGGGCAGACGCCAACAGTGGGGCTCACTGTCCTACAACAACACCTCCCACCCCAGCTGCAACATCACAGCCAACCACTGCCCCCACAATCTTTGCAGCTAGCACAGTCAGTCCCATCCTGTGCTCCCCACGCCTGGATTCTGAGACGGCTAATGCCACCCCAGTCACTGAGGAACCGGGACCCAGAGGGAGGGTGCAGTCTCCTGACAATTTGGACTCTACTACAATGGTTTCATCCACCATGACTGAAGACTTCACATTTTGTTTGTACTGTGTCATTGTAACTTAATTTCTTGATTTTATCATTGTTCACTTCATTAAAAAAACATGCCACCAAAGCATTGACTCCTGTTGCAATTCTCACATATAACAAGGTGAATGTACTACCATGTGAACAGTGCAATGTCAAAACTAGGGACTACTGGAAGCATGGATCTGTTGTATGTAAACAATGTTCAACTCAGTATCACTATCATGTCACAGCAACACATACATACAAGTGCGTTGTCTCATAACACCTTTATTCCATTGCTAAAATCTTAGACTGTTATGAGGTCAGAAACAGTGTTAATCAGACATAACCCAAATCATCTGTGTCAGAGATCACATAGGCAGGTGCAGACCTTAAGACCATGGAAAGAGGGGAGCCATCAGCCAATTTCAACAGTATCTATACACATTAATAGACACATGGCAGTACAGCAGTTTCTGCACGCTGGTTCCTTCTATTCCCGTGTTGCTGCATCTGGTGGTATGTCCCATTCACTGGGAGCAAATGGCAGTGGTTTTGTAAAAGAACAATCAGCACCTCCGTAAAGTTTTCAGAGTATTTGAAGACCTCACGTATATGCGTGCTCAATATAAAACACTGTGCCATTTATCCAGTGTTACCCCATATGAGGAAAGGAGAGATTTCCCTCTATACATAAATACAAATTATACAATATAGAGCACAGCAGAATTAATCTTTTAGAAACTGACTCTGTTGTCAGCCAGATTTAATTTCAAACAACCAGATTCAAGAAAGCAGCTTTGTGCACATACTAATGCAGTCCAAATACAAAAAAGAAACAACACAAATGGAGTAATGTGCAGATACAAAAATGTCAATCAAGCTCTTAGTATCGTTGACATGTAGTAATCACGTTGATGCAAACAGCCGACATGTGTTTCGTCGTGTAGACGACTTCTTCAGGGCCCGAACCCGGACTAAGTAGACACGAATAAAGTCCGCAGTCCTCTAATCGTTTTGTTCAAAAGCAGGGTTAAAAGATGGAAAGGATCGCAATGTCAAGCGTCATACCCCAAAGTATGCTCGTTAAAATAAGCGAGAGCTCACAAATGTATGTTAGCATCAGTGGCCGGTGAGTACTCCGTGCGGGAGGCACCCCGTTCCGTAGATAGTATCCCGCTCGAGTAGGAGAAATCCTCTCGCTTATTTTAATGAACATACCAACTCTACCTACACTTAAGATTGTTCCCGCTACTACTCAGATATGAAAGGGCAATAACAATTTTCAGAAATCTACTAATACTTACTGTGCCCCGTAGTAACTCACCTTCAAATCTCGTGCACCACACAAGACATATTCCTCCCGAGCGGTTTTAAGTACTATTTCTATATTTGGGGTATGACACTTGACATTGCGATCCTTTCCATCTTTTAACCCTGCTTTTGAACAAAACGATTAGAGGACTGAAGACTTTATTCGTGTCTACTTAGTCGGGTTCGAGCCCTGAAGAAGTCATCTACATGACGAAACACGTGTCGGCTGTTCGCATCAACGTGATTACTACATGTCAACGATACTAAGAGCTTGATTGACATTTTTGTATCTGCACATTACTCCATTTGTGTTGCTTCTTTTTTGTATTTGGACTGCATTTGTCTGCGCACAAATCTGCTTTCTTGAATCTGGTTGTTTGAAATTAAATCTGGCTTACAACAGAGTCAGTTTCTAAAAAATTAATTCTGCTGTGCTCTATATTGTATAATTTGTATGTCCCATTCAGATGTCAGTGTTGTGTGACAAGCACTAGGGCTTACTATAAAGAGACACATCAACAGCTACATACATGTCATACCTAATGAGGATATAGCCAATGTGAAAGAAGATTACCATGATTTGGCCTCATTCAAATATGTTGTAGTAGCACATGATGGCACACAAATTGCATTAGGACCACCACACAACAAGGAACAAGTCCAATGGATTGGGCTTCACTTCCATGCTATCGCTGTGTAAGCTGTCTATTAACAGAATGTGTACGTCCAAAGTCTGTGGCAAACATTCCCGGGTACAATCCGTGTCCACTTCATACTCCCAAACAGTATCATAAACCTTATAATGTCAAAACTCTGAAATGTCCAAATGAAGAAGGCATGGTGAAGGTCCCTAAAACAGACAATAACAAGAAAAATATTAGCCAATCTACCATACATATCACACAAATCAGATAGTCAATTTCTGGAATACACAGTACATTACAAACATGTGAGCCAAATTATTTTTTTTAAAAAGGTGTGCATATGTGAAAACCTTCCTCCACAAACACCTCTCGCAAGGATGTGCCACAACTTTGACTCCCTAACATCTTCCCCTTACATACTCCTCACATCATCACAACAGGAGTCGCTGTAACAGTCAAAGTCATGACATCTTACAACATACTTACTCATGCGAAGTAGTTGTTGATGAGATCTTGATGCAAGTCATCTCCTTCCTCTTCACCACTGGCATCATCATCTGGCATTTAAGGATCCTCACCCAGTGGTAATTCATCCACTTCATCCTCTGCAAGGTAAGAGAAGTTCTGTCGCAGGGTGATGTTATGGAGAATGCAGCAGGCCACAGTGATTTGACACGCCTTCCCGGGTGTGTAGAGGAGGGCTCCTCCAGTCGTGTCCAGGCATCGAAATCTGGCTTTCAGGGGCTGTATTACAGAAGGTGCCGGGGGGCAGCAGACGCTTGTGTGTCCCCTTCTATAATACCAATAGCGCTGGCGCACTTAAAGTGCCAGCGCTACCTTCAGAGGGTATTCCCTCATTTGCATAGGGGCGTGCCCTATGCAAATGAGGGAATTCCTTTGACTCTGCGTCTGCGCCATATTACAGACGAGGGCGCAGAGTCAAAGAAGCTCTTAGGAGACGCACTGACTGTGCGCCATTTAAAAGGTGGTGCACTGTCAGTGTGCCCCCTGATGGCAGCCCTCTGCAGGGGTAAAGGGGGTCCCATGGACCCCCGAGACATCCCCTTGCAGGTGGGTGCAGTCTCTGACTGCACCCGCCTGCAAGGGGATCTCTAATCCCCTTTGAAAGTGCAGGCGGGTGCCGCCTGCACAGTGAAAACATGAAGCAGCTACTCTGTGTTTTCACGTGAATGCGCTGCCCTGGGGGCAACGCGAGTTTGCGGCTGCCCTGGGGGCAGCGCATTCACCATAATGGGGCGCATTGGCATTTTTGCACCTGGCGCACCTGTTCAAAGGTGCGCTGGGCGCAAACAATGCCAATGCGTAATACGGCCCCAGGAGCCCAAAAGGCCGCTCCACTACCCGCCTTGTTCTACCATGGGCCTCATTGAAGCTGACTTACCCTGGCATTGTCGGATTCCTCACCGGTGCCAACAACCATGGACGGCTGGGATACACTGAGTCTCCTAGATGGCAGAGTGACATAAGTGAGACTATAAGCTACACTGTTTTACTGATGATACGACCTCATAATACACACACAAAGTTATCATACAACCTTCGCACTAACAAGCCAGGCCCTCTCCTGCAGTAGTCGTGACATCAGCTGGGGTATGGTGCTGTTCCGCAGAACGAAGGAAACGTGGGCTGAACCTGAGAACCGGGCACAGACGTTTGATATGTACATATTTGGTAGACAGACAACTTGCACATTGATTGAATGGAAGTGCTTCCTGTTCCGGTAGACTTGCTCCCTGGTGTGCAGTGGGACTAATGCAATATGAGTGCCATCATTTGACTCCAACAACATGTGGGATTCCACCAAATCCATAGAAATCACCCTTCGCATTGGCTAAATCTTCACGTCTGGGGTACTGTATGTAGCTGTCAATGTGTCTCATCAGTGCTGACAGCACGTCTCGCAGTACACCACTGAACATAGGTTGTGACATACCACCACAGATAGCCACACTGTACTCGAAGGAACAAGTCGCCAGAAATAGTAATACTGGCATGAGTCTTACAACAGGTGGGATGGAAGTGGGTTTGTTGTTTTGAGGTAGGAGATCAGGCTCTAACAAATTACATAGATCTAATGTAGTTTGCCTATTTAGACCAAATCTCTTTATAACATCCCTCCCTTCCGTGGTTTCAAGGTCTGGAAAAGGCCAGTACACTGCAGGCTGCCATCTCCTCCCTCTCCCAGGGTACCTAGGTGTGCAGTACAGACAATGTAAGAACAGTCAGCACAGTGTACAGAGTGGCATATATGTAGAGTTAGCCAGAAGTAATGTGTCAAGACATAACTGGGTCAGTACACATATCACAGTAATCAGATCACTATTGTGTATAGTACAAATAAATGTATTCCATAATTCCCCATTCTGCCATTCACATGTGTCGGTTACATGGTTGTACACATTACAAATACAGTATACTGGCATTTGCACAAAAAATATGTTTTTCTGGCATATTAGATTAAGGATCAATCAACCACACTGTACGGTGCACATATTACCATCATGCACAGTAATGCAGTACACAGGGTACACAAGTGACATGTGTAGTACTCATCACATGGCAATTGAGTACTCAAAATGTAGACTTGTCAAACCTCATTTGTGGTGGTGGTGACACACTTAACTGTTAGAAATACAGCTTCAGCAACCGCTAAAATACCGTCACCAATACTGTCTATACAATGGCTAAAATGGCGGAAGCCTGATCTCGCATATGGGACAAATGGAATGCTTCACCACCGCCGGTTGTCGAAAATGTATTGGGTGGTTCCTTTCACAGCGGACACAGCCATAGGCTAACTTTGGGGAATGTGACCGCCGCAGTCCAATGGCTGGGTGCATCTATGCTCATGACCACATATGCGGCATTCATGTATGCTGCAGATTGAAAACAAGCTCACTTGCCTATTGACACTGCTGCAATGAACACCTCCTCTACATCAGCTGCTGTGTGCCACCTCTGGGATCAACCGTGCCAGACAAAGCAGGTGAGAGGGCCCCTGCCTTCACACCAGACGAGGTGACTGGTTTAAGAGATCCTTCCCCTGTATGGTCAGCTCTATGGCTCACCCGAGGAGCAGGTAACTTCCTACATGATGTTTGAATAAATATGAAAGCTCATCCTTACCAATTCCATAGGCTACTATGTGCCTCTGAGTCCCAGAGTGAAATCACAGACATATTTGGTAGGATGTGTTGTCTCTACTTAGGTCAATCATGTGATGGATAATAGTGCTCTGTACTTTCTCGACAAAAAACTCCATAGTGATGTGGGAGTAGCCCTATATTTTACCCCTGTACCATGCACATATAACTGCATGTTAAGTGTAATGTGACCTATTATGGGTTTCACATGCAGATCTTGTTAAATCTGCAAAGGAATATATACGTTTGACTGCATGACTTGTGTATCTATCATGTAAGGTGCAGTAGTGTTTGATCTCAGATATGTGTATAGTACCCCATATCACCCAGCACACATCAGTCCTCCCCAACCTCTTGGCTGGGAGTGAAGATTACGTCACAAACCTGTTCAGAGATCAACACAACTGTCATTTCCTGTATTGGATGGCCAACAGATCTACAGTTACCTATGTAAAATTTAGGAATGTGATGGTTATGTGGGATCACTATGCAAAGCCTGCAGAGAGCAAACCCCTGCAATGATTTCAGGTTGTAGCAGGGGTATATGTGACAGAGTACTGCAGCACAGTGTCTTCTCCCTGTAGATCTGCAGATACTTAGATAGTGACCAAGTCAGTATTTCTGGACTATTAGTTGGCCTAATACATCTTACATATGCTACCATATATTATTGTACCTGACATGACCCACAGACCCAAGTGTACTTGCCATTTACCCACATTGTCAATGTTTTTCACTGCCTTAGGACAGGCCCCTTACTCCCAGAAGTCTTGTGTAACTGTCCCATGAGTAGAGCTGGAATTGTGCATTCATATTGCACTATTGGTACATGTACTGTGCATATAGTTGGTGAGTACAGCAGTGAAGTCCATCACTGCATCACCAGGTGTGTCACATTAAGCAACCAGATAGTATGTACAATGGTATGTTGATGTCGTCCCAGTGACAGTGCCACATATGGCCAAATGGGTATCCTTTGCTGGAAGGACATCACCCAAACACTCTATCAGACATAGTACTATTTTACATTGAGTTGTCCACATGACCACTTATTCCCAGATTGTGAGCACACAACATGACACATGCCAGACCTTCCACAGTGACCCAAGTTTTGGGATGTATTAAATTTAGTGGTAACAGTTATGCTTTGAACAGCATCGATAGAGTCACACGTCTGGGGTGTGAAAGTGTCTATTCAGTCATGTATATGTACTTTAGCTGTCATGTGCTCCCAATGCTGTGTAGTGGTACATCTTGACTACATTCACAGTACATGTGTTTTGGCCCTGGGCCACGTGATGTAAGTAGGCTGGAATAGTCAGTAGAGGACCTTACCTGAGTTGGGTGTAGTCATCAGATGATTAGTATGATGATTAGTATATTGTGGTTTCAGGTCAGTATGTGTGGTCATAATGGGAGTCTACACAATTGGGGTGTTGGCAATTTGTTTATGGTCATGCTAGGTGTCTACAACTTCTTGATCAGCCAGCCAGATGACCCTAGTCTTGCATGTCCACTCAGTCTCTTCATCTATTGCATCCATCAGAAGGAGGGACTATGGAAAGCCATTGCCTGGAAAGTGTGGTCCCTGGGGGTCTATCGCTAGTGCAGCGTCCACTGCAGGAAAAGGTGGGGGGACCTTAGACGCTGGACCCCGAAGATCGTGAATGTCCAGCTGGGGATGTCTTCCCAACGTGGTAGGGGCAAGCGCCAGACACTGACATTCCTAATTGTGGAGGTTCATTAAGTGGCTGCTGACATACAACAGGTAGTGTGATGCTGACATGTTGTGGTCATTTGTGAGTGTGTACACTCAGTAGTACATCGGTATATGTGTTTGATAGACAAGCAGAGGTGCTGTGATGTCCCTTCCCTATTGTCTACAATATTAACCTTTTGTTCATGGACAGGAGATTCCCTGAGTCTCATAAACCTTACCAGTTCTAATGGGTCAACAGTATGCTATGGGAGATTGGTACTGGTGAGTACACCAATCAGGAGTGTGCATGTCCCTAGGTGGTCTCATGCCATATGGATATATGTGAGGACATCTCACCCAACTTTGAGCCACATTGTCTCCATTCTACTTTTATGTGAGGCATTTGATACATAGCAAAGGTATGCAGTTTCACCTTTGTAGAGAGTGGTGCGACAGAGGACAAATGATGAAGTTTCAGTTGGGTTGTGTGAACAGTGTGGAATGGGCACTTACATGGCACATCCTTCTTGGTACTACACATATTGCAAGAAGATAGCTGTATCATGTGTCCATCAGTTCATCATGAGGTGGGTTTAGGAACATGACTAGTTGCTGTAGCAGGGCCTTGTGTGGAATAGGTAGGCATGTATTAAATTTGGCCATGCTAGTTGATGTCACCTGATCATTGTAGTATGTTAAATGGGACTAAGTATACAGGGTGATGTTATATTCAGCTTCATACATGATTATGGAGTGGAGACGATGTAACTCATGCAATTGTGGCAGACTGTGGTACAGACATCATTGTGTGCAACTTTTGAGAACTCATTTTGCATTCATGTATGTGCTAATGCCAATGTTGTAGACAATTTATTCATCCTTGTAGGTGGTGTGATACATGAACATTTGTTCTGTTATTTCTAATGAGCTGTTCCCCCTGTGTGTCTATGCTAGGGGTCTTCGAACTGGGGGGCAGGCCCCTCTAGGGGGGCTTCAAGTGGCCCCGGGGGGGAGAGGGACCAGGCTCTGGCCAAAAGAAGCATTATGCTGATAACAGTGCTTTGTTTTCAGTGGAAAAACAAGAGCGGTAGTAAGCCGCTCTGTAATGGATCATCACTAACACATTTTGTCATTTACACACTGGCTGGGAGAAGGTGCCAAAAGCGAAGGAGCTCCAAATTTTCTTCAAAACCCCCACTTCTAATAATCACACTGTGGATACTTTTACACGTTAGAATGGCCTGCCTGACCAGAATAGTATGTTTGACAATCATGTATTTGATTGCATTTTTAAAACAGTACAGAACTTAACTGTAATGTTTAAATAAGTCTAGACATACTTAAACATTGCCAGTTTAATAGAATAATTGGGAACAATTTTGAGGGGGCCCGACGATTTTTTTCCCACTGGGGGCACAGAATAAAAAAAGTTTGAAGACCACTGGTCTATGCAGTTGGAATTGACCAAACTTATTTGTCATTTCAGCATCTATCCAGGCAAGGAGAGTAAGTCAACAGGGCCCAGGTCACTGGGGAAGTAGCTGGGCAAAGTAGGTTCGGTCGTGACAGTGATACGGATGGACCCAGTGGCCAAGAGGGCGAGAATAGTGCCATGGAGAACACAGCTCAACGTCATCATCCACGTAAGGCAATATTGTTCGCAAGTCACGGACACACTATCTGAAATGGTTGGAGCGTGGGGTTGTGTGAGCCGGCGATTTGCCTGCTGGGACTACTAAGGGACTTTCGGTCACTAAATAAGAAACTGCTGTCAGTAAGTTTACTGTTAGCAAAACGCAGAGTGGCTTTACACTGGGTGAGTAAATCTAACCCTACAAAGACAGCCTCACTGGCTGACATGGCACATTGTAAGACACAACTAGAACTGTATGCTAAGGAGCAATCAATTACATCAAGACCGAAAGACTATTGGGGGCCATTGATGGCTTATTTGCAATCAAATATTGGGAATGGTGGGTAAGGCGCTGAATGGAAAACACCACAGTGCTGTTATTCAAGATATGCATCATATCTGAAATCAATACCCACACTAAACATGTATGTGATAGCGCTTGTAAGACTTCTAAATTAACAAAACGGGGAGTGAATGTAGGCACAATTTGTCTTAGTAAATGATAAAGTGTTGGGTACTGTTGGTATATGACATATGTTGATTGTATGTTATGTATATTACTCTGAAAATGAAAAAGAAAAAAAAAAGCATCATCATCCACAGAGTTGGACTCCAGGGGCCACTTCTTGGTGGTGGCAAACCACACCCATCCTAGTGCAATGCCATCATTGCCTGCTACTCATTCCATCTCCACCCTCCCTGCTGCTCCCCACCCAGTTGTCGGGCCCGCTCCTCTAAGAGGGGAGCTGTCTTCTTTGCCCCAGGTGCCTCAGCCCCTGCCCCCCCAGCTGCTTTGAATGAGGAGGCTATTAACCTCCTGAGACAGATATTAGTTGGGCAGACTGCACTGCTGAATGTTATCCAGGGGCTGGGCAGCCAACTGACTCAGATGGTTGCCCACCTGGAAGGTATTCATAGTGGTATATCTGCCCTATGGAGATTATTTCAGGCTCGGCCTCCTCACTGACGGCAGCCTTACACCCACCCCAGCCTTCCACCCCTCATCCTTCCTCTACCCCATCCCCATCCAAATTCCCTATTCCCCTGCCTGTCCCAAGCACACATACCTGTGCATGCTCCCACCCAAACAGACCAATGCAGTACACACAGACACAAACAGCTGAACATCTCAAACACACATTCACACAGCACACTCTCTCAACCTACACCCCCACCAACCCCAACAGGATTGCCCCTGGAAGCACAGCTATACCAGCTGACCCATCACCCCCACACCTTGGCACTCAACGCACACCTGCACCCACACACCCATCAAACCCACCCACCATCAGCGCAGACAGCACACCCACACCCACACACCCATCAACACCCACCATCATCACACACACAACTGATGCACCCACAGACACATTCATCACATTCCTCATACCCTGCTCATCCACTACATGCACACACGCACTACCTGCAGACACCCACACTCACCTACATACCACACATCCGCACCATCAACAGAGCCACCTACACCAGACAAATCCACTCACACTACCTCCCAACCAGAACCCACTTATGAATATCCCAGAGCCTCTACCTGTGAACAATACTTCCTTTCCCTTGGACTTTGCCCTGTTGGACACCTCCCTCCAGCCCAACCCAGGCCCCCTTTTTCCATACCCATACCCATTCCTTCCACCTCAAGAACCACCGCTCCCAAATCCCAAAACAAAAGTTAAAAAAAAAGACCACTCCCAAAACAGCCCCTTTCAAGGCAAAGCCTACCCCTCCGAGTCAAAGCCGCCCCCAATTGAGATCTTAGAGGTTCCTGGCATGCACCTAGATGCCCCTTCCTGGGAAGACTCCCCTGGCAGTGCTTTGTAGGCAAGTTTGGTGGCAAACCAATAAGTCGCCTGCCCCCACCAGCACCCATGTGGACTGGCAAATGCCTCATATAATGATACACAGTTCTGTTTTCTTCTGAATAAAGCACATCATTTTGTTTGATACACATGAGTCCTGCCACTTTTTCTGGTTTTATTTTGATATCACTATGTGCTTTTCAATATCTGACTACAGTTTTGGCTCTTACATCTAGTTTGCTGCGCAATTAGCAGAGGTTTGTATATCCTGCAAATGGCACCGGTGATGGTATACCACAGAAGAAGGCTAACTAATCCATGGATGGACATGTTGGATGACATGGAATTAGGTGGGATGTGATATGGTGAGTATTTCTACTTCTCTTGGACAACCTCATTTGGCTTGAAGATCTAGCAATGATGTAGGTTGGATATCTGTTTGATGTGCTGAAGTAACAAACTTGATTCACCACACATGGAGGGAATTACGTAGGCCTAATGTTGCATGATTTGTGGTGGGCATATGCTCAAATATGTGTGTTTGACTTTCATCCAAATCACCTTCCTGTGTCACACAATCAGTTCCTGCTGTGTTTGCTTAACAGACTTGCACCTCCACATTTCCCTGATTTTCAGGGCTGTTGGTTGGTGTAATGTTAGTCCCTGATATACTTCAGTCCACTGCTGCTGTGCACATGGGGATTTGGAGTCATGTGCAATGTTGACTATGGCCCATGCACTCAAGCTGTCAGGAACCTACATGGTGGAGTGAGTACTATCATGTATGGGTATTTTCTATTCAGACTGAACTTCTTAATGACATCTCTTCCTTCCATGGTTTGAAGGTCTTGGAATGGCAGGTAGAGTGGAGCCTATTGTCTCCTTACAATCCCAAACTACTCATATGTGGGGTATACACACATTTGGAACAGGGTCACAGTGTCCCCAGCAACATCTGTGAGGAGAAAGCCAAAAGAATCATGTGGGCAAACAGTACTGGATATATAAGCATTACACATCCATCCACATAATTACTGACTGACATCAATGTTTACCATTTATTACTCAATCTGGACTCCACATGTGTATTATCAGGGATATGCATATTGTGCATACTCCAGTTGTATCATACACACCGATCTGTCCTATATATCGATATGTACACCTTATTTCCATCACCGCTGGGGTCAAATTCACCACGGTAATCGTGGAGACATAAGCACAAATGCTCTACAATCTCGTTTGTGAACTGGTAGTTACAGAGCATTGGTTTGCAGACTTTGCAGACATGTCCCAATATACTTGTAGTTATGGTGACGCTGTAGAAAAATTGAGGAATACTGTTATTTCAAATGCCATAAGGGCAGTTGCCTGACTTTGCTTATCGGACATTCAGAATTGACTTCCGCTAGCATAAGTAGACCGTGCGGTAGGTGGTGTCATACACGACGGACACAACCATTGGCTAACATTAGTGCATATGATGGTCACGGTCCAATGGCTGTGTCCGTGTACACAGAAGACCGCCTATGTGGCATACATGTACGTTGTGGTGCGAAAAACTATTCAGTTGCCTACTGACACTGCTGCAATCAACACCTCCTTGACTTTAGATGGCGTTTGCCATCTCTGGGAGCAATCATGGCATGCACTGCCGGAGTGAGGACCCATGCCTTCTCTCTAGAGGAGCTGGAGATGCTAGTGGATGAGGTCCTTCCCCTGTATGGCGAGCTCTATGGCTCATCAGTGGAGCAGGTACATTCCTAACATACATTCTTCACTCTGTTGTGGCTTTGGTTTCCAGTGTGTTATATGATAGTAATGAAGTCAAATTGTCGTGTCCATGTATAGGACATTCATGTAATAGATTGTGAAGCACTGTACTCTCTGTACTTCACATCATCACTGGGACTTTTGTTAAGCCTTAGCTCATACCTGGGTAGCATGCACATTACAACTCATATGTTCGCTTGATGGTGCCATCGTCAGTGAAATTGCTCACCCTCCCTCGCAGCTCCACCATTAAGTGAGGCCTGCCCCTGCACTCTCGAGTGTTTGGTGCTCGAGGCCCTCCTCCACCCGCAGGTTTCCCTGCGCCTCATCCCTGGTGATCCAGTTGACCTCTATCTCCTTTCTCTAGCTCAGTTTTTCGCTCGTTTTTTCCACTCGTTTTTGACTTGTTTTTTCACTCGTTTTTCTACCTTCTTTTTCTTCTCCTTTCTGCACTTTTCGGCATTTCTGCTCCTTTCTGCTCTATTTCCTTTTTCCTTTACTCCTCCTTTTTCCTCCTTTCCTGCCCGCTTTCCCTGCTGCCCCCGCGGCCCCTCCCCCCCAGCACGACCAGCGCAACCGGCCCAATACAGCTCCCCTTCCCGCTCCCGCCTCCCAGCTGTCCAGCCCTCCCCGACCCCTACTTAATGGCGGCCGCTGCGGGGACAGGCGAGCAGGACCACTGACCCATGTCAGTGAAATTGCTCCCCCTCTCTCGCAGCTCCACCATTACGTGAGGCCTGCCCCTGCACTCTCGAGTGTTTGGTGCTCGAGGCCCTCCTCCACCCGCAGGTTTCCCTGCGCCTCATCCCTGGTGGACCAGTGGACCTCTATCTCCTTTCTCTAGCTCCATTTTTCACCTGTTTTTCACTCATTTTTTCACTCGTTTTTCACTCGTTTTTTCACTTGTTTTTCTACCCTCTTTTTCTTCTCCTTTCTGTACTTTTCTGCATTTCTGCTCCTTTCTGCTCTATTTCCTTTTTCCTTTACTCCTCCTTTTCACTCCTTTCCTGCCCGCTTTCCCTGCCGCTGCTGCCCCCGTGGCCCCTCCCCCCCAGCACGGCCAGCGCGACCGGCCCAATCCAGCTCCCCTCCCCACCTCCCAGCTGTCCAGCCCTCCCCGACCCCTACAAGGCAAGCTCGTCTGCGCCCACCCCCACCCCCACGGACCACGCACACAACCTGGGATTCATCCTGGACTCCGAGTTCAAAATGGACCGCCAGATTAACTCTGTCTCATCCTCCTGCTTCCACACCCTCCGCCTCCTACGTAAGACCTTCAAATGGATCCCCCTCGAACACAGAAAGACCGTCACTCACGCCCTGGTCACCAGCAGACTCGACTACAGCAACGCACTCTACGCCGGAATAAACAAAAACCTCACCGCAAGCTACAGAACATCCAGAACGCTGCTGCAAGACTGGTCCTCAACCTGCCAAGACACTGCCACATCTCCCAGCACCTGTGCACACTCCACTGGCTCCCCATCGAGGCCGGAGTCACCTTCAAGATGCTCACCCACGCACACAAGGCCCTACACAACACCGGACCAGCATACCTGAACAGCCGACTCAATTTCCACACACCCCAGAGGACCCCCGATCAGCCCAGCTCTCCTATGCCATGGTCCCCCGCACCAGAAAGACCAGATCGGGAGGCCGCTCCTTCTCCTTCCTCGCGGCCAGAGCCTGGAATGTCCTTCCGCTCCACCTCCGACAGACAACATCGCTTCCCATCTTCGCAAGAAACCTCAAAACCTGGCTCTTCGACAGACCCCCTCCTTGATGGACTGGAACCTGCACCCCCCCCCTACCCCCAGCGCCTTGAGACCCTTATAGGTGAGTAGTCGCGCTTAACAAACGCCTGATTGATTTGATTGATTGATTGCCATGTAAACCTTGTGTTACCAAATCATGGTAAAGGGTGGTAAATATTTATAGGCTTACAGTCTGGGCTGTATATGTATACTGTAAGAAGCAGGTAAGGATGATGTGATGCATGTGTACATTTGAAATACTTATGCAGGCCACATCTGTACTCGCCAAACTATGCTTATGGAGCTAACTATACCACAATGACCCCTTCAGAGTGATACACAACAGTCATGTCACATATAGCATGGCCAAAAGATGTACCTTTCTAGATTGAAGTGCCTAGAATGTAATATACATGTGGGATGGGTCTTAACTGCCTGCAGAGGGCAAGGGATGATGAAGAATTGTACCCATCATTGGCCATGGCAACATTTGTTGAGAGGCACAGTCACTTGAGGCTGAACTTGTGAGTCACAGGTTTACCTCCGTATAGTTCTGCTGATTCTTGGATGTTCCCAAAATGAGTCCCTTGCCTTACTATTTGTTCAGATTGCCTTTGCATGTTGAACATTATGTATGCTGTCAGACGTCACCCCCTGACCTGATACTTCTTTCCGTTGACACACACTGTTGATTTGTGTGATTGAATTAGGATAGGCCATTTACTTCCACAGGTGTGTTGTAACTCTTCCTTATTTCATGCTTGCATTGTACAGGTCTAATGCTCATGTGACATATTGACTGTCCTGGAAGTTTCTAATGTGTGAGACAATCTACATATGTGGTTCTGCAGCTTGTTAGCATGCAACAAATCAAGCTAGATATTCTATAGTTTGTAGGTGTCATCCCTGTGTCAGTGCCACATATGGCAGGAGGTATGTA